>JAWNPO010000003.1:0-600000 GCA_035047525.1 Drosophila quinaria
TGTAGCTCTTAATGGAGCCGCCGGAAAGTATGCACCACCATTTTGTAAATCAACTGACCCCTAGAGTATGCAACAAAAAAAAAAAAAGAAAGAAAAACGCGCAACTCAGCCGAATTAGGTTATTTCTATAATTGTAATTGTAATTTTCTCGCTAGTAGAATTAGCCAATATCCCTTGACATTAGAAAGTATTACTAAGAACAGAACTGTATAAGTTGTCAAAATGGTCCCGGTTGCTGTATCTTGTTTGTCAGAATTTAGCTAAAACTCCTAAAATACGCCACCTATTGGTGAGAATTCCTTAACTAAATTGGCAACAAAGGCGAGGGTGCAGTCAGCTGCTTATACTCAAAGCGGACATTCGTTGGAAGTGGGCGAATATGAGGAAAGGAATTTCCGCAAAATTAGGCCCTAACCCAAAAAACTATGGTAGACAGTCTTTCTTTCTCCTCTTGAATCTCAAGGCAACAAGTAGTGTGCGCGCTCTAATCGCTGAAGAATTTTTATATATAAAAATATTGCAAGTTGGCAATCCATAAAGTCAGTGCAGTGAAAATTATAATAAAGTTAATTTTTGTTTGACAACCAGAATTAAGGGTGAGTTTTCAACTCACTTTTATATAATTTAAAGTGAAATTATAATTTTATTTCCTTTTTGGGTTAGAAGCCCATACTTAGATAAACCCGTTTCAAGTCGGAGAAAGAAAATAATCGTCCTATGGTGCCGTTTCTACAATAAAGGTACTTACATATACTAGTGTTTTTTTTTTTCTCTTTAATTTTTTTTTGCAACGATCTGATGAAAATTTAAAATTTAATTTCTTTCGTTTTTTTTTTCTTCTTCTTTCATCAGAATCGGCACTTAGTGTTAAATTAAGTTAATTTTCCTTAATTAAATAAGAGCCGGAAAATATGCTTGGTTAAAATTAAATTTACATTTAATTTACTCAAAAATTCACATATAAAACGGCCAACAACAAAAAGCTCTATAAGGCTACCAAGCACACACACACACACTCATGCAGCGAAGGCCTCTGCATGCCAGTCTAAGTCGAGCTTAGAATACGGACGGGCGGAAGAAAATCGAATCGGCGAGTCGGAAGTGAAATTGTCGATTTTTCTTTCCCATTGCGGAACGGAAAACTAATTCGAAGCCGAAAACGAAAAAACTGGATCGTTTTCCCATCAGTTTGTGCGGTGTTCTTTTTGTGTTTTTTTTTTCCTCACATCAACGTCGTCTAACCTTTTCTTTTGGCCCAGACAACAAAAGAGAGGAGAGAAATCTCTATTTGGCCGACTCGGTCAAAAACATTGGTCATATGCTGTTTAGTTATTAATATTGTTAGTTTAAGTGAATCTTTGTTTCTCTCGTTGGTTAATTAATATTAATGTTAAGTGTTTCAAGTAATTATTGAAGTCGCGAGAGGTTGTGGCAACATACAAAGAGAATTTCAAATTACATAGCCCAACCGCGATATGAGAAATTATTAGTGCGAAAATTAATTCCCCTTTTTGCTAAAAGAAAAGAAAATTCGATCAAGACCTGTGAAAGAATCAAAAAATTTCATATTTATTTATTGTGCATTTGATTGTTTTTGTTTTTGCTTTTTCTGCTTTTTCATTTGTATTTTGTTTTTGCGTGCCATAGCTATGAGCTTTTGACCATCAGCCCATAGAGCTTTTGCACGTGGGTTGTGTATCTCTTTTTTTTTCTTTCCCCAGCCACAGCAACCAACACAACGAAAGATCTTTCTGCGTGGGCGTATAACGCAAGCTGTCTCTGTCACTCATGTAAGTCAAAGCCTACGCAGAGTAAAAGCTTCTCTTTTGCCTGCGATAATGTAAGTTGAGCATCGGCCGCTCTTGATATCGCGCGTAAGAAGCAAAGAGAGAGACGAGTAAAAGCTTCACTTTTACTCTCTTAAGTCAAGTGCCTTGACCTATATTTCGGCAAGCACAAGCAATGCAAACAATCAGCTGTTTGCACAATTAAAAGCAAATACATTAAAGCACAAAGTAAATACTATCTTGCTGCCTGAAAAGGCCTAACCGTATTTAAATCATTTTCTCGCGGGATTCAAAATTAATTTTCGTATTTAGCTCTATCGTATCTTATTCATAATATTATAAATAATTATTATTATAAAATATTTATATGCATGCCCATATTTATTAATTTTTATATGATAATTGTATCTTAATTTATAATAGCCCTCACTTACAGCAGCTCATAGATACTTGCAAATGTTTTGTTATTAAGTCTGCCTGTCGCAATGTTCTTTTCTTTTGTTAAGATTATAAATATAACTATGTTCGCCTAAATTCTGAATTATTTTTCTGGAGCCATGCAGCGCTCGAACAGGAAGAGGCAGTAGACTAAAGCCTACTTTTAGGGATCCCTTTTTAATAACGTTGGCCATGTGGGATCTTGGTAGGGAGGGCGTTTCGCACCTAAAGTGTGCAAACAAAGAAAGTAGTGCGTTTATTTGTTTCACATCCCCTTTGTTTTATTTCTCTTCTTAATTTATACAGCATCTTTCCCGGTTCCTTTCCCTATTCCAATGTATCCCCCTTTTCTTTAAAATGTACGCGAGATTTTTTAATTATTTAATAATAACCCACGGAAGCAAGCTGATTTTTCGGTACCCCCAAAAGCCCACACCCATTTCCGACCAGAATGCGGCCGCAGAGCGCTCGCGTACCCGATCGCAAGTCAGACGCCCATCAGCTTCCTCAACGATTCTCGTTATTCGTTACAGAGATAATTATTATTATATTAATTTGGCGCCCAACCTAAGGGCCTATGTTTTTGTTAAGCCAGCTAAAATCTTGGTGTTAAAACATTAAGGTCCAAAATCAAGGTCATGGCAGCGACACTTAGAAAAAATGCGGCTCGTACAAATTTGTATGACGCAAGCAATACCTGACCCTGATTTAAAACAATAAAAATATAAGTCAAAACACCTATGAGCAGCAAGCGCTCAGGACTTAAATATCCTTTAATATCCTAATTCCTTATCCCATCCTTTATACCATTTGTCCAAGTGTTGTATACTGAAATGCTGGAAACTTATTTTTTGCTAGACAACTTTAAGCCGCATCACAAAAGTATGCAACACAATATGATTTTGTGAGTATCGCTGGAACAATACTAGCTTCGATATAGCTGTATTGCCGCTTACTATAACGCAAATTCATTTCCTTGCTAGTGAGTAAATGCAATTTGAGTGAGTCGGTTGGAAAAGAGTTGTTGATATTATCGTCACAGCTTGCCACTGATCAAAGTCTCAATTGCATTTGCCCCCTAAGGTATGCTGTATATTTTCTATCATATTGCGCTTTGTTTGTTTTTTTTTTGGTTGACGCTGGAATTAACTAAATTTTTAGTTGCCGCTCAATTGAAATCAGATTTAGCCAATAACCTCTAATTCTTTAAATAATTATCTTATATATATAGGTCAATGCTGCAGATTATTGCCAGTAGCATATGACACCCTTTGGTGGTCCATTTCTCTGTGCCATGTACTGCGTTGGAACAATGTTTGCGTGAAGTTTTGTCTATGTATTTATGAATAATTATATTTCCTCTATAAATATCTATTCTTTTATTTCCGGAGTTTTGCAGTGAATATGCATGGGCGTGATCTTTGCGTGGGCACGCGTGTAGTTTTGCTGCATAACAACCGAAACTGTTCGATTTTTTTTCTGTATTAGATAGTCGCGGAAACGGTGCTAGCGTTGCTGTGCTGCCGCTCGATCTTAGTACAGAGTAATAAAATCCCTTTACTTTTTTTTATTTTTTTCTGTGATATACAAATAAGAACGGTCTCTTATTCTTACTTGAGAGCGTTGCATGGTTTCCAATATTTCAGAAATTTTGTTTATTATCGTTTTGTTTTTGCTGTTTATGAATATTGTTTTGTTTGATATATTTTTTTGGTATTTATATTTTTTTTGTGTAATAGAGAAATAGCATATGATTATTTTCACTCATTAAGCTTTGTTGCTTTATTACATATATTTAATTATTTATTTGGTTTGCTTTATTAGATATATTTATTTATTTATTTATTTGGGTCGCTATATTGCATATATTTATTTATTCATTTAGTTTAACATATTATACATATCTATTTATTTATATATATTTGTTCTTGCTAGACTTAGAAATTATTTATAATGGGTCTTGATAGAAGTGGAGATAGTGCTTATCATAGACAGTTTTCTGAAACTATTTGCTGCGTCTGTACCCAAGAAGTGGAATATCCAGCTCAGTTGCTTACCACTAGCTGCAACCACTTCTTTCACCACTCTTGCTTTAATACTAGACCAGGAAACAGGAAAGTTTGTCCGGTCTGTAAAACGGCGTTGAGTAAATCTACCCTCAATTTGGCCGAAGAAATAGCAGCAGCTCAAGCTTCCGGATCGCAGTCGGGATCCTCTACTATGACTAGATCAAAGTCAAAAGCTGCAAGTGCAGGACCTAGTCAGAGAGCAGAGACCGAAGTAGAACGGCAAGCACCGCAGCTGCCGGCTCGTCAGGAAGTGTCGACCCCACAAAATTCCTTGCAGCAATCAATCGCGGAGGCAGTGGCAGCCGCTGTTGCACAGCATACCCAAATGTTGTCAAAAGCGATCGAAGAAGGCTTTAGAAAATTGTCTGAACAAAATAATCCTCCAGTGCCACCCAGCGCTCAGGTACATTTGCAATCTTTTGAGCAATTTATTGGGAGACCAAATAGGGAAGAGCAGGAGGCAATTTTAAATGCAGGAGCAAGCCCACCTAGCTTAAACAATAGTAATGTCGTAACTGATATTGGCAACATTCGACCCGACCGATTAGGTCAAATTATTTCAAATTGGAAAATAAGATTTGCAGGGAACTCGTCCATGGCAATTGATGACTTTATATATAGAATCGAAGCCCTTACTTTCCAAACATTGAATGGCAATTTTGATTTGTTGTCTCGTAATGCGAGCAACTTATTCGAAGGCAGTGCGAGTGAATGGTATTGGAGATACCACAAAAGTGTAACTCACATCCGCTGGCCAGATCTTTGTTTGGCTTTAAGAGCGCGCTTCAAGGACGGGCGAACAGATCTTGAAATCAGGACAACCATGTCGCAAAGGAAGCAGAAACAAAATGAATCTTTTGACAGCTTTTATGAGGCTATTGCTGCCTTAGCAGACAGATTAGTTCAGCCAATGTCCGAGCAAGGCATATTAGAAGTCGTTAGGGCAAATTTGCTGACTGAAATTCAGCACGAAATCCTACACGTGCCCATAAATAGTTTGGAGCAATTGCGTCTCATTGTGCGCACACGTGAGAGATTTATACAAGGAATAGCAAAACCAACTCCATCAGTGCAACGTCCTGTATTTCGTCGGCAAGTGAACGAAGTGGCAATGCAATGCGAGCCTGTTGAGGAAGTAGAAGATGATTTTGATATAGATGCAATGACCCTGTCTTGTTGGAATTGCGGAAGTCAAGGACACAGATACCAGGATTGTGTATCTGAACGAAAAGTCTTCTGCTATGGATGTGGCAAGAAAGACACGTACAAACCATCGTGCCGGAAGTGTAGCGGTTCAAAAAACGAGTTGAGTCGTGCACCAGCCAACAGTGCACGAAAGCTAGTTTCGCGAGCCACCAACACAGATTAGCGACTTTAGTATCTATTGCTCAGCAGACTCAAGAGAAACCACCGGACTTAACTCAAATACCCCCTGATCTTTTGAATAAACTTGAGCCCCAACATCTTAGTTCCCCATTGATGCAATCTAGAAGCAGTAAGCGTAGAGTGAAATTTAGGCAGAAGTGTCAAGAGATACGACGGGCAATATTGTCATCAGTTGTCGATAAAGTCAATGATCTGCGACCTTATGCTGAAGTAACACTGCTTGGCAGAGAAATCAGCGGACTTATGGATACAGGGGCGTCTATAAGTTGTATTGGCGGAAAATTCGCCCAAGAACTTATAGAAATCAACGTAAATTATAAGCCATTAAAGGCCTCCGTACGCACAGCAGATGGCAAAAGCCAAAATATATTAGGAGTAATTAAAACTACTGTTATGTTTAGAGGCATGTCCAAAAATATTTCATTTTATTTAGTACCTAGTTTAGCACAATCTTTATATTTAGGAATAGATTTCTGGAGAAGCTTTGAGTTACTACCCTTATTTCTACTGAATAAAGAACACTCGTCTTCGGTATCAAGCATAGAATTTAACGATCCACTACAAATTCTGTTAACCGAACAGCAGAAGCAGGAACTAAATGAAGTAGTGAAAATGTTTCCTTCATTTGCTGAAAAGGGATTGGGCAAAACAGGTTGGATATCCCATGATATTGAGGTTACACAGACTAATCCGATAAAACAACGCCATTATGCAGTGTCGCCTGCAGTGGAAAAATTAATGTACCAAGAATTGGACCGTATGTTAGCTCTCGGCGTTATCGAAGAATCAAATAGTCCATGGAGTTCCCCTGTAGTGTTAGTTCAGAAACCTGGAAAAGTCCGTTTATGTATCGATTGTAGAAAAGTCAATAACGTAACGATAAAGAATGCATATCCAATGCCGCTGATAGATGGGATTTTGAGTAGACTGCCAAAAGCAAAATTCATCACGAGCATTGATTTAAAAGATGCGTATTGGCAAATCCCTCTCACAGAAAGAGCTAGAGAAAAGACTGCTTTTACGGTGCCGGGAAGGCCTCTATATCAGTTCACGGTGATGCCCTTTGGTCTGTCAAACGCACCACAGACAATGTCCAAGCTTATGGACAAGGTGATACCTCCAACTCTCCGAAATGAGATATTTATTTATTTGGATGATTTGTTGGTTATCTCAGAGTCGTTTGAAAAGCACACTATCGTTCTAAAAGCTTTAGCAGAACGATTGTCACAAGCTGGACTCACGATCAATGTCGAAAAAAGCAAGTTCTGCCTAAAAGAGGTTAAATATCTAGGACATGTCATAGGATATGGGACGATACAAACAGATCCTGATAAGGTAGCAGCTATCCGCGAATTCCCAGTACCACAATCTGTTAAGCAAGTTCGCAGATTTTTGGGGACTACAGGCTGGTACCACAAATTCATTAAAAACTATGCTGGTATTGCCGCGGCTATCTCTGACACACTAAAGCAGCGGAAAAAATTTGTGTGGACAGCAGAAGCTCAATCGGCCTTTGAAAATCTGAAGGATCAGTTATGCAATGCTCCTGTGCTACACAGCCCTAACTTCTCCATTCCATTCGCCATTCATTGCGATGCAAGCCATACAGGTGTTGGTGGCGTGCTTATGCAAACGGATAGCGAAGGTAATGATGTGCCCATAGCATTCATGTCCCGCAAGCTCAATAGTTGCCAAAGGAACTATTCAGTTACAGAGAAAGAATGCTTGGCGGCCATAATGTGCGTTAAAAAGTTCAGAGCGTATGTAGAGGGTCATGAGTTTTCTATTCATACAGACCATGCCTCTCTAAAATGGCTAATGTCACAAACGGACTTGAGTTCTAGATTGGCCAGATGGGCCCTAAAACTGCAGGGATATTCTTTTAAAATATTCCACCGCAAAGGGAGTCAAAATGTCGTTCCCGATGCTTTGTCTCGTGTGCATGCTGAAGATTTGTCAGAACTCAGCAAGAATATGTTAATAGACCTGAATTCTGAGCATTTTAAGTCCAGTGAGTATGAGAAGCTTAAAGACTCGATTATGGCCAATCAAACTCAGACCCCTGACTTGAAAGTAATCGACAATTACATTTATCGTCGCGCTGAGCATGCTGCAGGAGAACAATTTGCAGATGACGTATGCTGGAAGCTATGGGTACCAAAAGATCTCGTCCCAGAAATTTTAAAACTGTCCCACGAAGATCCTTTGGCCTCGCATAGTGGTATTAACAAAACATTAGAAAAGATCCGCAGATATTATTACTGGCCAAATTTGGCTAGCGACGTCAAAGCCTTTATAAATAGTTGCGCCATTTGTAAATGTAGCAAACACCCAAATCGCGTCCTTCGACCACCGTTGAGTGTATCCACAGAAACCAACCGAGTCTTTCAGAAATTGTATGTTGATTTCTTGGGCCCTTATCCGCGAAGTAAATCAGGGAACATAGGTATTTTCATCGTTTTAGACCACCTTTCGAAATATCCTTTCTTAAAGCCAGTAAAGAAATTCACAGCTGACGCTATCATCAGTTTCTTAGAACAGGATATTTTTCATAGTTTCGGTGTGCCTGAAGTGGTCCTATCAGACAATGGTGTGCAGTTCAAATCGCATCAGTTTAATGCTTTGTTGCAAAAGTATCATGTGCAACACGCATATACTGCAGTATATGCACCACAAGCGAATGCTTCTGAACGCGTCAACCGATCTGTGATCTCAGCAATTAAGGCCTATATACAACCGGATCAGTCCAACTGGGATGCGCATCTCAGTCATATTAGTTGTGCTTTGAGATCATGCATGCATTCGGCCATAAATGACAGCCCGTATCGCGTCGCTTTTGGTCAACATATGATCACAGACGGAAACACATATACGTTGTTGAGGAAATTACAGCAGTTGGAAGACCGAACTGTGAATTTTAACAGAGAAGATTCTTTCGACCTTATTAGAAAAACGGCCCAGAAGACGATACAGCAGCAGCATCAACGTAACGAAAAGATTTATAACCTGCGTAGTCGTGATGTTGACTATAAGCCTGGTCAAGAAGTATATCGGCGAAACTTTCAGCAAAGTAATTTTGTTAAAGGGTTTAGCGCAAAGTTAGCTCCAGCATTTGTGAAAGCAAGAATAAGACGCAAGCTTGGAAATAGTTACTATGAACTTGAAGATTCGCAGGGAAAATTCGTTGGCAAATTCCATGCGAAGGACATAAAACAATAATTAAATTTAATACTTTTTGTAGATCGAAGCACCTCCAAGCGGGGATCACCCTTTGTGTTCTAAAATACCCAAAGTGTGATTTTGGCAGGGGGGTGTGTAACAGGCCGCTTGTAGCTCTTAATGGAGCCGCCGGAAAGTATGCACCACCATTTTGTAAATCAACTGACCCCTAGAGTATGCAACAAAAAAAAAAAAAAGAAAGAAAAACGCGCAACTCAGCCGAATTAGGTTATTTCTATAATTGTAATTGTAATTTTCTCGCTAGTAGAATTAGCCAATATCCCTTGACATTAGAAAGTATTACTAAGAACAGAACTGTATAAGTTGTCAAAATGGTCCCGGTTGCTGTATCTTGTTTGTCAGAATTTAGCTAAAACTCCTAAAATACGCCACCTATTGGTGAGAATTCCTTAACTAAATTGGCAACAAAGGCGAGGGTGCAGTCAGCTGCTTATACTCAAAGCGGACATTCGTTGGAAGTGGGCGAATATGAGGAAAGGAATTTCCGCAAAATTAGGCCCTAACCCAAAAAACTATGGTAGACAGTCTTTCTTTCTCCTCTTGAATCTCAAGGCAACAAGTAGTGTGCGCGCTCTAATCGCTGAAGAATTTTTATATATAAAAATATTGCAAGTTGGCAATCCATAAAGTCAGTGCAGTGAAAATTATAATAAAGTTAATTTTTGTTTGACAACCAGAATTAAGGGTGAGTTTTCAACTCACTTTTATATAATTTAAAGTGAAATTATAATTTTATTTCCTTTTTGGGTTAGAAGCCCATACTTAGATAAACCCGTTTCAAGTCGGAGAAAGAAAATAATCGTCCTATGGTGCCGTTTCTACAATAAAGGTACTTACATATACTAGTGTTTTTTTTTTTTTCTCTTTAATTTTTTTTTGCAACGATCTGATGAAAATTTAAAATTTAATTTCTTTCGTTTTTTTTTTTCTTCTTCTTTCATCAGAATCGGCACTTAGTGTTAAATTAAGTTAATTTTCCTTAATTAAATAAGAGCCGGAAAATATGCTTGGTTAAAATTAAATTTACATTTAATTTACTCAAAAATTCACATATAAAACGGCCAACAACAAAAAGCTCTATAAGGCTACCAAGCACACACACACACACTCATGCAGCGAAGGCCTCTGCATGCCAGTCTAAGTCGAGCTTAGAATACGGACGGGCGGAAGAAAATCGAATCGGCGAGTCGGAAGTGAAATTGTCGATTTTTCTTTCCCATTGCGGAACGGAAAACTAATTCGAAGCCGAAAACGAAAAAACTGGATCGTTTTCCCATCAGTTTGTGCGGTGTTCTTTTTGTGTTTTTTTTTCCTCACATCAACGTCGTCTAACCTTTTCTTTTGGCCCAGACAACAAAAGAGAGGAGAGAAATCTCTATTTGGCCGACTCGGTCAAAAACATTGGTCATATGCTGTTTAGTTATTAATATTGTTAGTTTAAGTGAATCTTTGTTTCTCTCGTTGGTTAATTAATATTAATGTTAAGTGTTTCAAGTAATTATTGAAGTCGCGAGAGGTTGTGGCAACATACAAAGAGAATTTCAAATTACATAGCCCAACCGCGATATGAGAAATTATTAGTGCGAAAATTAATTCCCCTTTTTGCTAAAAGAAAAGAAAATTCGATCAAGACCTGTGAAAGAATCAAAAAATTTCATATTTATTTATTGTGCATTTGATTGTTTTTGTTTTTGCTTTTTCTGCTTTTTCATTTGTATTTTGTTTTTGCGTGCCATAGCTATGAGCTTTTGACCATCAGCCCATAGAGCTTTTGCACGTGGGTTGTGTATCTCTTTTTTTTTCTTTCCCCAGCCACAGCAACCAACACAACGAAAGATCTTTCTGCGTGGGCGTATAACGCAAGCTGTCTCTGTCACTCATGTAAGTCAAAGCCTACGCAGAGTAAAAGCTTCTCTTTTGCCTGCGATAATGTAAGTTGAGCATCGGCCGCTCTTGATATCGCGCGTAAGAAGCAAAGAGAGAGACGAGTAAAAGCTTCACTTTTACTCTCTTAAGTCAAGTGCCTTGACCTATATTTCGGCAAGCACAAGCAATGCAAACAATCAGCTGTTTGCACAATTAAAAGCAAATACATTAAAGCACAAAGTAAATACTATCTTGCTGCCTGAAAAGGCCTAACCGTATTTAAATCATTTTCTCGCGGGATTCAAAATTAATTTTCGTATTTAGCTCTATCGTATCTTATTCATAATATTATAAATAATTATTATTATAAAATATTTATATGCATGCCCATATTTATTAATTTTTATATGATAATTGTATCTTAATTTATAATAGCCCTCACTTACAGCAGCTCATAGATACTTGCAAATGTTTTGTTATTAAGTCTGCCTGTCGCAATGTTCTTTTCTTTTGTTAAGATTATAAATATAACTATGTTCGCCTAAATTCTGAATTATTTTTCTGGAGCCATGCAGCGCTCGAACAGGAAGAGGCAGTAGACTAAAGCCTACTTTTAGGGATCCCTTTTTAATAACGTTGGCCATGTGGGATCTTGGTAGGGAGGGCGTTTCGCACCTAAAGTGTGCAAACAAAGAAAGTAGTGCGTTTATTTGTTTCACATCCCCTTTGTTTTATTTCTCTTCTTAATTTATACAGCATCTTTCCCGGTTCCTTTCCCTATTCCAATGTATCCCCCTTTTCTTTAAAATGTACGCGAGATTTTTTAATTATTTAATAATAACCCACGGAAGCAAGCTGATTTTTCGGTACCCCCAAAAGCCCACACCCATTTCCGACCAGAATGCGGCCGCAGAGCGCTCGCGTACCCGATCGCAAGTCAGACGCCCATCAGCTTCCTCAACGATTCTCGTTATTCGTTACAACCACTTCACTTATAACTCTTGAGCAATGTAACGGATGCTGTAGTAATAAAAACGAGTAATTTTCTGAAACTATGATCCCATTGACTATTTTAGATAGAACGAACATTATTGTATATGTTTCGTCTTGCAGCACTTATATTACTAAAGAAATTACTAATAATTCTTAAAGCCTATTGCCTTGTTGTGAAAAAAAGTAATTTTCCAACAATTTCCTTATAATCCCTGCGATCACTTAAACTTCAAAGATACAATTTAGTATAGGGATTTTTTATACATCTCATGCATAGATCATGATTATGGATACTGAAACTATATTAGTTGTTCAATTTAACGCTTGAATTAAACAAAGAAATGAGTCGAAGAGATGGCGTATAAAATGCACAAAAGCCAGAAGAAGAGCGCCAACTAGAGACAGAGATAGGTTAGCATTTTTTATGGGGATCTGCATAGTTTATTGTCAGTTTTATGACCCGAGTCGCCCCCGCTGCAGTTTTAAATGCTTGGCAATCAGTGTTAATGCCACAGTCGATGGAAAAAGACCCCCTCATTAAGTGGGGCAACATCAACAGCAACAACAATAAAAGCCAAGACTACAACAACACTTTTCTCACCTTCAAGATCCCGTTCACGTTTCATTTGGCTTTGTCTGTGTTTTTCTCATCTTCATCCCATTTCTTTTTGGGGTCATGCCAGGGCCTATTAACTTTTTGTGGTCGGCGACATCCGTCGAGTGTTGACAAAATTAGAAGCGCGTTGGCGTTGAGACGTGAGTGAGTAAAGAGTGAGGTGACTGAGAAGAGTGTGGAGTGATGGGAAGCGATTTCTTTTCACACTTCCCCTCCAGCGATCAAATTAATTAATATCATAAAAATGTCAAACCTTAATTATCATAAATAGACAAACGACAACAAATATTACGCGATTCATTTGTTTCTTTTCTTTGGAAAAAATGAAAAGTGCGAAAATCGTTTTTCTTTTCTAATTTCCTTACATTTTCTATATATTTTTCTGTTATTTCTTTTACTGCTAGATCATTAGTTAAATACATTTAGGACAAATTTGACACTAATTTGTTGGCATGACATTTAATACATGAAATTATGTGGATATTCTCGAGCTGGCACGAATTCCAATTAATTTGTGCTCATTTCTAAGATTTTATTTGGTATTTTAATTATGTGTGGAGAGCATAAATTGGTTAATTTGTTATGCTTTAATTTGCTATAAATTATTGCAAAGGCTTATATTGGCCATAAAATTGATATACAAAATTATAGTAAATATCTTTCATTGAGTTTAATTGATTGGTATTGTGTTGTGTATTGTCAAGATCCATATGTTTTTCAAGCATCAATTGAATTGATTTGATTGGCAATGCCAATGTCAACTTTCGAGCACTTCAATTGCATTTGTCAACACTTTTTCGGCATAAACACTTCTGACAACTTTTCCACGCGCTCAACTCAAAAATGTTGAGTTATTTTTGTTTAGCACTAACTTGAAAAAAAAATATCGATTGTATTCACCCCAAACGCACTCATGACACATGTCAAAAATAAGAAAGAAAGAAAATTCGTTTCAAAAAATAAAATAAAAGTGTCATAAGGCAACTGCAACTTCAGCTTTGAGTTCAAATCCAACTCCAGCTGCAGATGGAGGACGGAACGTTGCCTGCTGACAAATAAAACTGTCAGTTTTAATAACTAAACACAACAACAACAATGACAACGACAGGCACAACAACAAGTGCACTTCACTTGCTGCACTTCTTACGAAGTTGTTGTTGTTGTCGTGGTTGTTGTTGTTGTCGTGGTTGTTGTTGCTGCAGCATTCGTCAATGGGCAACACAGACCGCCCGGCAGAGCAAGAGTATTGTCTGTCTGTCTGCCCTCGTCAATGCCCCCACCTCTACCCCATTCCCATTCCCATCCCCTTTCCCTTTCCCCTACTACACTCGACTTCTTTGCCCCCAAATGTTGGCTCTGTCCCGCTGACAGATTACAGCTGCGATAAAGCGCCAGAGAGTGTTCTGTTGCCCTCGACCAAATAATATTCCAACTTTTCTCTCTCTATACACTAAATATATATGAACTTTTGTGTTTTTTCGGGCACATTTACTTGAATTTTTTAATTAAAAGTAAAGCAAACGCATCGCTGATAACTTTTTGTGGCTCGCTTTTAAAGTTCTTTATACTTTAATCTAAAATGCCATGACACGAAATGAAAACACAAACACATACACACACACTTAATAAGAGAGTTCTTCTTCCGTATTTACTCGATGAGCTCATAAATATATCAAATTTTATTTTTATTTTTGTACATCATTTGAATAGAATCGAAAACGAAAAGAAAAAGATTTTTTCTATGTCTTGAGTTGATTAGGGGTCGCTCGCCTTATTGATAATCTCTGGCAATTAGGCTTAAAGAAATTTATGTTTATATGCAGCGACTGATAGTTGAGCTCTTTATGAGCTAGCGAAAGAGAGGGGGAGAACCAGAGGGAGAGTGACAGGCAGATACAACTAAAATTGAATATAAAATTGAAACTGAAACTGCAACTTTAATGCAATTTTCATACTTACACTTTTCTCTTTTCTTCTCGTTGCAGGTAAGTTGCTGTAAAAGTTGCTTCTCCAAACTAAGGTAACAATAACAAAACAAAAAAAAAAGCAAAAGAGAAGCCAACACTCAAGTTGCTGCCAACGCTGCCTGCCACAATTGTGTCAACGTTGGCGTGAAAATCCATTAGAACTAAACTATGTCAATCGATTGAAACAAAACGAATGCGGAATATGTGAAAAGGGGAAATGTTGAAGTTGAACACAAACAAACCACAAATTTTGAACGCATAAAGAAGAGTATAAAAATGCAAGCAGACCCAAATACACTCACACACATTCGGAAACATATATACTCTTCGGTTTGCCTCTATGTGTAGATACATTATCGATGCTGCCTCAAAGACAGCCATGAATTATTTAGCTTCCAGCTCCACTCGCCCAAATGCATTTCTAATGTCCCCCCCTTTACAAAAGTGCAAATGAAATTTGCTTTCGGGTTTTCAACTCGAACTCAGTTACTCCACACATATTGGATGTCCCTCAACACATACACAGCCCCAATTTAATTAAGTGTCCAGTTTCAGGTATCCAAAAAGTCATGTGACGCACGTGTAACTTTTGGATACCACATTGATTTGATGACCTCCCTTTGTCTTCCCCTCTTCTCGCCCATTTGTTTGTGCCTTTGCTTGGACTGTCTTACAAATGCGAAACAATAACAACATTAAATTAATTTCAATTGAATTTAATTGACATACATCGCCACAAACATGAATTCGAACCTTAAACCAACTTCAGACTTTTCAAATTAAAGTGGAGCACAAACAGCTTTATTTTTCAAATGTCGTATTTAATAGATTATTCTATTTATCTGACAAGAAACCTGCTCCAAATTAAAGTCTGATAAAAAGAAATGTAGCTAATTAATTAAACTGGAAAAAACTCAGTTAATTGGAGAAAAGAGAAACTTAATAAGTGAAAAGCATATCTATGTAGCTTTAATTCTTTAAAGATACAATTCAAGAAAGGCAATTTAATTTTGAGGCATGTTTAGTCTTTATTTGTTTATTTTATTTTTAAAATATTTCCTTAAAAAATACATATCTATATTTTGTTTCTTTAGATACATGTGTATATTAACAATTTTCTATTTAGGTACAATAAATAATTTTTCATTTAATTTATTTTAAAAAGATTTATTTTGAGCAAATATATTTATTCTGAACATCCTTAAGTCTTTAGGCCTTGAATTCAGCTTATCTCTAATGCAAGAAGCAAACAATGCATTGTAAACGGTTTCTGTTTAAACAGTTTGTACTATCTATCTATATCCATTCTGTCTGTAGTAGTAGTTATTGTTTGCTTGCTAGCTAATGTATCTGTTAGATACTTAGTTGTAGTTGCATTTGCCAATCAGTTGGCAAACAATCGAGTTGCCGCATCAGCAACACGAGGAAGCCAACTTGCAACACGGCAAATGTGGCACTTTTGATTGATGTCATTGATGACAGACGCCCCTCCCCACTCCCCTCCTGATTCTATCCCTCTGTCAGCCAGCTGTTATTATCAAATAACCGCGCATATCAAGTAACAGAACAGAGACTTTTGCGAACGTTGCGAATTTTGCGAGAGGATGCGAGAAACTCGGAGAATGGGAGACTCCGAGAATGTGGCTTGTGCTCTATGCACAAACACATTAAAATGATGTTTACGAAGCCGCAGAGATGCTGACGTCGACTGCGACTGCGACTGAGTTGAGTTGAGTTGCAGTTGCCACTTCGTTTCTCCCTCTCTCTCACTCTCTCGGTTTGGCTTGTGCTCCTGTGTTTGCACATTTGTTTGTATTTTCCAGATATTTGTGTATCTTTTTTATTGCATGGCAATTGTCTGCCCGTGTGTGTGTGTGTGTGTGTGTGTGTTTCTGCTTGTAAGTGTGTTCAGAAAAGTGCAATTTGATATTATTGCCAAATGACAAATACCGTTAGCGCCACATGAAACAGTTTGTCTGTAACTAGTCGGGATTTTCAAATACTACAACCTGAGTATCTACAAGTATGTAACCGAGAGTATCTTTGTATCTACAGCTGTGTGTATCTGTGCTCTTGTGTGTGGAAAATATTGCCATTTTGTCACATTTACTTAACTGCAGCCGAGCAGAGTCGAAGGCAGCTGTGATATCTGTGGCATGTGGCTGCTGAGGTTTTCTCCTCTTGTATTGTTCAAATTGTGGCTGTGGTTTTTACTCCTTCACTTTCCTTTCCTTTCCCTTCCGCCGTACACTTTTCCTGATCCTGCTCTGCTTTCAGTTTTCCACGCTAAATATGATTAAATATTTCGTAATGAGACTGCGGTTTTTTGACGTTGACATTGTTTGTTAGTTGGGCAAAAACCGCGTCAGGCAGACAGACAGATAGACAGACAGGACGGCAGACAGACTGGCAGACTGGCAGCTTGGTAGGCTTGGCTAATTGACAGCGCTCAGATGCTGTGGCTTTGCTCAGTGTTGGATAATACCGAAAGGCTTCAACAACTGCTGAGTTAGTTAAAGAATTGTACACAACACTTATTCCACCATATTTTAAATAAATATGGGGACATTTCTTAATTCTGAATTACACACAATATTTTAAATAAATAAAGGAACATTTCTTGATTGTAACTTTGAAAATATATTTATTTTTTTAAAATAAAATTGCTTTTCTAAAATATTAATTAGTTTTAGTCAGTGCTGACCAAGTTCTTATAAGCCGTAAAATTTTGAATTTAAGTCTGCTTTAAATTTTAAATAAATTAAGTATGTTCAAGACTCTTAAGTAATTCTTGAAATACCTTGGATTCGGTTTTGAAATAGTACCTGGAATATCATAGATTTGTTTACCCTTAAGTCAAGGCAATTCTAAGGTTTCATAATAATTTTTGGGGTGCATCGCAGACAACCCCAATACTTTCCTGGGAATTTACTCTGAATTTATTTAAATGTGTAAATTTAGGTTGCTTGGGGTAGACCTGCCCCAATAGACAAAGACCAGAAAGAACTTTCATTCATTGGCCTTGGCAAGGTCATAAATACAACACACATATACACACACACATACACACAGATTGGGTTTACATTTTCAAGGACAATGTTTTGGTTGAACCGATTAAATTGTTTTTCGTATAAATTTCAAATTAACAAGCACTCGGCTCTGAGAGTTTACTGATTTATTTTGGATTTATATTACTTGACTGTGGCACACACGAACGAGATCACAACAACAACAACAACAACAGCAACAACAACAACGAGAATGTTAGCAACAGCAACAATCAGGACATATGAAACCCTTTTCTGAGTTAGCCTTTGCCTTTCCCCATCTGTATGAAAACGAAAAAAAATTGAAGCGAAAAGCATTTTATGAGCTCTGCCCTGATTTTCTCTCTTCGTCGGTTTCATTTCTTTTCTGTTCCATTTTTTTTGTTTTTTCTACCGAGGCAACCCTTTTTTTTTGCGTCGGATCAAAGGATTACGAAAAGTTTGGTGATGCGTAAAATGAGTTTGATGTTGATATAAACATGTTGATGATGTTTTAATGTAAATAAAACTGCGGAGCAGCCATCGAAACCGGGACCCGGATCTGAATCGGGATCTGGACCGCAATCCAGTAATGATGTGTAATCGTCTGCGGCTAAATTTGTTGAAAAGTGTTCTCTACATAGGCGGTGAACTATATGGCTTAAAAATGTATACATATACATTTTTGCGACAAGTCAATTTAATACATACTATATATAGCATATGCGACTAAAAAATACCCTGCAGTTAGTTCTAAGGTCAACAAAAATTTATAGCTCAACCTTAAAAATAGAGAATAGAAACAATATCTTAACTTTTCAAAAAGCTTGCTTTAAAATAATACAACGATAAGATTTTTATCTTGAATCTAAGCTTAAAATTCTCAAAGAAAGAGAAATCATCTTGAACAAGAGACTTCTAGTTTTTGTGTTTTTTAATCTGAGTTATTTTTTTTCACAATTTTAAAATTAAAACTAGTTTTAAATTACAATTTCACTAAGAAATACTCAGCTCTCAGCTACAAAATAGCCAAAATAGTCAAACTTGCTTTAAATTCTCTATCTCATGAGCTAATCGAACTGTCATCAAACTTTGCACAAATAATTCGCAACTGGTTTAAGAACTGTTGTGAAATGCTTGGCAGGTGAGATGACAGATGAAGTTGATTTCCGATGGAATCGTTTGTTTAAACTAACTAAATGCCAGACTCAGCAGCTGAAAAGCAGAATTGAAATGTCAAAGTCGCTTAAGTGAGACACACAGCACAACAGGATTCAGTCATTGGGGCTCTGGGCACTTTTCCAGGGGCTCCAACAACGAAAGTTGAGGCAAACAAACACTTTATTAAGTGTGGAAAGTGTGGCTGACTGAGCGAGTGCTGTTTTCATGCATCCTTTTCACGCACGTTTGGCTAAATGCTTGACCCTGTTACTTGATTCTGACTGTAAGTGTGAGTGTGAGTATGAGTGTGAGTGTGAGTATGAGTCTGACTGTGAGTGTGGGCTACTGAGCACACTTGAAATTGATGCGTGACCGCAGCACGTACGAAATGTTGGCTATAAATTCTCAACACTCTGTCAAAAAAGTGTTTTAAAAATGTTTATAATTTTGAGGGGCATGCAACGCCGAGTTGCCTGCTGAACGCTGTCTGCGCCACGTCTTCACCTTTGCGCCTTTGGGCCACGTCTCCTTTTGGCCTCGGCACGCGCCAAGGTCTTTCCTTGCCCCACTTCACTGGATTCCTGGTTGCCCCAAAAAATAGTAGGGTTCAATGTCCCCAAGGCATCATCGTCGTCATCGTCCTCGTCCTCGTCTCAATAACAACGTACTGCGGCCGGGAGAAATTCTCATGGAAACGTGCGTAGTTTTCTGTATGAATTGGCACACACTTATACACTCACTCACACACTCACTCATACACACACTCACATGCACACTCATTTCTGTTACTGTCTCATAATGCGCTTATTACGATGGCACATAAAATAACAATTTATCTGAGCATTACAAATTTGCCCCCAACGCGGCCCTTTTATGTCAGCTCTAGACAGGATCTCTTTGCTCTTAGCCCAGTCAGATGTGCCTGCCTTCCTTGCTTCCTTCCTTTCTATTGCGTAATGCTGTCATTATGCTAATAGTTTTATTGCCGCTGCACTTGCTGCCTCCTGTTCCCGGTTCCTTGTTCCCTTGTCCCTTCTCCACATGAATGTTTAATGAATTTATTAGCACGTGCAGCCAATGACTCTTGGCCAATGTCCTTTGTGCCTTGTCCCTGTCAGGGTCCTTGAGCCGTATTGATGTTTGTATTGATTACGTGCACCTCCTGCCTGTGTTTTGTTTGTCTACCTGACCAACAAAAGCAGCTGCTCCTTCCCTTCTTCTGTTCCTACTCAATATATGTAGGATACTCAAAGTGCTCTTATTTTTTTTGTGTCTGTCGCACAGCTGCTAACTAAATATAATTCTAATAAATGTTACTATTTTTATATCAAGCTGAGCTCAATTTGATGGCCCATTGTCATGACTAAATATGTCGCTAGAGAGTCGTGTTTCTATGAATAGCATAGACAGTTTATTTATTACTTAATTGATGGCAAATAAACCTTAATTAAGAACATTGACAGCCCACATAAAAATGCATAGAAAGCAGGAAAAATGTAGATTAATTTAAGCATTTAGTAATGCTGCATTAAGTTGATTTGACTTACTCTTTTGAAGCGAAATGTCAATATGTTATATTTATACTTTTATATCAAAATTTGGAACTGTATTATCAACTTTAACTATCATGAAAATTAAATAGAACATTTTTATTTATTGTTGAAAATATATCCAGTTAAACATATAAAGTCTTGATTAAACTTTTCATACCTCTTCTGTAATCTGAGGACTTTATTGTTAATTGCCCAAATTAATTATGCTAATGATATCAAAAAAATATTTATTTCAAGCTACAATTCAAGTAGAACTTTCAGCTTACTTCTAAAAATACTTTCAATATCTAACTTAATTTTTTAAAATATTCGCAGTCCAATTTCTATTTGCGAAATCGTTAATACTATTATTAGTCCAACCCTCAGCGACTTGTTTGACTTACAGCTCAAAAAATTCATTTAGCCTTTTCTTCGCTCTTGACTGGAAACATCCCTAAAAACCTGCTGCCTCGGTAACATCTGTTGTAAGCGCATTAAAGGCTCTGACTTCTCGTAGGCAGTCGACAGTCAGCGGTCAATGTACCCTTAGCCAGCAGGTCAGGGGTCAGATGTCAGGGGGTTATTTGCGCCGAAGATGACACAATTTAGAGAGCGGACCATTGGTCAACAACAATCAGAGGCGAATCCAACCCCTCATGGCTATTTATTAAGCCTTCAGCACATCCCACAGTCATCAGTCGAGCCCGCTTTAATTGCTGACCTTCTGTCGGCCTGACCTTTGGCCAGAAGTTACGCTTGAGTGCGTAACGGCTTTTTTGGGTCGCTGTCTAACTGAATTGTGAATGTTGAGTGGTGTATGTTGAATTGTGTTTGGTCAGCTGGCCAGCTTGAGTTGGTAGCTACTTGGCTTACTTATTTAGACCTCCCACTCATCGCTCGACTTGCTTAATTCAATTATAAAATTCTCATGGTCAATACGCTTTAATTGCAGTTTTTATTTTGGGCGCGTGCGGATTACAAGTTGACAAGAGCCAAAAAAGGAGAAAAATAATGCGCTCCAACTGAAACTGGAACTAGTTTTTGAATTGGGGTTGGTATTGGGGTTGTTGTTGTTGTTGTTGTTAGCCTGTCAGTCGCATGAAAACTCATTTAAGGCCCGAAAATTGTGTCCCCATGGAGCATTTTCTGGGCACGCCTTTATGTCCTGACCAGGCATATCCTGGCATATCCTGGCACTTCCTGCCGCTGGCACGCACTCTTCACTTTTTTTTTTCTCTGTCATGGACATTTCCATTTACCGCAATTTCCTACTCCATCCCCATTTGCTGGCATTTATTCCAACCCCCACACAGTCAAAAATGAAGTCGCAACCCCTTTTGGGCTGGTCTATTAAATCGAAAAACGATTACAAACTATAATGCAGTGTGTTTGTTTTGTTTTGTTTGATATTTGTCCTTATTCCTGACCCTCCTGACGCTTCTCGTCTCTCCCCCGCATTTTCCGTCTAACTGCAATTATTGACTTTGTCTGGTCAACGCATCGCATTTTCCCATTTTAGCGCAAATGTCAATTCTCTATTCTGTTGTCATTTCCCTGTCGCCCTCCTTTGATTTTCATGGGCATTAAACTTTTGTTAGTTTAGCTGTTGTTGTTGTAGGCCTGGTCTGAACTGTCTGTCTCTCTGTCTGTCTGTCTCTGTCTGTCTGTCTGTCTGCCTATCTGTCTGTCATGGCTTTTGTGGTCATGTCATTGTTTCATTTTCACACGCAACTACCAACTACTGTGTCCTGCCAGCTTAACGTGGCCCACAGCCATTTCCTCCTCCTTTGTGGGTTGACCCCCTCCTCTCCCTCCTCCCCCTCACTCCCCATACCATGCACAGCACAGCTGCTAAATTGCGTTCAGTTTTTATGTGCAATTTCTGTTTTATTTGTATTTGTATTTGATTGTGATTTTATCAATATGTTCTGTTGCCGCTCGACTCGTCCTTAATTGAAATGTTCAGCGGGCGTAATAAAATTGCCAGAAAGTTGCATCGCATGTTTGGTCACATAATTCCCCCAGTGACTAAGCTCACCCACACACACACCCTCACACTCACACACACTCTCACACAGTTCTTAACCCTTGTGCAGCCCCCAGTCAATTAATAATAAATTATGATTTTCATTGGAAATAGAGAGATATTATACAACAGTTGTGGGCGGCAATCGATGTTGCTCTAGTTGTCTTTTTTTGTTGTGTCTGTTTGTTTGTCTATGATTAGATTCTTTCCTATGAATTAGCTTTAATGTCCTGAAGACCACAAGTTCAGAATATATTTGAGTTAATTAGACTCTAAACACAATATCTGGCAGTCAAGGGAATTTGAAATTCTCTTTTAATTTACTACTGAGTATTCTCTTTCATTAGTAACTGAACTGCTACCTTATAAACAAAGATAGTTGTGGTTGGGCTTATTAAATTTTAAAATATCCTTAAATATATGTCATTCCTTATTGTTTTCTCTTCCCTATATTATAAGTTTATAAATTAAAATAAATTAAATTTTATTTTCTATTTGTAAATCCTTTAGAGAATTCTTAAAGCACAGCTTAAGTTCAAATTTGTCGCAGGGGTTTATTTCTTTTTTATATCAAAAAGCATAAATATTATGGTGCATAGTAAGCCTTAAAATTAATATTAAATTATTAATAGCAATGAAAATATAATGAAAATAAACAAATATTTCAATGATTTCATTTGCAAAACTGTCGGGTAATTACTTAATAATTTTTTATCTAAAAAAACACTTTGTACTCAAAAGCTGCTTCAATTTGAATTAGAAAAATATGTGTTTAATAAGATAAAAATCATTTGCGACGTCAACGTTCTTTTTTCTGCATTATTTTACTCAACGACTAATTCCAGAAATTGCCTGACAGCCAACGAGCCAAAGAACGCGAGTGGCACGCACAGTTTGGGGCAGGCAAAAAGAACAGAAAAAGAAGCAAAAAGTGTCAACTATAGTAGTTGACCCCATCGCAAGCAGCCAGAACGCCAGTTGCAACAGAACAACAAGAAAAAATGTCAAGCCAGGACAGAGTAAGAGGAATCAAAATGAAGCTGCACGAACTACAAAAAAAAAAAAACAAAATGAGAGACAAGAAAAAAAAGAATTGAGGAATGAAGTACAAAGTACGGAGTACGGAGTGCAGAGTAGAGGATGATGATGGGGCAAGTAACGAGACGAAGCAGTGCAAATGAAGTTGCCAAAGCTGCTTGCCTTGATACACAACCTCACTTCCAGTTGTTGTTGTCTGTGTTGTTGTTTGTTGTTGTGGGCCAATTACAGTGCAAGCGATGGGTCGCTGGCTCGAATTGAAACCGTGCAGCGCAGTGTATGCAGTCACGAGATAAACAAGTTGGCAGCCCTGCAAGTGGCAAGACTCTGCGGCAACGTCGACGTCTCTATCTCCTTCTCCGGCTAAGCACAGTGGTCTATTCTTCATTTTAGCTTGGATTAATGAATGGCTAATTTGACAAACTTTCGAATACAAGGAAAACCTATTTTTGAAGAAAAATTACAAGGTTTTTCTAATTAAAAAAAAAATATATTCTTAAAATTAATTATTACTTCTTCGTTGACTTTCATAATTTTGTCGAGTTTATAAAGAAATCTTATCAATAAAATATTTGTTTTTAGAGGAACTACATTTTGAAGCCTTATTTTCAATGTTGATAAGCGTACTTTCAAAATATACAATGTGCAAGAATTTATATGTCTATTAATTCAATAGTATTTTCTAGCTAAATTATCCAAAGAAAAAGTTTGAATTATGATGACTTTGACTGTTGAAATTGATTTTTTTTTATAATTTTGTTAAAGATATTGAATCTTATTTGTAAGTGAAGAGAGAAAATCTTTTTATTAGGCCCAAAAAAATGTTCAAAGTCATTTGAATTTTGTTATCAATAAAAGACACATTTTTTGGGAATGTCAAAATGGTAGCTAAATTTCACAAAGGAATCACTGTGCAGCGGTTCGTCTCTCCGCTTTTCTGCGTCTCTCTCCGCCTGTCATTTTGAGCTTTGCGCTCATTTTCGCCTTTCGCAATGGCGGCGTTTCCTTGCTCCTCTCTCGCTCTGTTCTTCATCTGCTCCTCTAGTTTTTTTGTTGTGCCCTTTAGCTCGAATTGCATTGTTACGGCTCACGGCAAATGCCCAGGGAATGACATTCAGCATTGGGTGTTTGTCTATGTGTGTGTGTGTGTGCTCAGCTAAGTATCTGTGTGTAGATGTGACTTGCGGTTCGACAAGCGTAAGACATTTTCAATTACAGTTGCCAGCATTGCCCCAACTTTGCTCCCTTTGCCACAGTTGCAATCCCAGCTGCTGCCATGTCCAGTTTCCCATTTCCAGCTTCAGCTTCAGCTTGAGTTTCAGTTTCATTCTCAGTTTTAGCTGCAGCTTTTGGACCCCTTTCCGTCCATGTGGCACTCGTTAGCCGTGCCGCCAAATCAAGTTGCATGCAACGCATGTTGCCATTGTGTTCTCTTCTCGGCGGCTGCTTGTCAGCCACGAAATGCGTCAATTAGACAAAATTGCAATTTCTGTAAGTAAATGTTTGTCACTAACTCCTTTCCCTTGCCACAATCATGTGTTTATCTGCCACAGGCCAAGTTCTTGTTGTTTCTTAAATAGGCACATAAATTCGTCTTGTTGTTGAAGTTTTTCGCTTTCGCACTTTTCGTTTGCCGCACAAAACTTTTATGACTGCTAATTTGTGTTGCCAACAAAGTTAACATGTCCGTACTTGTTTGTGCCTCAAACTTAGTTAAGACAAGCACTAAGACTTGCCCCAAGATTGTCACTACTTCTCATTGACAGTGCAAGTAGTTTGCAATTTAATTACTTTATCTACAACTTACTTATGTCAATTGCAGTTAATTTCTTTTACAAATGTGCAACAAAATAAGTTTTACAATTTCATGCATTTTACATTTGTTTAGTCTTTTAAGTTCTTGTTTCAACATATAAAATGGTCAAACTCATGAATCTATCATTTATTTAAATTAATTTGTTCATTTGTTTTGTCTCTACTGAAATTTCGCATGTTTATTTATGCAAAAAGCGTCAATAAAATTTGAAATATTTTATTGATGTAGTTTTGGATTAACATGAAACTTTTTCTGTCAACAATTCATAATGTAAACATACATTTTCATATTTTTTGTAAGAATTAAATTTATTTTATTGATAGTAATCAACATAGATTGATTGTTTGTGATTTGATTTTATTCATTGATTGTATATGGAAGGGAAAAGGGTTTAATATATATTTTTGTCCCTTCAACAATTATTTTAAAGACTTTCTAAAAGATGTATTTTAGAAACTATTTGACACATGTTTCAGATATGTGAGCAAATACTTTGTTCGGGTGAAAAATAAACCATTTCTCAAATTTCGAGGCAATTAGAAAATACAATAGTTGGAGTTTATTTATTACCTGATAAAAACAGATAAACAGATAATAATTTTCCCTCAATTTTATTGCAATACTTTGTTCAAGGAATAATATGTTTTTTTATTTATATACTATATATTTATATTTACGTTATAATTCTAAAATAGTAATGAAATTAGAATATAATGCGTTAATTATTTAAAATTTCTTGACACCCAATATTTTCATAATTTTCGCTCGATGTTTGTTCACGTTGCCTTGTTCTTTCTTCTTCCTACACTTTTTATCAGCTCATTGCACTCTCCAATGTACAGTTAAGTCTATGACTGATTCCACGCACTTAAGACTCCATAACTGTGGTGCATTAGTGCCCTCACCTCTTGTGGGCTGTTAAGTATCAACACCCCAATGGGACTCAAGTGCAATTAAGAGTGCAACTTTATGAGTCACTGTCTATCAGAGTACCCAGCAATAACAACAACACTCCCATGACCGCAGAGGGGTGTTGAAGAGGGAGGGAGAGAAAGAGAGTGAGCGAAGAGGAAAGGAGAAGTCGAGGCGACCACACAGTTGAGCTGAGCCGCCTAAAAGAGAGACGCCTGTCAATCAATTCTGGGGCAGTGGCATTTGGGCACTTGGGGCATGCAGCCGAAAACACTTTAGTCATAAATCAATTAAAATTGATTTGCGGCCCCTCTTTTCACTTCCCTCACCCTGCCCATCTAAAGTAGAGAAAGACAACTGAAAAGGGACTCTGACAAAACACAGTGCGAATTACGAGTGTATTTTCCAAACAAAAAATATGAATAACTCTTTTTTTTTAAATTCAACATTCTGCATTTTCTTATGCGTACAATTTCAGTAATGAATCGCAGCATTGCTGGAAATTATCTAGCATCAGCTAGATTTGCATCTTCAGTCTGGTTTATGCCACAGTTTTTCTCTCTATTTTTTTTTTTTGTTGCCACTTAGACTCGTTTGAGCGATTTATATGAAAGACGCAAAGTTGCCTTAGCCCATTTACCCATAGAGCATTCAGCATTTTCACTGCGTATTCCTGCTATCTGCAACATCTTTCAGCTGCTGCCACAGACTCTTCTGCTGTTGCCTGCCCCCTGATGTTGCAGCTTCTCTTATCTGAAGGAGACAGCGCCGAGCGAGTCGAGCAAACGAAGCGTGGCCATTTGAGTTCAGTTCAGGGTCGCAGTTGCATCCATGACTTCATATTGCCATTTGCTTTATAGCACATTTTGCCCTTAACTCTGTTGCTTCTTCTTCATGTTTTCTGCTTAACGTATTTTAAATATTGACAGCTATTTGCCAATTGCCTCAACTGCAACAACAACTGCCTCAAGTGCCCATAATTTTGTTATGCTGCCTGTCTTTGGCATATTCCTAACTCTTTTCGGGCCATAAATAAAATTGTTTTTTTTTATACTTACTTTTTATGTGCAACTGCTGCCAGTGCTGCCTCTTCTTCTTCTTCTTCTTGTTATTCCTATTCTATTGCCTCATATCCAGGCAACAGCTGAGCTCGAGTCGCGTCGAGTCCTGCCATTATCATATGTACTCTGGTTTGCATATGCATATAAATCGAGATGCACACTGTCCGATAACTCTCCTCTCTCTCTCTCTCTCTCTCTCTCTCTATCTCTATCTCTTTCTCAATCTTACTCATTCTGTCTCTGTCTCTTTCGGTCTTTTTGTGTGTGCAATTTTCATAAATATTTCATTTAGCGTAACTTATACACTTACCAAGAACTTTCCGCTCTTCTGGCTGGCATTTTTGCTTAGCTTATCTTTGGTTTGGCATCTTTTACTTTGTTGCATCTTCAAAAGGAGACGACTCCTGGTCGAGACAGGCAACTGCTGTGCATTTCCCCCAGCTTGTTGCTTGTTTCTGTTGCTACTTGTCATAAATTGGCAAAAAGAAAACACAAATACACACAGCACAAAAGAAAAAGAGCTTCGCATATTTACGTTATTTTCTGCTGCATTTTTTCTCTTTTATTTTCCCTGCGAAATTTCTTGTAGTTTGACATTTTTTTAAGCTCTGAAAATGTCTCTTATGTTGCCTTTAAATCTGAAATGATAAAGTTGTTTTCCCCTGATTTTCCCTCTAATAAATTCAGAGCTACAAAGTGCTTTAAATTTCATTCCGTTCGTTGCTTTGGGCCAACTCAACAATCGTCTGTTAATTGCCAATGGCAACTGTCCCGCCCCAACATTGTGCCGAATCAATTACAAAGCAATTGGCTGACAGTGTTTAGCTGCTGGCCAAATTAAGCTACAGTAGTCAACAAGCAAGACAAAGTAAGACAGGTTAGCCAAGCACCTGCTAATTGAATGTTATTTATAATGACTTGAATGCATTAATATGGCCTAAAGCAGTATGCTGAATGCTGAATGCGCTGACATAATGGCCATAGAATGTTATATAATGTCTTTATTTGGAGCAACAGCTGGACATGGCAGGAGATGTACATAAGTAGATGCCAGTTCAAGTGAAATGCCATTGCTCGTTTTGGCCGAGTTACGAGTTACGAGCATTCAGCTGGGGACTTGGCCGGGATAATGGCTCGCTTAGCATGCATTAAAATACTAATTTCCATGAAAGTAGCAAAAAAAAGAAGAAAAGCGGTAAGCATCAGTTCCCCTCTTCTACTCCCTTCTCCACCATCTCTTTCTTCTTCATCCCGGCCAGTTGTCTATGAAGCCGCCGTCTGGCAGGCGTTGCCTTTTAATAGAGCCACTCTAATTACATGCCGTTAGACTGAACGCCACTGAGAAGTCAGTTCTGCCCTGGGACGGACAGACGGACAGACGGACACTCTCTGCTGCATGCCTCCCCATGTGGGTGGAAACATGAGTATCTCTCTATATATGTGTGTGTGTATGTTTGTTGGCACTATAACGAGATGCCGCTTTATTCCTGACGGGCTGTGTTGGCTCATTGCCCGTTTCTCTGTTTGTGCAGCAGCCAAGTCAAATTTGTAATTAAAGCAACGGAATTTATGAAACGTTACGTTTTATCTAGTTTATGCGTAGTCTATACGTGATCTGTGCATAATTGCGAATAGCTGAGAACAAGATTCCCTGGCTATCCACTTATTCAATATTCATTAAAATTATGACTGGATTAAGAATTCTTAAGACATCATTGTTTTTATGCTTAATTGTTTTAATATGAAATCTATATTAATTTGAATTTTACATTAACTCAAAGAATCTGAACTGAAAGTCTTTAAATTCAACTTTTAATAGTTTTTGAAAACTTTTAATGATAGCATTTTTTTTAATTGATTAACTTAAATAAATTTTTATTAATGTAATTAAATTTTGTTTACAATCCACACAACCGTAAAATAAAATTCAAAAGAGTGATTTACATTAATAAAAATCTTGTAGAATTAAATATTTTTTTTTCAGCATTTCTTTTAATTTACATAATATATTTATCTCTAGAAATTTTCAAACAATCTTTAAAATCATCTTCTCTTTTAACTCAACTAATTAAATATAATTAATTAAAGTACTTTCTTTAATCAGGAATGCTGTACTTACCGCAATTACGTCAACTGTATAAACCTAATTAGGATACACACAGTTTTGTTTGTCTGTTGTTGATGCTGTTGTTGTTTTTACAGTTGTTGTTTTTGCTGTTGTTGTTCTGTTGCGCTCATTTGGTTGCAAGTGCATTTCATGTTGCTTTCCTTTTGTGTGTGCGAGTTAATTTTGTGCACAGTTTTTTGATGAGCAGTGTAAAAGCTCAAAAGGGAAACTGTATTCGCAGCAGCATACTTTTATTTTTTCGTCGTTGCCTTTTTTCATTTAAAGTAAGTATTTATATGTGAGTTACTCTAGCATTTATCCTTGTAGCCACGTTCTTTGCGAGAGCTCTTCAAATTTTATGACCACATAAGCGACCGCATTACCATCGCCATCACCATCACCATCTTCAATTCCAGCCGATTCAGCGAGAAAATTATACCACTCCACACACACTCAAATACCCACACACACACACACACACAGTCAGCTTCATCTCCAGCTGGCTTGATGATGGTCAATTGGAAGAGTGGTCAGAAAGGGGGCACAGTGGTCAGAGGGGGGTAGCAATATATAAAATTTATTAGCAGAAATTATGATTATTTCGTTGCTCTTTGCTGCGTGTATTTTTAATATCCATTTCACATTCCCCCTTTCCAGCGAATGTCCTGTTACCACTGTGAGCTCCTTGGGCTCCTTGGAGTCCTTCGGCTCCTTGGGTTTCTTCTGTGCATTTTAATGGCCACTGCGTCTGTCTTTTGCCAGCTGCATCAATTCCGTTGGCTGCTGTTGCTCCTCTTGTTGTTGTTGTTGCCTTTTCTACTACCTTTTTTCTTGCTCCTTTTTTACTTCTCTTTTTTTTGAGTGGAGCTCGTTAAGCTCGCTTTAATTTTTACTTGAGACCATAATTTTTGCTGCTGCCGTTGCTGCCACGGAAAAGCAAAGCGTTTTTTATGAGCCACACAATTTGCGTAAGTTTAATTGTGGCAAAATGGCTGGCAAAGCCGACGTTTCATTTTGGCCAGCCGGTTCGGGCCATTACATTTTCGAAATTGTTTCAGCCTCAATATGTGTAGACCCAATTGAAACTGTAACTGCAACTGCAAATCTTTGAATTCGCTTCGTAGCTTTAATCGAAATTCTAAATCTGAATGTGAAAATATTAATTAAGACCGTTGGAAAAGTAAATAATGTGCGATATGTAGTAATTTTAAAATTACATAATTAATTTTGCGATTGTGTTGATTTTCAATTTGTGCGCTGCAGCTTAATAAAAAGGACTCGCCATAAATATAATATCATTAAGCGATTAATAAAACTTGCAAACAGTGCATTAAATTGATTGAATATTAAAATATCTTTAAATTAAATTTAGCTTTGTTTTATTAAGAATATCACAGCTAAAAAGAAAGAGTTGTATTAAAAATATATTGTTTAAAATTTAATGTGGAAAATAGGATAAAGGTGGCTAATTTGGGAGATAAGTATATCACAGTATATCACACTTTAAGTACGCCACATACTTGCGCATAGAGCACATTTCCATAACAATATTTAATTTTGCCTATATGCAGTCTATTTGTAAGCCAAAGAGCCTGCGGCGCTGCTACCCTCAAGTACCTAGCCCCCTTGCCCCCTCCAGAGACCCTATAAAAAAAAGACAAATGACCCATTAAACGCAAAACTTGTGCACTTTCATCGCAAGGACGGCAAAAGGAGACGCGAGGCAACGAAATGCAAACTGCTCAAGAAAATATTGCCCCGCAGCAAAGACAACAAACTCTTGATTTTTATAGGAGCAGAAATACCTGCTGCAGGTCCTCCTTCGGGCAGGATGGGAATGGAAATGAAATTGGGAATGGGCATGGAATAGGAATGGTAGGGGATAACGGGCATAAAACGCTAAGATATGCGGAAGGCTTCACGCAGCGTCTACTTTTCACTTGGTCGGTCTGTCGTTCTGTCGGTCTGTCGGTCTGTCGTGGTGACGAAGGGGGCAAAAGGGGTTTGTCTTAGGATTTGTTGTGCTTATGAAAGCATTATACTTTCCTCATTTAAGGCAGCGCACTTGAGTTGCCTTTTTTACTGCAATTTCGTCCTTCAACTGCTGCTCCTTTCTCCTCCTCCACTTGCCTCTTCCTTTATGCCTTCATCGTCGACACGCCCCACTCGTTGCCATTCCCATTGCCATTGTCGTTGTCGTTGTCGTCTGATTATGGCTTTGAGCTCGCAGCGCTCTCAATTGATACCCTGTAAGCAACGCCAGAGATGGGTACACTTATGTTTATTTTATTTACAATTTAAGAAACATTTTTAACAAGAAATGTTCAGAAAAAAGTTTATATATAAATCCATTTAAGAAAATAGTGTTATATAATTAAATATAGTTAATCTTATTTAAAATATTTTGAAAAAATGTTTATATCCTTAATCTACTTATAAAGATATATAAATATTACGATATGTTATGGTTTATTTTCGTTAAAAACTTTTTATACTTTACTTAAATATTTTATTGGTATTTTAAAAAAATCTAAAATTATTTTTACGAAAATTTAAGATGGTATAATATGTTGTTGTATTCAGTAAAATAAAAAATGAATTAAATAAAATGTCGAGTGCCAAATTAGAGTTTAGCGAAAAAACTATTTAAGAATAGATCGTGACTCAATAGTAAAAGGAAAAAGTTTTGTGGTATAGCATTCAAAATATGAATTTATTTAAGTCTAAGCAGGTCTTATTAATTTTCTTTTGACTATAACTAAATACGAATTAAAATAATATTGTTGCACTGATATATCATATTCGCGACAAGGGTATCTTAAGGGCCTTAATTCAATCTGTATTATATTTGGCTTGTCGCAAGAATTGTTCGCTTAACCCGATATGTGAGCATTAGATTTGTGTGGTGTGTATGTGTGTTTGCTGAGAAATATTATGCAATTTCTACACTTAGACAATCTACAAACTTCCCCCGCATTTTGATGGCGCCCCGCAGCGTTTTGGGAGCCGAGGCTTTGCTTAGCCATTTTTTTGGGCTTCATCTGAGGAAGAAATAGAAAAAGGAAAAGAGACCGTTGATGAGCTGACACTGACTCCCACTCATATACACACACTGGCACACATGCCTTGCAATTGTAATAAATGAATTTTGAGACATGTTTGTTGTCAGCATGTGGGCGTGGCAGCTCACAGCTTACAGTTTTTCTTGTTTTCTCTATTATTTAATTTTTTTTTTTTTGGTATTTTGCAGCATTATTATGCTTTTTGGCTTGGCTGTTGTTTGTGGAGCCCTTTGTGCCAGCGACTTCCTTGAGGGATTTCAGTTGTGCCACGTCTGCTGTTCAGCTGTTTGCCTTTGCCGTTGCCTTTGCTGCTTTCGTTCCCTCTTTGTTTGCATTCTGTAATGTGAGAGCAAAAATAGCGCTCGAGCAAACAAATAAAAGTCTAGGACTAAGAACTGTGACGACTGTTGAACTTTCGCCGAGGCGAACTGTGGCAACTGCAGTGCGTGCAACGGCAACGGCAACGGCAACAACTGCAATGCGTTGCAGGTTGACAAGCTGGGAGCTAAGCCGCTTTGGATTTACCTTTGGCAACAGGATCAGCGTCGACAAGTCAGCGCGTGTCTTAAATACATTTGATGTGCAGCACGGCCAACAAATAACAAAAGACGCAGCTGCGGCACACAGTGCCACTGCCACGGCTTTTCCTTCAGCTAGACACGTTTTCCAAAAAACAAAAACTGAAGAAAAAAACAAAAGAAAAGTAGAAGAAGTAACAACATATTTAGCTCACGGCGCGACGTTCATATTTGCTTTGTACAGGCAACAAAAATAATAATAATAAAAAAGAAAACAAAAGGGAATAAAACAACAAGAACAACAACAACACTGGCAACTGAGGCAGCAACAGTGACGATGACGTTGACGTTGAGTGCCTGCGAGGCGAGCCGAAGAAATAATAATAGCAAAAAGCAAACAGCGCTCCACGTCCCCAAACACCTCTCCCTCCCCTTTCCACACCCCTCTTCAGGCCTTTCTCACACATGTGGGAATTTTCATACGGCGCGTAGCAATTTTACACATTTACATAGTTAAACACACACACACAGAAGTACACAAACACACAGACACGTGGAAAAGTATCGTCGCATAGCGGAAGTGAAAGAAGTTGTTGCTCCGGTTTCCTTCCTTCCCATCTCCCTTCCTCCCGTCACGTTGTCAGGGGCGCAAAAAAGGCGCAAATTATATTCCGTTGTAAGGCGAAGGCAAACACAAACAACAACATTTGAATACATCGCAACATGCGCTCCTTTTGTGTGATTGTATGAGTGATTGTGTGTGTGTGTGTGTGTATTTGTTGTTGTTTTTATTACAAATAAACAAACAAACAAACGCAACTCCTGCACACATGAAATAATAAAACGTAACTTGCACTGTGGATGAAAATGTATTTTAAATAAAATAATTAAATCTCAACAATGGCAATCAAATAATATTTAATATTTATATTTGTAATAAACGAAACAATTAATTTAAAAGCTATATAGAAACAATTAAATGAATTAAAGAGAATCGTTTTTCAATTAGTTAAAAAATACCTCAACTTAACATTGAAATAATTAGAATGCAATAATAGTTAGAAATTCAAATAATAGCTAGAAATTAAAAGTCTAGCGATTTTATCGTCATGCCCATTGTAATTGTGCCCACAAAAGTAGGCAACACTTTTGTTGCATGACCAATGAAAGGGACTTTACTGTAGGGACGTCACTGTCGAGACGTGTGTCACACGTAAACATAATTCACGCTGTGCACAAATGTTATAAATGCTCACACACACACACACACCCACACGCACACGCACTCCCACCCACAAGTGTGGGCCTGGCCTACATGACGTATGAGTGACTTTTATGTTTTAATTGCGCTACAGTTTAAACTGATGGGCGCAACTGGGCAGAAGCCAAGATGCTCTCTAATTGACAGTGAAAAGACGCAGCTTTTCCTAGCAAAATTCACTCTTTGTATGTGTGTGTGTGAGGGTGTTTTCCCTTGATAAAATTATGTGAAATTTGATAAAATTATGTGTGACAATCAAAACACATTTTTATGCAAAAATTGAAACTGACTAAAAACACAGTTAATGTTATTGTTGCTTGCTCGTTAAAATGTCCATAAAGATTTGCATAATTAATTGTATATTGAGTAATATTAGATAAATTATAATTGGCTGGCATATAAAATAAAACTACTGTCGATTAATGTCAACCCAAAAAACTGTCAAACAATTTATGACAAATTCTCTTTACGCATATATTTTTTATTGCGCATACAATTTAAATTATAGTCTGTGCGTAATTCAATGCAGTGAAAATTTGTAAAAAAATAACGTAACTTTTGTATAGCTGGGAAATGAAATTTAAATTGGATATCCGATGGCCTTGTGGAGCACAAAAAAGTAAGCTTTAAAATAAATGACCCGCAGCGAACGGTTTTCTGACATGGGCAAAGGGCTTCAGGCGCACACACACAAACAAAGAAATATAGACATACACATACGCAGGCACAAATTAATTAAATAAGAAAAAAGGTAAACCAAGAAGTTAAATACGAAACAGGAAAGACAAACCGTGCGCAGTAAGTGAAACTTGAAATTGAATAAAGGCCCGAGAACAAGGCGAGACGGAAATAAAGGCCGTGGCGGAAGTGAAACCAAGACAAAGGTAAAATAATGTAAAACAATGCCAAAGACTGAAGACTGAAGACTGAAGAAAATCAACAGCAAAATGTGCCCACAAAGCGGCTGTGCGAACGTCGTGGTTGCTTTTTTACTTTTGGGGTGTCCTTGGGTGATCCCTTGAACCAAACACCCACCAACGACCTGAGAACCTCTCCATATTCCACATGCTCCATGCTCAGTGCACTCCCTTATTGGCAGGGAAGACTGTAGCTGCACTTTGGCATGTCGAGAGGCCTCTGTGTCCATTTGGAAGAAGCAGAAGACGCCCACATGATTAAGGTTTCACAATTTATCTAATACAATTAGTCAAAAGGTGAGGTGAGGTGAGGTGAGGTGAGAAGTCCCTCTGCCTTGTTTGCCGCTCCTTTTTGGTAATCGTAGACGCTTGCTGTGGTACTCGTACTTACTTTACATTAATGTCAGCCACTTCAGTGTCTCTCCAAAAGTGTTTTCTTTTTCTTTTCCCTTGGTCGGTTTGTATGTCAAAAGGTGCGACGACTTTTGAACTTTTGACGCCAGAATGCTGCCTTCTCTGGGCGTGGCATCAGCCAAAGCCACAAAGTTTAATGAATGCCAAAAAAAAAAAAAAACAAGAAAAGGTAGCGAGTGTTTGGTAACTTGGTTTTATGTGCAGTTTGGCTTCGCCTTAAACTCGAATTGCTCCTGGTGGGCGTGTTAGTTTAATGCCTGATGAAGGGCCAAGGAAAAGTCGAAAGTGGGGAGTTACTAATTGGGCAACGGGAGGTTTCCCCTCTTGGCCCAAGCATGAGTAATTCCATTAATGCTTTTATCGACTGCTTACAGTGGGGAATGAAAGTCTACTCTCCATTTGGAGCACTCAAATTGCACTTCAACACTTGCATGAAAAAGTTGATTTCGCAGTTAATGCAAAAACAAATAGAAAACAATTTTCAAGCAACATTTGTCTGAAGCATTCTCAAATTTTTAGAGTATTTGCTCTCCGAGTGCAACAGCTGCGCTCAGATACCTGTCGATAAACGAAAATAAAAATTGGTACTTGAACACAGGTGCTCGGGTAATTTGAAAAGTACTTGGAAAATGCTGGAACTAAGTGCCAAATTAGCTCAAGAAAGCAAATAAATAATATGAAATTAAAACAGAGAGTAAAAATAAATTATATGAATTTAGTTTAGAGTTTGTTAGTTAGTACATTAGCAGAGAACTTTATGTTTTGGTTTGTTTTAATTTAATTATTTCAATAAGTACGAGTATAAATAATTAAAAATAAATTGAAAAACAAATTGAGTATTTATTTAAAACAACTTAAAGAATATTATATATGTACGTATAAATTGAATGTATAAAAGTAGAATAATTGTTTGATTTATTTTAGTTATGAATGGTTGAAAAGAGAGTGAAAATTAATCCATTGGTATAAATGTGAACTTTCAAGTATTTTCTCACCCGGAATAAAGTGTAGTTTAATATTCACACACATACGCACACTCGTGAAATCTCAGTCATAAAAATGACCCGCTCTCAACTTGTCCATTTAAAAGTGGCCAATGCATTCAGTTGTCAACTGTTTTTCTATTTTTCGCATGTTGGCTATATCAGAAAACCGCAAAAAGCCAACAAACTTTGTTCGCCAGCTTGGTCGCTTTTGTTGTTTATGGATAGCTAAGAGGAAGATGGGAAGGAGGCAGATGGGAAGAGGGGGAGCTACAGAAGGGGGGAGGAGTGTGTGCGATGTTGGCAACAACTCCCAGAACTCAATGCACTCAATCAATGCACACAAACAGACGCAGCACCAAGACCAACAACAACAACAACAACAGCTGCCTTTTGTTCCAAACACTCAACACAAAAAGCTCTCATCAGAAACTAACAGCAACAAAAACATCAACAAACTGTGGCCACTAAAAAAGCACAAACAACAAATTTATAGTGCTGCAGATAAGTTTGCGGCCCAAAGTGAAATGCCAAAATGGAAATGGTCAAATCAACAAACAATTTTTGCACAAGCCAGACAAAAAAGTCAAAATGAAAGCAAAAAACAAAAAAAAACAAACAAAACATTGTGAAAACAATCAAAGTACTATAAAAAATGCAGCTGGCTGGCAGCGCGCTATTGTATCTAAGTATCTGTAAGATACACATACATATCTGTGAGTATTTACTTACTTATTTTGTATCTTCGGGCATGCCCCAAAGTGTTGTTAACAGATTGATTTCGAAAATGATAATGTGCTTTAGCCAGCTCGTTGCCAAAGCCGCAAAGCCCCCAAAAAACAAGTAGCAAGAGCAACAACAACAACAACAACAATGGCAACTGGAAACATTCACAGACCATTTGGCGGCTTAAGGTTCGCATTTGGGGTTATCGCCTAATCGCATCTCTTGCCAGTCGCGCTCTTCTCCTTCTCTTTTTCCTCCTCTTCCTCATCCTACTTGTCCCCCTCTTCATCTTGTTTCTGGGTATCGATATCGGTTTCCTTGTCTTTGGTTTGTTTTTATATAAATTTTATGCTGTCTGCCTCTCAAACCCAAGCGCACAATCATTTTTCAATAAACAAACAATTTCATGGACGGCTTGTCTTTTGGCCAAATCGGATCTAAGCCTCAATAAGCAGCCAGCGACAAGACGCACTTCCTGCCACACAGCTCTCTTCAAGAGGTTACAGCCAAATCTGATGGCGAACGAGTCTCCAAAGACTGTTGCTTTTGGCCTTCCTTCTATCTGATTACACTGAACAACCTCGTCAGGCTATAAAGGACACCTAAAATTAGATTTCCTGCAAATTATAATTCGTATATTTTAATGCAATTTAAATTTAAATTCAGTCTGCTCTTCATTTATAATATTATTTTGGATTTCAAATTTATGTTTCTTAGTTTAGCTGATTGATTTGGGGCAGCAGTTCAATTGATTAATAATTGTTGGTCTAAAATGTACCTGGCAGATACGTGACTGAATTCAGCCTGGCTGCAAACGAAATATCCTGACAAATTTCAAGTCAAACAAATGCCCAAAAGGAGATTCGAGCAGTAATTACAACCCAAAAGCACAGAAATAAAGAATGAACTTAGAACTAACACAAAGACAGAGACAAAGAGAGAGACAGAGAGAGAGACCGATGGAATAGTGTATGTCTTTGTGACAAATGAAAAATTAAACAATTTCCTAGTTGCCTCAGGACCTGAAGTTGTGCTCTGCCAATGAATTGCCAAATTTAACTGAAACATTTATTCTACGGAGAGCACTAAATTATTCCTGCGCTTGGCTTGCCAGCCAAAAATATACAAGATATAAAATCCAGCTACGAATGCGAATACCAGTAAGCTCACCAATACATTTACAAATACCAATTGCGAATAGATTCCGAGTAGAGCTCAATGCTGTAGTTTAGTTTCCCTTTGTTTGTTTGTATTCATGTGGCAAATCGTCGACATTATCGTCATCGTCATCAGCATCAACAGCTGCCGTCGACGTTGTCGTTGTCGTTGTCGTTGTCGTTACCATTGCGACTGTGACTGCGACTCGTGCCAAAAGTCATAAAAAAGCCAACAACAACAAGAAAAAAATTACGAAAAAAAAAGAAAAAGAAAAGAAAAAATATACAAGCGGAAGCTTCCTTTATCCTCGCACTCGACTTGGCGCCTTTCATTAATATGCGCAAATTATAACGAGAACAAGAAAACAGCGATAAAAATCAAATATGATTGCAGCATTCGAAAGTGATCAACTTGCAACTACCCTATACTTAAAGTTTTTATTTACCATGTTATATTAAGATTCTGATCAATAACTTATACACACCAATCAAAACTAGTATACTGTAATTAAATTTAATGATTTTTTCAGCTTGAGGACAACATTTTAATTTTGGATCCGAAAAATAACATACAGTTGAACTTCCCTAACTAGAACTTCTCTAACTCGAATTTCTCTGCAACTCGAAGTAAATGAGTGGCATTAAAATGAATAATCTTAGGAAAAAGAACTCTATAACTCGAATATCTCCCTAACTCGAACCTTTTCTTTGGATAATGGTGATTCGAGTTAGGGAAGTTCGTCTGTATTTATTTTTAAAGAAATATTAAAAACATTAATTTAAGCATAATTCTTAATTTCATCCATGTTATTTCCTGTGCTGATTTATCATAGCCCTTGTAACATTTTCTGCAGGGTATGCGAAAAGAAACGACCGAGCTGTCAACTGTGTGTGCACTTATGTCTGTGTGTCTGTATCTGTTTGTGCTTGTGTTTGTATTTGTATTTGTGTGAGTGTGTGCTGAAAGACAACTTCATTTACTTGGCTGGCATTGTGCATTCGTTTTATTCGTTACATTCGTTTTCATTGTCGTTTTGCCGTTTTTCGGACGGTTTTCGTTTTCGTTTTCGCCAACGTAAGCGCTTTTAATTTTCAGCTTGCATGCACAAAAGTATGCAATATGTTTTTTTCTTCCTCCACATCCTCCCTCTCCCTCTCAATCCAATTGCACTTATGCATGCATGACATCCAGTTATCGCTCTCTCTCTCACACACACACACACACACACAAACACACACATTGTATGGCTGACAATGGCTTACATAAATTTTAAGCTCCATTAGCAAAATGTTACAGCCACCGCACCCGAGGCGACGTGTGGCAACTCTCTACGAGTGTACTTTCCCTCTCTCCTTATCCGCCTCTCTCCAACCCTCTCTTTCACTTTTTCTTTATTTTGGTCATACAAAGTTCAAGTGCAACAAAAGTTGGTTATTGTGTTCGGTCTGCTCTATTATAATATGAAATGCATATTACAACCATTGCAAATTTTGGACATTGAAGAAAACTTTTTGCTTACTTAAGGCGAACCCTGGCTAATTTCTACATAAATTAGAAGACATGCTCTGTTGGCCTCTCTTTCTGTGTGTATGAGGTACTTTATGCAATCAAGATTACAGTTGGCCAAGTTTAAAATGTAACTCAAATATATTCACAATTTATTTAAGACTTTGTCCTACTTTTCAAAGTGCTTGCAATAAAAACGAATTTAGTTTTTAAAAACAATATATTTTCAAATGAAAAATACTCTTTTACACCACCTAGCTTAAAATACTTAAATTAAAATTCTTAAACTGTCTTAGATAAAAGTTTGAGAATTTTAAAGAAAAGAAAACACTTAATAAATTGCATTTGTCCTGACTTGACTTTAATATTTATAAGCTATCTTAAAGTTGAATATTCAAGCTTTCAAAAGTTGTTTTGAAATTAACTTACACTTGGAAATATTTTCCGGCCTCAGCTTATATTAATTTATAATACAAATTTCTCTTTGCATAGATTTGCTCTCCCCACAATTTGTTGTTAGAGTCTCGGTAAGATTCTAATGAAGCAGCAAACAAAAAAAAATAGGAAAAGCACAGCTCAACTAATTGCAAATAAATTAACTTGGCTTTTAATGGCTTAGGTCGGCTCCTGGTGTTGTTAAGGCCAGCTCGACAGCTTGGTGGGAAAAATAAAGAAAAGAAAATAATTATTTTGTGCTTAAATACGCAAAAGTTGAAGCTCTGGCCAACATGTGGCATGCGGCATGTGGCGGCATCAAAATCAATTCGACAAACAAGCAAATGAGTTGCGGAAACTATAACTTACGACTCAGGGCTACTAGCTGCAGGATCAGCCAACACTACAATGAGGAGACTTCTTAGTCCCCCCCATCCCTCCCTTCCAGACAAGCAGAATTTGGCAAGGGGGGAATGTTGGTAACGTGAGACTCGTCGGCGCACAATGAATACAAATTGCTTGGTAAATAAACAACATCTCAATAAGGAGCAAATTACTGACGCCAACCAGCGAAAAAATAAACACACCCACACATACACATACGGATATATAAATAAAATCACACACACATAGAAAGGATGAAGGGAGAGAGGGAGGAAGAGGGAGAGAGAGAGAGAGCGAGTGGGCAATTCGCGCACTGCATAACAATAGCAACAATTTGGTTTTGAGCGTTTGCTTTTGTCTGTGTATGTAAGTGTGTGTGTGTGATTGTGTGTGTGTGCAAGTGTGAGTGTGTGGGCGCTAATGAATATAATGGCGTTACATAAATGGCGGCATGGCCCCTGTTTTTGGAGAGCAAGCAGCCATTGTAGTTGCTGTCCTTGCTGGCATTGATGTGTGGGAAATTTTATATATAGTACAACAAATAGTCAAGAGCGAGAGAGAGAAAAAATAACAGAGGGCGGGATGGTTGGTGTAATTGTGTGTGCAGCAGAATAGCAAATAATGAACGTAAATCATGGTTTAACGATAAACACAATACACAAAACACAATACTCGTTCTCATTCCCATACTATATCCCACACATAGCCAACGAAATACGGACAGCCAAGTTTTCACACTGAACTACTCGAAATTGCACCACAAATTTAGGTTGGGAAACGGAGGGAGCGAAAATTAATTAAGGTGCCGTGAAATCCGTTTTGGCAGCAACAAAAATTACGGAATTGCAGACAAAAAAAAAATCAAAATTCTAATTAAATATTAAATGCCACAGTTATCATTCACAATTCTAAAATGTTACTCGGAAATTAAACTAAAAAGAGCTTAGAGCGAAATGTGAAATGCTCAGCTTTTAAAATAATTTGATTGATGTTAGCTCTTTAAAATAATTGAATTAGCTTTTTAAGTACTTAATCAACTTTAATTAGTTTGCAGCAATCTGAAAAGTTATATTCAAAAATCATTAAATAATAGAACGGCTTAGACAATTATCTGCAATAAGCTTTAATGATCTTGATAGGTACTAAGAACAATTGAACATTTAATGAATGCTTTAATGATTAATTAATTAAGTTGATGAAAGTCTAAATTCTACAAATTTATGAGCAATTCGGAAAAAACTTTCCGTATTAGCACTGTAAAAGCTTTTATTTAAGAGGTACTATTGTCTTGATAAGATTAAATTGGATGAAATCTTTTTTGAATTATAAACACTTGACAGACTGAGTAATAATTTTAAATTTTAAGAGAGGTTTTTGTATTGACTGTAATATCTTTTAATTAATGCTTGAATTTTTAGAGCTTTACCATTTATACTGTAAGCTTAAAGCAAGGAAAGCTTTCATCAACTGATTTCATTACCCTTCAACTAGTGTCATTGCGATGAAAGCACATTTCATATTTTATTTTCACAAATGTCGGGCAAAAGTCAACAGCCTTATTTGTTCGAGTAATTCCCCTTGGTCTTTTCTCAATTACAATTATTTGATAGCCCCGTCTAATTAGGCCAACATTTGTCTTATCTGGCAGACGAGCGGCGCAACAATTAAATATTAATGCAGTGCAGTTTTTCAAGCAAAGGGACAGCAGAACTCCAGGATATTCTGGAACATGACTCAAACTACAGGCGATGTCTAGCTTAACCTCCAGTTGAACCCCAGTTGGCCCAGAGGCCACTTCGTAAAGGCCGCTTTATGTTGTTGTTGCTCTCTCTGTTCTCTGTTTTCTTTTCATTTTCTATACAGCGCTTTTTATCATTGTTGTTGTTGGTGGTCCGTGCGCTTATTTTCCATTTCCCATCTCTTGTTTTTCATCCATTTTTTTCGTTTTGATGTTACCCTGGGGAGCGCTGAAGTAATTGTTGCGCTTGCCACGCCCTGCGGCCCGTTTGGGGCCCAACGCACATTAAAGTCACGCCGGGGCCCGTCCCAGTCACAGTTCCAATCCCAATCCCAATCCCAATCCCAGACCCATTTCCACTCCCATTTCCATTCCCATTGCCATTTGATGCGAGTGAAAAGCGTGGAAAACTCGGGCATATTTTCTCATTTCGCGCGGCGTATTGCATTCGAAATGGAGGAGAGAATCAGAGAATTCTCGAGCACGCCGCGGACTCGTAATACTAGTCAAATATTTTTTCATTTTGCTCGCCAGTTTTTTATGGCACTAAAAGTTGTGCATTTTATTGTGGGCAACTGATTTGAAAAGAGGATCTTTTTCCTCTGTTATTAAGGATTTTCACGCAAACAGCGTTGAATCAATTTCAATTTTCCAACGATACATTCAATTTAGCTATGGCTCTGCATAGTTTGGCTTATTAAATTTCATCCATTTAGATCGACAGAGAGGGTGAGAGAAAGAGTAAAAGGGAGAGAGTTGCATGTGGAGAGTGCAGGCTAGGCCATAGTTATCCTGTTGGTCTCCTGCTGCCAGGACATCTTATGAACTTTTACGTCTCCATTATATGCAAATGATGAAAGCAAGAAAACAAATATTGCTACCTCGGGCAATGGCCACAACTGCACACACATACACACACACAGCCACACACACGCACAACATATAATACATGAAAGGCATTGTCTGGGTCTCTAAGGGAGAGGATAAAGATGAGGGGGGGATGGACACAGGATGCGGTGCGAGGCTCATGTGCAGACATTTACATAAGCAAACAGCTTCTGCTTTTATGTGTGGCAGTCCCAGCAGTCCTGCCATCCTGGTATCCTCGTGTCCTGGTATCCTGCCATCCTGACTGCGTGTCCTGTGCACGAACTACTAATAAACCAACAGCAGCAGCAACAACAATGGCAACGGATATTAAGCTGAAACTGCCCCGAGGACAACAGCGCCCAAAAAAAAAAAACGATGAGCAGTGAGATGAAGTGCAGATTTCGAGGAGAGGAGACGAGAAGGCGGTCGCTAACTTGGCCAAAAGAGCAAAAGTGACCGACATTAAGGAGACACGTTTCTCCGGCCTGTTTCGCTGCCATTTTGTCAATCTCCTGGCCATGCCAATAGGCCCTTTTCAACTGATATCCCCAACAACAACAACAACAATTGGCAATGGGGAAAACCCAACCTCGGGCTGACAAAAATTCCAAACAGCAACAGTTTGAATGGACAGTTTCAGGGAATTCCTGAAGCTATCGAAAAAAGGGTAAATTGCCATTCAAAAGTTGCCAGGCAAATGATTTGTCGTCCGAAGAACAGAAAATGCCAGGCAAAAAGTTCCTCATCATAATCATCAGCATAATCAAATTGTGCGTCAACTCGAAATAAAGTTTTCGACTCGGCAACAATTATGCGGCATCCAAGGCGTGTGTGTCACATGTGTCTTCAAGTTCTTTTTCCTTATACTCTTAGTTTTTTTCACTTATTTTGTTGTGCAAATTTAATCACTTAACCCCAAATGAAGTATAAAAGCCGGCGAATGGCGAAAAACTTTTCTTGAAGCGGCAAAAAGTTGTCACTGGATAAGGTTATAAGAAAAGCGCAAAGAAATTCTTGCCTTGTATGTGGGTAAAAAGAGGGGAAAGGCGGGGAAGGAATTGATTTTTCACTTGGACGAGGTCGCAGCATGAGCATATTAATTCCATCATGCCCAAAACTTCAGTTTTCCGTTCCCCACGACGGTTACTACAAGAAGTTTCTTTGTGCGTTGACATTTCGCTTGTAGTGTGTTGCGTATGTGTGTGTGTGTGGAAACCAAATGACAAAGTTACTTAAATTACCAGAGAAAACTTTAGTTGCGCTTACTTTGCTTCAGCTGAATGCCATTGCCGATTCTCTGACTCTTAAGCAGAATTAATGAGTGGAGAGTTGCTTTTTCTTTCACATTTTCCATCTATTCCTTCTTTTCCTTGCTCTTCTGCTATGCGAAAAGTCAAAAGATGCCAGTGCAAGCAATTTTGCTTCAGAGCTTGACGAGCCATGCAACCTCGAGTTCACTTTAAGAGCCCAACAATTCGAGTGAAAGTTTCTACATGTTTTCTATGTATATACACACATTCATATACATGTGTGTTGCACTTTGCAAACTTTTCATTATTGCATGTGTATGTGTGTGCGTGTGTATCCCAAGAGCAGGCTCGGTTTCTTTTTAAATTTGCCCTCAGAGTCATGAATGTCTTTCACTTGCACTTGATACGTCTCGAGCTCAAGCTATTTTTGCTACTGTTTGTTGTTATTATTCCCATTGTTGTCAATGTTGTTGTCTTAGTTGAAAGCACTTTTCTGCAGGTTGTTGTTTTAACGTGTGTGTGTGTTCGCTTCTATGCACTTTGTATCTGCATCTGCTGCCAGATCAACGCCTTTGATGCAACTATATTTTGTGGCAATTTTTAGTTATTGTTCAATTTCATGAGCATAAAAATGTTTAACAATATTTGCACAATTATTTACATATTTATGCTTAGGGTATTTTAATAAAATTTTGCATTTTAAATTTATGTATTGTTTGGAAATGTGCAAAAAGTTTTATAAATTTAATTAAAGCCAAAGAACATATAAAGTTTATTTAACATATAGTAACAAATTTGACATTAATTTCTATACATTTTACGTCAAATTTTTTAATTTTAAATGTATAACTCCATTCGATTTATTATCAAAAGAAGTAAATACTTATTTAATATTTACTTTCATTTACTAATTACACTTTCTTTGAATCTTCTCATTGCTGAATTCTCTTATTAAATTCAACCTAGAACGAGATTTTGTTATTTTCTTCAAAACAAACTCACTCTGACCATAGATTTTACTTTCCATTCGGATAGATTTAAAAGAATTAATGGATTTTTAAACTACATTTACACAATTTCTCACTTTAAATTTTCATTTCGTTACATACTAAAAAGTGCTAAAACTTCTTTGCATTATTTCTTCATTTCATAAAATACAATCACAGAATAATTTAAATGCTTTAATTACTTTATTTTGATAGTATTCTGTGAGGAATTGTGTTCACACATTTTACTGAACATTTGTTGGGCTTTTAAGCTGTCATCGAACCTCCAAAAGGACACGACATTGCACTCCGCATCTGACTCATTTTGTTGTAAAAGACCAACAACAACAGCTGCAAGGAGCTTTTCTTGTTTTTGTAGCTGTTGCTGAAGATGCTGAAGAAATGGAGCATTCTTGCAGGTCCCTTTTGCTGGCATCGTCAGTGGAAGCTGAAGAGTCCTCAGAGTGTGTATGTGTGTGTGTGTGTGTGTGTGTGTATTCCTTCTCCTAGTACAATAATATCCTTTCACATTTTATTACACTTGTAATGTGCAACGATTGGTTGCTCTTATGAGTGGGAGATGAAGTATCAACAGCAGCAGCAGCAAAAGGTCCTCTCGGATCCTTAGAGGCAGCACAGTGAGCAGTCAACAGTTGAGGATGTTGATGCCGTTGCTGTTGCTGTTTGCTATATTTGTCTGTCCAAGGCTCTTTAATAATATAATACACGCACAATGACCTAAATGTGGCAGTAGGTGGTAGTTGTGTGTGAGTCCGTATCATTGTCAATATTGACAATAAACAAGTTTGCCATAAAATGTTACATGAGTCCAAGTGGAAGGAGTCAAGTGGAGCATTCAAGTGAGCACACACTCATCCGCAGGACAACAAGTTTAATGCCCATTCCAGTCTCGGTCCAGTTCGGTCTAAAGAGGGCACATAAATCAGGCACTCAATCAAGCTGAAGGCCAAAACCAAAACCCCGACCACACGTCATCACATTGACTTATTAATCGGGAATATTCTCGTACCATACAATATTTATACTTTATATATATCACACATTATACATCATATATTCGAGTAGCTTGTGTCCTTTTATGCAGCTGTGCACTTTTGTAAATTAAAAAAAAATAAACATAAATAAAATGGCCCTGACTCGTTGATAAAATGTTATTATAAATTATATTAAATATACATAAATTGTGTTAAATTATATTAAAAGCCAGAAGGGTGAGCAAGTACAAGGCAATCAGTCATTTGGCCAACGGGTTGACATTTATGCAGAGTAGCAAACAAACTTTTATAATTAATTAACATTAAAATAACAAGAGGGTCGTTCAGGCGGCCACTCGGGTAATTTGTTTAAACATAAATCAATCATGAGTTGGTTAACATTAAAAATGTAAGCATACGCATTTGGTAGATGGATCCTAACTATTTAAATATTCCTCGTTTTTCAGATTTCACAGCCGGACTGCGATTGGTCGAGGTGCGCATACCAAATTACGTGATTAAGGGCGCCGCAGCGCAGCTGGAATGCCTCTACGATCTGGACGGGGAGGCCCTCTACTCGGTCAAATGGTACAAGGATGGCAATGAGTTTTATCGCTATGTGCCCAGGGATAATCCGCCGGCGCAAACGTTTCGTTTGCCAGGTGTTGCCGTTGATGTGAGTATGCCTTTTTAAAAAAAGAACCAGACAAAACCAAAGCAAAGAAAGTAAAATAAATTAGGAGCTACGCGTGGGCGCCATTGTGCGCACTAGAACTAAACATTAAAACAACATTGCATACTTTGCGGCATTGCCAGACAATGGAGAGTTCCCTTCCCTTACTTACCACCCTGTCAGTTGTGTGGTCTGTGTCTTGTGGCTGTACTTAAAATGAACTGCAACAACCAAAGCAATGTCAACAACGATAACAACGAACTGACAATGCGCTACCTTGGACGCCAGTTTTTGCGTGGCCTTAACAACTGCATACGAGTATTTAATACCGAAAAGGCCAGACAAAGACTCATTCTCTTGTTGTTGTTAATAGATAGGCAGACAAACAACAGGAAGGCAGTGCTCATTTTATAGAACTTAATTTCAGATTCACGTAGAATTAGGTCGTTTTTTTCCGCAAACAACTTTGGATACTTTGAGTTTCATTAAGAAAAATCTTAATTCATTTCGGGTATATGATAAATGATGGATTTCCAACGATGCTTTACCAAGTTTTAATATAACGCTTTAAATTTAATTAATTAAAATTTGATCAATGGAAATTAACTACAATTCAATTAAAATGTATTTTGAAAAATGTGTATTATTTATTACTACACCTTTTTTCTCATTTACTGAGAAACAAAAATCTAATAAAATAAGCTTTTAAATTCGACGCATCTAAAAGTATCCATTACTTTTGTTGAGGGATTAAAACCCTAACCGAAACAGTAACCTTAAGAATTAATTTCGGTTTTCCATACATACAAAAAAAAATATTTTTCATCTTTAGTTTTTGATTTTAATTTTCTTATGTTTCATTTTAAATTTTTATTTGTGATATTTATGATCAAATTTTCATAGCACTGAATAAGCGCAAATAAAGTAAATTAGTTAATTGAAAAATTAAAATTGTTAAAAGTAACTAAACTATATCAAACTGAAGAATATGTGAAATAGAAGTGTGAATGAAACATTGGAAAAGACGTTTCTTTTTTACCGGTTTTTCAAAACCGAAACATACGAAAAACGGTTAACCGTTACGAAACCCTTATTCAAAGATTTTTCGTATCCGATAACTGTGAACCTAAAAGCGAACATAATCGAAACAGTCACTGAAAATGATATTTTTTTCGGTTTTAGTTCCTGCTTTTGTTAGCTCTATATTAATATAATAACTTATCATTACTTAAAATTAAGCTGCGCTCCTTACTTAGTTATATACAATAAATTTTGACTCGGGAAAGTCTATAATAAATAGTGAGTAGACATTCAGGGCTTCTCATAGTATTTAAAAAGAAAATACCCTTCAGTTTGTCAGTTAAAGACAAGTCCGAATGTACACCAAGTTCCTCCCCAAATCGAACAATGATCATACACCAAACTGAATGGACTGACGAGACAGCAACAATAACAACAAGAAGAAGAACAAGAGCTATAGAAGCAGCGCACTTAAATGCCATTGCTCCATTATTTTTGGCACTACAAGTTTTGCACGTAAAATGCGCTGCACGTTACCGGTTAGGTTACGGTTACCAGTTTCCCCTTCTGCAACACCTCTTTGCCAAAAAAAGAAAAGGAACGCATGCTGAACACACGTTTAGAGTTGCCAATGGCACTTCCAGTGCTGGTAAACGCCTCGGTGAGTTCAAGATAAGCACGTGAGCAGAGCAGACGCCCCAGCCTGAGTATTTGAGTTTCCGTATAAGCAATAACTATACACTTAACAAAATTAAATATTCTGTATTTTTGCATTTTTTGTATTTATTTATTTGCTTCGTAGTGCTACAACTAATGAGATTACTTATAATTGATAACTCTGTTCACTAAATTAAGTAACAAGAGCTCAACAAAATAAAAATTAAGAACTTTTAAGAATATCTACATAGTTTTTCTATCTTAATTTTATTTTTCAATTTTTTAAATATGCTTGCGTTAAAAAATTATTCAATTCTACTTTTTAGTATTTCTTTGATTTGTTCATTAGTCAAAATCCGTAATTTTTTGAAAAAATGTCTAGCTGTATGATCATACTGATTGAAAATTTGTAATTAACATGCTCAGACCTGGTTAAGTAAAAAAAGTAGTTTTAATCTTATAATACGACAATGTGACTGATTTCAGAAGCTAGTATTTTTTCGCAGTGTATAAACATAGTACAAACTCGTATGAACGAGTCGCACTAATCGTCTACCGAAAAAGTGAAACTGCTTGGCATGCATGTCCTGGCTACTCCTCCCTCCCTCCCTCTCCCACTCCCTCCCTCTCTCTCACTCCCTCCCTCTCTCTTACTCCTCCAGCTCATCCTGTTTAGTTCCTGTTCCTTAACTCTACATGTGTTTCAACTTGCGAGTGCAATAAATTTTTCAAGTTGCGCTTTTCACTAGTGACTGGCGGCAATTGGGCGGTTGTGGGCGTGGCCGAACGTGTCTATAATGCGCGTTATAACAAGCGAGTGGAGAATACACACACACACACACACACACACGCATAAGAGAACTGACGGTCTTCAGAGCTCTCAACTTTGATGTTGGGCCGCAGATAAAAGGCGAAACATGTTGCCAAGAGATACAACAAGGGGCGATAGCTGCGGATACGTTTTGGCTGGCAGCCAATGCTAATGGTTATATCCAACTCCATTGGCGGATATTGTTTTAGCATAATCGATTCAAGTGACTGACGTGGTCGGGCTAACAACATTTTGGCCAACATTGCTGTTGTAGCTGTTGTTGTTTTGCTTTTGTTTGGATTTCAGGTGTTTTGTTTTATTGCAGTTGGAAATTGTTGGTTGCTTAGACGTGAGCTTTACCTGAGGGTCATATACGTGTGTGTGTCTGCCTGAGTATGTGTGTGTGTATGTGTGTGTATTAGGTAAACTATAAATTAGGTTAAAACAACAACAGCAGCAGAAGCAGCTGAAGAAGCAGCAGCACAATGAGCACAAACGGATAAAAAATGCGCAATAAAAGATAACAAAGTGCACTTTTCGTTGGCCTGATAAACAAAACCCATTCGACTCGGGCTGAAACGGACCTCAACAGCCAACTGCCAGCTTAATGGCTTAAAGTTCAAATGAAATATTTGCCTAACATTTACCTTTTGTATGCGTCCGTTGCTGTATCTGACCCTTAAAGTGGCCAAAAAGCTTTAAGCGTAAACATTGAAAAAGCATTTTGAAAAAGCATCGCTTGGCCCAAAAACAATTACGTTACATTAACGTCCAAAGTGGCTGCTATTGAAACTGCCAACAACCGGCAATCGACAGACGACAGTCAACCGAGGATCCTTCGACACGGATACGGACATGGACATCGGACATTGGACATTTTTACTCTTTTTTGACTTACAACTTTTACCACTTTTCGCTTACATTCGCTTTAACTGATGCTGCTCCAGCTGCCTCTGATTCCGATTGTAATTTTTATTTGTTTTACTTTTTATTTATTGCTTCGTGTTATCTCACTCATTCAACAATTTTTAATTGCAGTTGCACAACTCGAGCGATGCGATTGTTAATCTGCACAATGTCAATCTGCAGTCGGCGGGCCGCTTCCGGTGCGAGGTTTCCGGCGAGGCGCCATCTTTCCAAACGGTCACCGAGCATGGCGATATGATTGTAGTGTGTAAGTATCAACCTCTCTCTATATTTATACAATTATCTTAATTCGAATTAGAAATAAGGTTTGGAGGCTGTAGTCGTTGTCTAAAACAGTTATCAAATTGGATTTGAAGTGAGAACTTGATGTGAGGTGAAACTTATTAATATATTTAAAAGAGTGGGCTTATTATTTAAAAACCTCTTTGAGCTATTTGAGCTCTTGAAAAGTTAATTTTTTTGCATGTCCACAAGTTAATCGACATATTTTAATATACATGGAGTGTAAGGGTCCTAAGTCACTGTGCTTATATTTGTTGGGATTATTTGCTTAATCGAAAATATTAAAATAAAACGAATTTATCAGATTTTCATAATTCATATTAATACTTTCTGAGTTGTGGTTCTCAATCAACTGAGTTCCTGATTCTCCGAAATGCTCCTTATAATTATGAATGTTGCTCATTTTGAAGTCATTGTCATAAACAGTGAGTCTGTGACCTTCTGTTCCCTTTCTTCAAAGTCAGTCTGTGACTTTTAGCTGCCTTGCTTTACAGACAAGCTATGATTTTCGCTGCCTTTCATATGCAGATAGTCGGTGGCTTTTGTTCTTTTTAGTGTTGCTCAGGTTAATTCAGTTCATTTGATCTGGGCAATTGAATTGCTCATTTGGCTGCTCAACAGTTTAACTGCATTTGACAGGCTTCATTTGATTTCATGTTTATAATAAGCTTAGGAAACTCAACTGAACTCAACAACTGTCCCCTCAAGCGTCTTGGGAGACGTAGGAAATGTGTATGATGTGTTGTCTCCTTTTCAGAATCCTTAAACCTGCCAAAGCTTAGCATCTAACTCAATTTTGCAACTGTCTGTCTTGTTCAACAATTTCCTGAGGGCACAACATTTTGAAGACGTTGCGACAAAACTCGAAATGCAAACAAAACAAATTTTTGCAGCTACTTTAAGAGCTGGTTGACTGCGTGGCTGAATAGCTGGACAGAAAAGGCACTACGAAAGGAACTCAGTTGAGCGGAGGATTCCAAGTTCTATCCGGAATCCAAGGATCCCACGCTTATTGCCACGGACAACGGACAACGGACAACAACGTCTCACACGTGGGCCAAGCATCCGTAACGCTTTGAGCTGCCGTTGACATTTCGTTTGTTCAATTATAAACTTTTGCGTGGGCGTTCTCACATCCGGCTATCTCTCTCTTTTCTTACAGCTGTTGCTGTCTCCCTCTCATGTCTCTAGCTGCATGCTTTGTCTTTGTTCTAACGCGCTTTTGTTGTGCTTTGTTTTTGGCTTTTTGCCTTTGATACTCGTATTGTGTGTGCTGCCTGTTTGGCTTTCAATCAAAGTTTTTAAAAGCTTCAACAACAAACTGCTCGCATATGCCGTAACTCTCAGCTCTCGTCTCTCAGCTCACAATTCTCCAGGCTCCCAGATGCTGTCAGTCCTCTGGCAGCTAAAAAAAAAGTAAACCCATTTCCGTTTCCGTTCGCATAGTTTTGCTTAGCAACGATTTATAGTCTTCGGGCGGGTATTAGAACTTTGTCATCAAGCACACTCAACATGACAGGAAGTATAAAGATCAGCTACGTATTTGCCTTGTTCCGTTATCATTTGATCGATGGAAAAAGTTTTACTCATATCGTTATCCACATTCGTGTTCTGGGCTAGCAAATATGTTAAATGTAAGTGTGATAATAGCATTTGCCTTTTTTATGAAAATATAATTAATTCAATGTTTTTGTTAAAATACCAACAGAACATTTTAATAGTACTTTAATAAATGAAATTATTGTTTAAGGAGAAATTAACAGCTAAAATTACTTAACAGACTTGCACAGTACATTTTGCAACATAAGCGTACGTAATTTACCTCCGATTTCATAAATATATTTATAACTTTTAATAATTTATTTTTAGACTAATTTAAAAAATAAAACTCTTCTTCTAATAAACTTTATTGTTAATTTAAATATGTTAAGTTTTTAACAGATGCTGTTATCACCCTGGTTCTTCGTTCCTTAACATGATTAACATTCGTCATTATAACTTCAAAAAGTTAAATTAAGCTCTGTTAGAGTAACAACGAATTAATGTCGAATACAATTTTGTTGTTTATCAGTCAGATTAGCTTCTGTTAGGGTATTAAAATGCTCGCTGCTTCAAGTGTCGATTTCCTCGCCATTTCCATTTCCATTTTATTTTTATTTCCTTGGTTTTGTTCGTTTTTTTGTGCAATTTTATCAGCAGTCTGTCAATGCATCAGCGGCTGGAACTTTTATTGAATTTCCGTCTGGACGCCGGCGATTTTGTTGTTCTCGCTGATGTTTCTGCTGGGCTTTTGGTTATTGTCTTTTGGTTTATTACGGAATTTTGTCGCTCTCAGCAGCAGTGTTTGCGGGCTTGGCACTAGACAGGTTCTCTGTCCGGCTGTCCAGCTGTCCAGCTGTCCCGACTGTCCGGCTGTAGAGAGCTGAGCTGTCTGGTGTTGCAAGAGGGTGTAAATTAAATTTTGCATAGCTTGGATTTCGTTAGCCTTGTCCAGCATCAAACTAACCACTCTTGTCACTTTCTCTTCTGCAGCTCTGCCGGATCAGGGACCGCCGAAAATAAGTGGAGGACGTCCGCGTTATCAAACTGGCGACTGGGTGCGCATCAACTGCACTGCCGGTCGATCGAAGCCGGCTGTCAATCTGTCCTGGTTCATCAACGGCGAGGCTGCCGAGCCGCAAAAGCTGCGCAAATACGACACCATTGTGTCCGGACGGGAAGGACTCGAGACCTCCGTGCTCGGATTGCAATTTCGCGTGGAGCAGCAACATTTTCGTAATGGCGACATGAAATTAAAGGTGAGTTTGTGCATTCATAATCTGTCTACACTTATTTAAATATATATATATTGTTTAATTCCCATCAACAGTGCGTGGCCTCGTTGTCGACATTTTATTGGCGCAGCAACGAGGAGTCCGTCGAGGGCGATCGGCCGCAGAAGGCGCCGGTGCTCGAGTCGCGGGAAGGCGACAGCGCCTTCGCCAGCAATTCACGCGCCGATCCGGTGCAAGGTATGTCATACCGGGAATTATTTGTTACACAATTCTTATCGCTTTTCCTTCAACCTTCAAACGCAGCCAGCAAAACGGACTCGCTCCTTAAGGCCCGTGCACCGAGTGCGCTGCTGCTGCTCGCGTTGGCCACCGCTGCCACATTCGCCGGCAGCGTCAGTTGGCCAACGACGGTGCACAGCAAGGCCGGGGCCACATCGATACGAGATTCGATGAATAAAAATAAGAATAATAATAACAATAATAAAGTTGTTGCTAATGAGCCCAAAGATAAAGCTAAGGACAAACAAAAAAAGATTGATAAAAATCTAATTTTAAATAAAGAGAAACCCATTTTGGTTGTTGAATTGCTGAGGCAAAAACTCAAGAGATTCGTGCGGCAGCTGCGTTGCTCAGTTGCAACTGCCACAACGCAACAACAACAGCAACAGCAACAACAACAACAAGTGTTGTTGTCTGCGCGGTAGCTGCATTAAGTTTGCCTCCTCAGCCCCGCCCACAAAATCAAATTTCCACTGAATTTCCGTCTTCGCTTCGCAGAAAAAGAATAAAATCAAAACATAAAACGTTGCAAAAAAAATATCACAAAAAATCCAAATTAAAAAAATTATGAATTGAAAAGAAAACCGATAATTTATTTATGTCGTTAACAAAAGCTTTCTTGAATTTAATTTGTATAAACAAAAACATAATGATATGCATAAAATTAATTAAATTTAAGTAAAAGCAACTCTCACAACGTGCTGCCACATTTAGCTGCCACAAAAACATCAATTTCAACATAAAGAGAAAACAAAATTGTTAAGCATATTAAAACAAAACCTGTATATAGTTAATATGTAATGAATGTATTGTATGTTATTAATTTATAAGTACTTCCACACAAAAAAGATAAAGCGGCGCTGCACTAACTAAAAAAAAAAGAAAAATAATATACAAACTAAATACAAAAACAAATAAATCTCAATAAGTGAAAACAAAAGTTACGGCTCAAAGAATATAACAATTTCAATGTAGCGCATTGCAAATAACGAGTTTAAACAAAAATACATTTAAAATAAATAGAAGTAAGAGTTCAATAGCTAAATAATAATATTAAAGTAAGCATTGAAATTTGAATGGAATATTAAATAAATGCGCAAAACTTAACTGTAATCTAATATTCATGAGTGTAAAAAATAATTACAGAATTCAATTGATTAAAGCACATTTTATTAAAGTCGAATATAATTATTTAGGCTATAAATTCATTTTCTATAAATATTGTCAAATCTCAGAACATTTTATTTATTTAATATTGATAGCACTCAATGAATTTTTGTGTAAATTAAGACAAAGATCTTTCAAATGAAAATGGGAGAGAATGAAGCACAGGATTTAAATTTAATAAAAATGGTAAAGAAAACGATGAAAACTCGAATGAAATCTAATCAAACTTAGCATCTAAAAGCTGGTGACTGTTGAAAAGTCTTAAAACTAACAAAAACATATCGTAAATTTATAAATTGCCAAAGTTTTTATGTATATGTATGTGTGAACTCAATTATAAATAAAGAATGCGTTGTACGAATATTAATCGAAATACGAAGCATTATAAAGGAACTATTTACTAATTAAGTGTACCAGGTTCAATCCGTTCTCTGTCCGTATTATTATGCATATATGCGTATGTGTTTCTTTGTTCTTAGATAAAAAAGAACAAAAATAACTACTAATAACATTCCATATATTTTTGCTGTAAAAAAAAATATGAAAATAGCACCATCAATTGATAAATTGTTAAAATGTTAACAGTTTAGTTAGCCAAATTTAGAAACAATAGCAAAAGTCAAACAAAAACGGAAATGAAAATGAAAATTAAAATGGGAAACCAAAACCAAAACAATAGAGAAATGATTGTGATTAAGCCTTAATGAAGAGTTGAAATTAATTCATACACAATTAAATATTATGTAAATAGCCCGAGAGCAGCGCCACATCAAATGCTTTGTCCATTACAAATATTAATGCATTTTCCTTATATGATTATGTCTATTAATGTATATACAAAATAAATATGACTATTTTGATTTCCGATTGCCAATTGAGTGAATTTTAATTTCAATTATAAATATAATCATAATATTTGTCATAAAGATACATTTTATGTGTAAATATTTCTATTTAAATAATAATTAAATTAGTTTTAAGAAGTCAGCTAACAAAAGCAAAGTGCAAAACAAAGTATTGCGCCAATTTTAATAATAAGCGTATTAATTTTAATGTTGATAGCTTCCCTGGCAGAGAATTTCAAATTTCATATAGTACATTTCTAATTGATCTTATTTATTACATTCAAGAAGTTTCGTTAACAAAGTATATTTCTCATGAACTCTAATGCATTTGCTAATGAAATAAATTGACTCTCTGCAAGGGGATTATCTATGAAATACATTCAAGTTAGTTATTACAGCATGTGTGCGTAAGTGAATGCGTGAGTGCTTGAATGAGCTGTTAAATGGACAAAATATATTTATATAATATATACAAATTTAATAAAAATAAATGTGCATTGTTGTAAACTGTAAACTGTTTTTAAGTCTCACTTAATGTCAACGCTATAAACTACAATTAACATAAAATATATTGATAAACAAAATTTATATTAATAGAACCCATTTAGGTCGGGCTAAACGATCGAAATAATGAAAGAAATAACTGTGTGCTAATTGTAAGTGTAAATTATTTGTGTATTTAAATATCAATTTTTAGATGTATAAAAAAGTAAGATAAAAAATGCATTCGCATATATACGAGTACGATAATATGAACATAAAGAGCTGCATACTAAAAAATTCAACAACAAAAGAAAGAATTAATATAAAAATGCCATAAAGTAATTTAACTTGAATTTAACAGCTGCAACAACAAACAACTGAAAAATCTGTAAATATCTTTAAGCATAATTCAATGTACGATACAAGTATCTGACACAGAAGCAAATCAAACAAAAATTATGAAATAAAAATCTTGAAGAGGAATTAATAAAAACAAAAATAATATTTGTTTTAAAATCAACTTTGGCTTTTTTTTTTGGTAAAATGTCTTTAACAATTTTGCAGCACAATTTAACCCAATTTAAACCCAATTTATGTATGTGATGTGTATGTCTTCGCCTTGGCAAATTGTTACATACTTTTTAAGAGGCTGCACAGAAAATTGGGTAATTTTTAGAAAATATTTCAAATACGTGAAAATGTGCGGCACGTACGTGACAACACAATTCCAAGGACTGTCCGGCAATAACATGAAAAAAGGACAACCCAAAGCATTTAGCAGTAAAAAAGGAGATATGGTTAAGGACATGACGTAGAAGAGCGAGTGATCTACAGAAATTTCAGTATACTCTTAAATTGCAGCGAATTGACAGGAAGTAAGTAACTTAGTTATACTTAATTTTCTATATATTTTATTAAGGGAATTTACTCTACTTGTATTTGGTTTCCCTTGTCATTATTAACTCACACCAGAGCCGCATTTATGTCTGTCTTATCCGAAAGTCGCACAGCTAATAAGCTGCCAAAAATAAGCACATTTGATAAATAGATGACAAAGCCAAACAAATTATAAGCAGCAAATGCTTGGGGTGCCATCACATTTATTAGCCAACATAATCTTGGCCATGTTCGGGCACAACAAATCGCCGCAAATGAGCTGAAGTCCACCTGTCCACCTACTGTCGTCGAATTACAAAGAAAAGCTAGCCCAATAAGCCACATACTAAGGCTCTGGTCAAGCGTTTTAGCTGCGGCTATCAAATGTCACATAAATCAGATTTGTCATTTAATTACAACAACAACAAAGGCAAGAACATTCTGTGAGTTTTGGCAAATTCGTTAAGGACAAACCTTGACTCAAATAGAGCTTAAACTTGAGCCAAAGCTGCTATTAGACAGACGTTCTATAAACATTTTTTGCCTCATTTTCGCTTGCCACTTAAGTCGATGTGAAAATATTCGTTGCCTACTTTTAAGACACTTCCATATATTCACTCATGAAAATAATAAGTAAAAAAAATAAGGCAAGACCTTTTACATATAATGCTCAATTGTCGGCAGCTTAAAAGTTTCATGTTTGATTTTCGCACAGATAAGACGGCATAAATTGCCGCACAGGTAAAGTTTTGATTGCCTTAATGATAAGTTAAACTGTGCATTAAGGCAAAGTCAGGGCCAAAGTTACTTGCCACTTGTGTGGCAATCAGCGATCCAACACTAAAGTGACTATTCTACATATATCAATTTGAAATAGACTCGTTCTTCAATACAATTAAATTGATACCAGCATTAAGTGCATTAGATACTCGAACAAGAAAATATGAGAATTCACTTTGTACTCGTATCTTGGCTCATTTCATTTTATGCTTCGTTCGATTCTCAATTGTCACGCAGTTTTCCGCAACCAGTTTCCTTTGTTTGTTTGTGCCATATCGAATAGACAACACTCAGACAATGTTCCCACTTCTCCCTCTCGCTGTTCCTTCTCATACTCGTATTCTCTTCCTTTCCGTCAATATTCATGCAATACAATGTCATGTCTGCTTGCAGGTCTTTCTGCTATGGGAAGTGCTCTGTTTTCTTGTTGTTTTCATTTGCAGCATTTGAAATGATTTGCCATAAAAGTGTCTGTTGCTGTCCATTGGCCACACCCCATTGGCAAATTACGTGCTGTTCTTTCTGCTGATTTGGCATCGTCGCCGGCCATTGTCATTGCCATTGCCATTGTCATTGTCATAGTCCTTGTCACCGTCACGTAATTTCATTGTCTTTGTTTATTTATTTATTTTTTGTTGTCTACATCTACTATATTTGCCTTTATTTTTACACGCATGCTGAACGATTTGAGGGCTAAAAAGCGCCCAAAGCATCAACAATTTATGTGTATCATTCAGATATTTTTTGATTTTCCGCATTGCGAGAAATATTAATCTACAATGCATGAGAACTGCGTTTCAACATTTATTCTACAACAAAAAACTTTATACATAGACCTTCACATAAATGTAATGAATATGAACCTAAGAATAATCAAACATTTCTCGTTAATGTGGCCGAAAGCCTCTGCAGCTGGCGCTATATTTGTTTTTCAATACCCCTTGTCAGTTTTTAAGCTTAACTATCAATGTTTATAAATAAATAATTAAGCATTTATTTGAAACTATCTGATACATTTAATTTATTGTACTTCTCTGTGCATTTTTTTTCAATCAATTGACAAATGTTTGTTTAAAATCAAGAAATATCTGTAAACATTTTTTGACTTAAATTTAGTATGTCCAAGATACATTTATATCTTGACAACTTTATATGTATTTTTGCAGCGCCCAAAGCGCATTTTTCCCTAATACACTCCTGACATAAAACACAAAAATGCATGTTTCGAAAAAGAAGAGCAAAAACAAAGCATAAATAAACAGAGCAAAACAAATGATATAGGAAGAGACACTATGATAAGAACAAAGAGAGAGAGAGAGAGAGAGAGAGAGAGAGAGAGAGAGGGAGAAGAATAAAATAATCGTATTGTAGATACAATCATAATTTTGTATTGCAATAAAAATGCGTGGCAAAATAAAAATGGTCATAAAATGCTGGCTGGCAATTTCTGTCTGGGGGAAACAGACAGACTGCTCGTCTGCAATTGCTGGCACATAATTTGGCATTGGCTGTTGCTGTTGCCATAAATTATATAGAATCTGCACAACAATTTTGGCCAGGCCGAAGCTGAGGCCGAGGACTAGGCCTGGTGTGGACTGTACTAGACTGTTGTGTTCCAGAGTGAATTGGACTGGTTGTCGCAGTGCTGTTCGCATGTTTGGCCATTAAACGGCATTTTAGTCCTGGTAATGGAAATAGGAATGGAAATGATTTCATGTCATTGCAGCTACGTGATCCAAAGTGTCACGACAACTGAGAGAACAGAACAGAACATCACAAAACAAGGATTCCCCATTAAAGCTTTAAGCTTTCAGCTGCAGCAGTATGTTGCCTTGGTGCAGCCAAAAAACCATTGAAGTATCTGCATCTTCAGTCCATTCGAGCGGAAAAGTCAATGAGCTGCAGTTCAGAAATTGCCAAAAAAAAATAAAAGTACTTGAGTTGCAGTTGCAGTTGTTGAAAATGTTCACAGACAGCTAATCGATGACAAAGTTTGAAGAGGTAGCAAAAGCAGCTACTTTAACAACAACTCAAGTAAATTGTTGCCAAAGATAGTTCTTGGCAACACTTTTGCCTTAATGGAGTGGAGTTTTCCATCCGTGAGTTCGACCAAGTTTCAATAATTTGAAGATGCTGAACAGAATTTACCAATTACAATACTTGAACTAAGCTCTTATCAACTCAGCAAGTAGATGGTTCTCTCTCTTAACTTTATTAATAAAGTATTCGAAAAGGTGCAAGCAAGAAAACAAAGCAAATGTCTAACGCACAATTTACATATTATCGAGATTTGGAATCCTTGCCTTTGCATTTATCCCTTTTCATGGTATCCCTTTCTGTCTGTCTATCTGCGCGTGTGTCTCATTATTGTTTGCCGGTTTTATTGGTTTCTAAAGATTTTCAGCCAGCCCGAAAGTTGTACCATTGCCAGGCACTACACACATATTCGTATCTTTTGCTGATTTCATCAGTAAACGCCAGTAAAACGCATTTTGTTACCTTGATTTTTTATTACCTCCCCTTTCTACTACATGCTTATCTGCAAAAAAATGTGTATTTGTATTTTTTTTGGGCCAGTTACAAGTCGAACACTCGTTGGCGAATCTTTGTTTGCTTTGCTTATCTGCCAGAATGTTTCATTTCATTTGATTTGAAATCCAAACCCAATCCGAACTCCGGCTGCTGTCCATTTGTTGCCTACGCAATGGGAACTCAACTGATATTTGATTTTTTATGACTTGGCTACTTTTCTTTATTTGGTTTCGCTTTAGTCCCGCTTTCCACCTTAGCCGTTGGCCCACTCGTTGGCCAAGAGCCTTGGCTGTCTTTGTTGGTTGGCTGCAGCGATTTCCTTTTCGCTTAAAATAACAATTTCAAATGGATTTTATTGCCTTGGGGTTAGATTTGTGTTGGCTTGTCATCCTTTTCTATGGATATGTCGTCTCCTTGACTCCTTGGACTTTATCGTTTTGCATAAGCGCCTTTTCCCAATTCTCTTGCCTGGCCTTTGTGACCACATTTGCAGCCACACACAGACACTCGTGTATTTTAAATCCTGCCCTTGGCAGTCAAGTGCATTACACACACTGCACTCAACACAGCTAAAAACATAATAAAAACGACAACGCTCTAAACTTTTCCCAACAGACAATAATTGAAAATGCTGTGGCGGTCGCTGCGTTTGTTAGCCAAACTTTGTGCTGACATTAAATTTATGTTAATTGAAATTTATGTGCAACCAACTCTTCAGCATCAACAAAAGCAAAACCGAAACAAACGAAAAACAAACCCAAACTTTGTGGCAGACGCATCAAAACTCATTTGGCTCTCTGCCAAACTTGTTGGTAAGCATTCATTATTATAACATTCTCCCAATAAATGCTAAGAAAACTATAGTTGAAGCCCGTTCCCACGATCACTTTTTCACCGTCTGTGAATTTTGCCATTCACATAATTCGCATCGGTTGTCAAACAAACCTCTGAGAAGTTTTATTCAAAAGTGCCTCATTCTTGTAGGCATGTGACTGAATTAGGACGTGTTCTATTTTCATCGATGCGCACCGGGAAAAAGCTGACGCTTTTTTAATTCTGACTCTTCACAAGACACCGATACTTTTTGTCAAAAAACTGTCAAAACACCTTGTGTGAAAGCAACTTTATCAGTTTTATTTAAGCAAGTATCAATAGATAATTAAATTAAAAATGGGGCTGATTGATGGCAGCGATCATTCTTCTTCAATAATAGAAAAGAAAAGATTTATTATTTTAACATTTTCCAGGTAAATGCAAAGAAAACTCTACTTGAAAATTATACATAAACTAAAATCAATATCGAGTTGATATTGCTGATCATCATGAGTATCCTTAATATGACAACAGCTGTATTTTTATAGGAAGTATAAAATGTCCGAAGGAAATAGTTTTATATGTCAATTGAAGTGCTGCTCTCTCGACAGCTATAAAAAATAGCTACGTTTTTTTTTATGATAATGCAAATTTGCAGTGTCACAGTTGCTGTTGTCATAAAGCGTTTTCCGCTGCAGCTTTCGATTGCATTTCGGAAACGATTTCCCGCACATTATTGACACATGTGGGTGCATTATGCAAAAATTTATGGCGGAAGCATTTAGGCAATGAACATTTATGGGCACAGCACTTAAAACTGCAGTAAACGCAGCAACGGACATGGCTTAAATTAGTTAATTTTATGCCGCCCCCTAAACCGCAACCTTCCAGCCCCACCCTTTTTCCAACACAGGCCAACAAATTTTAACGTTTAAGCACTTTTCTCGTATGTGGGAAATGCGTTTGAGTATTTTATTTTATTTTTTGCTTTTTTAAACTGTCTGATAATTACAGGCGCTGTTTATGGGCTGTTGGCAAAATATATAAGTACTTGTATATACAATAATGTGCAAATGTGTGTGTGTGTTAATGTGTGTATGAGTTTGTATGTGTTGGTGGCTTCCTTAGCCAGTTTACCATAATTACCTGTTTATAATTAATTAAAATGCAATAAGCGTAAATTTGATAAAACCAGCACGCACGTGCTTACTTTCCAGCCTTTTTATTGGTGTCGCGTGTCAGCAAATTTTTGCAGGCACTGTATATGAGCAGCCAAATTAAATGAAATTGATAAACTAAATTACAATCGAATAGATAAAGCGTAATAATGCGTTGCAGAAATTAATTCATAAATTATTCAGTGCGCAGCTGAAAAGTAGGCAACACTTTTTTGAATTTCCTTTCAATTTACATATATTGTGGTTGTTCATTTTTCTGCATTTGCTGGCACAATTTTCGGCCTCAATGGCACGAAAAACTAATTTGGACCCAGCAAGCCAATGAGCCTCGCAATCAGTTAAGTTGAGCAGCGACCAGGAAACGAGGGAGGAAGAGAAAAAGCGAAAAATTGCAACATAAACACATTGACGCTGACTTTAACAACAACAATGGCAGCAAGTGCGCTTGTTGTTGTTATTTAATTTGCATTGCATTTTGCTCTTATGACTGCATTGCATGCACCGTCCACGCTTATTGACCATGAATAACCAGCGGAAATGCAATACGCGCCGTGTTCGCGCTTCCTGTTTGCGTCATCCCCAAGCCCCCATTGATGAATCATAATGATTTAATTGTGAAAGTTAGCGTGTGTGAGTCACAGGAGGAGTGTGTGTGACGACTTTTTAATTAATGACTAAACGTTAATTAAATGAAGTGTCGTGCATATGAGGAATACTCGTGTTTTTTAATAGAAAGTCTTTCCCTTATCTATATTCTCAAATACTCTCTAACCTGATCTAGTTTTCGAAAAAGTAGTGCGGCTTTGGATGAATTACTTACATTATATATTATTGTACTCACAGAATATTGGGTAATAAATAATGGTCAATCAATCAAAAGAATAAAGTTATTTCGGAGACAAAAATGAAATAATATTGCTATATCCTCGCTTGTCCTTGCGGATCTAGTATCAAAGGACCTGTTTCTGTTAAGACTTAAAAAAAATAAAGGACAGTCAATTCGTTCAACTAATTTACTACTAAGCTGTATTTTCCGTACATTTTTTGAGACTTTGTCAACATTATCTTAGAGTGTTTATCGGAAGAATAGATTCATTTAAATACAGTGCACTGAATTATTTGAAAATGTGCAAGGATATGCATATGTAGACAGCTCAAGAATCCCTATTGTTAACTAAATTCAAAAGTACTTAAATAAATTGTGATGATATGCATGTGAGAGAATTTTAATCTAATAAATTCGCTCAAACGTTTTCATAACTTTACTCTGTTTATCTACAAGTTCTCATCTAAGCTCTCATTTTCCCTTGTATTTCTATGGCATGACTTTAATAAAATATTTGCAGTTGGCAAAAAGGGATTTGGCTAAGTTTTACATAATAAATTATATAAAATGGACACAAAAGTAAGGCGGTGGAGTTAGACTAAGCCTTGCATCTATATTAATTGGAAAAACAATCATCAAGACTTGGATATAATTTAAAGAAGTTTCTGCTTTGTTTTGTTTTATTTGTTGTTCACTTTATAAACTAATCTTAAACACGTTAAGGTCGCTTATAAAAATCAATTAAAAATAATAGTCAAAGTTTGAACAGAACTTTTGATGAGCCCAAAGAATACGTAGAGGAAGTTAATTTATTTAATTTCCTTTGTCTGTAAAATTCATTTCTGTTTTGTTTCTTTTGTTTAATTTACAACACGCACAAGTTGAGCTTAGATTTAATGGAGAATATGTTGAGGAGCAACATTGGTTTGCCCTTCTTTACGAGTAGTTCTTAAAAACTAAAAAAATGCCATCGCATTCTTTTTTAATTCGCATATTTACAAGTTAATTTCTTCGTCTTTTATTTGGCTAGTTTTCATTCACCTCAAGCTGCCACTTAAGTTAACATTATCATTAACTAATATCAATTGCAATGCCAAGCTGCATTTAATTGTGTGGACTATTTGGACGGCTAATGCGAAAATACGAGTGTCGGGTGTGATAAGCCCAAAGACCAAACTGGCCAATACTTAAAAGGGGGGTAAAAGTTTCGCGTGCCTTGCAGCTGTTCCACTTGGCCACAATCGAACGCCTTTGTATGCAAATGAACTGCATGCCTCAGAAGCAACAAAAACAACTTCTCACGTGCCACTCGCAGCTGTCGAGCCTGTGGCATGCTAAGGTTTTGGCCATATGAGTCATTGTGGCCCAGACCACTTTGGCCTTATTTGTTTGTCTTGGCTCTTATGCATTTCGCGGTTTGTTGCACACCTTCGTGTTTAATTCGTTTTGCTTTGTTTTATTTTTTCTCTTTGTCAATTTCCATTTTTGGACTTTGTTTCGGCTCTGCTTCGATTTTAGTTTCTGGTACAAATTGTTTAGCAGACTGAAAGTGGGTGTGACATTTGTTTTGGATTTTGCCGGCCTTTTGTGACTCAAGTTTTGAAAATTAGCATAAGCAACTGATTAATATCTTAGCATAGGGCTTAAGCTGAGGATCAGACAAATGATTTACGGCTTTTGCACATGGTAAATTAAATGCGTCACACATGAAACTGCATTTAAATAAATTTTACAAACCTTTTTAAATTCATCTGTCAGTTGATCAGATCTCTGATATAAATATGTCAATTTGAAAATTTTAAATACTTTAAATTTGATTATTATTCAAATTTCTTAAAATGGTAACATTTTGACATACATATTCAGAAGATATAGATCAATCAAAATTGTTTCCAAAATGTACAGAGATAATGATATGAGTTCTAAGTTAGTTATAAATAAATTATTAAAGAAAATTAGTTTCCTATTAGGTTAATAAACAATTTTTGAGACTTGCATTGTAGTTTCAATTTTAATTAAGTTTCTACAAAGCAAATGAGTCTTAACAATCATGGGATTGATTTAAGCAGCTTGGCAATGATTGAATGACACAATAAACACTCATACAAATAACTAATATAATTGGTTATTTTCAAGTTTTTTGCAGCTTTATTCATTGGCTATTTACAATTATCTTTTTTGGGGATGGTTTTTTAATTTTCCTTTTGCAAATTCCAGAGATTGGTTAAAAGTTTGTCTGCTTTGTCATTTTCATTTGGGATTTTCTAATTGGGCTTTACAATTTTCTTAGAGCTTATCATATGACTATATGGGGTGCATACTTAATCGTAATAGGTTTTAACTATAATTAAAGATTATTTTTGCAAATGTGTAGATCGAAGTGTAAGTGCATTTTATACAATTGAAATATTTAAATTTGATATGCGCCAAATGCGGATAAATGTAAAGTGATAAATAAGTAATACAATTTAGTATAAATAATACAAAAACAATTAACAGGACCAATAGGAATTTCATAGGAAATGTGAGAAAATTATAACAATTCACTAAAAGAACTCAACTTTAAGTATGCCGAGTCGATTAATTTGATTAGAACATTAAAAAAATATATTTTACAGATCATTCGATTTTTCGTTTAACTAATCGATTATTTTTACACTAAATGAAAATTACATTTTCATAATAATTATTTAATTTCTTTAAAGTTCAACATGTTTATCGTTCCTTTTAATTTTTCGGGCTTATTGATGACACTTAATATTTACAGATTCCTATTATATACTTAAATGCTCAAATTGAGTAGTTTCGCCTCATGTAAGTATTTAAGTAGTTACATGGTAATAGTATTTATTTATTTGTAATATTCTTTTTCTTTAATTTTGAAAGATATTTGCATTTGCCTGCATATAATATTCATACACATCAATTGAATTTATTATATGTATATTTAATTTTAGCTCAACGTACTCGGTAAGTGTATGTAGATTTTTCTATGAAATTTGGCATAGGATATGTTTGCTTTTACACTTTAATTTTTGAGATATGACAGAGTCCCTTTGTCCAACATTTGGATGCATTTCATGGAAAGGGTGTTCGACTTAGGCTATGACTAAAGACAGTTAACTGCCGGCGCCTTCGGGGGGCCATCGTGAGGATCCTGCGGCACCGCAGAGAAGGAGCAACAAGGCTGGCAATAAGGAGATCAGATGAGAAGGTTTCCTCGAGGCAGCAGCACCTGTAAATATGTAATTCGTTAGCCATTTTAACTTTGCAGTCTTCGCCCTTCCCTCCCCGATAGTTTTACCAATTGTGCTGGATTTGGCAGCCACCGTTTCACGGGATTCCAAGGCAGGAGCCCGCTGCTGACGATCGCTCTCCACGCTCTCCTCGTTGCTCTGCCAGTAGAGCGAGCTAATCTTGGCCACACACTGTAGATAAGAGTAATAATGAATTAACTTGTAGTTGCTGTTGTTACTTCATTCACTCACCTTGAGTTTCATGTCGCCATGCTTGAAGTGATAGGACCGCACTCGGAACTCCAGACCCAGGCGGGACATCTCCAGGCCATCTCGGTTCACCACAACCTTGTCGTACTGCTTCAGATGCTGCTTCTGCGCCGGCTCCCCGTTGATCAGCCAGCTCAGGTGGCAGGCGGGCTTGGACGGCGACGAGGTGCAGTTGACGCGCACTGTGTCCCCGATCTGATACCTCGGCTGGCCGCCTGTTATCCGCGGGCCATGAGCGGGAGTCACTGTAAGGAGAAAACAATTTATTTAACTAAGTATATTAAGATGAGAATAAGGAAATTTTATTATAATTATCACAATAAAGTCCAAGTCAAACTACTTTTTGTTTCGCAACAACATTGTCCATTTATGTTAAGATAAAATTATATCTCTCTCTTACAGTTTTATGTTTATTTATGTCATATTCTAAACGTAATGTAATTAATTCATTCTGATTAATTTTGTCCGAATAATATTTTGCCTTAAGATATCGATTTCAAAGTTTTTAATCTCAAGTTTCAACTTTTCATCAACTTCTTATTCATAAATTAACAGTATAAACTTGATTCTAAGAGGTTTCATTCAGTGTTGAAAATCATTCCAATATGGTAAAAAATCAGACCAACTTTCAACTCTCATAACTTCGCCAAAATTGATCGTATATTCAAGCGGTGTATCATTTTCATCAAAGTTTGGCCTATAAATTGTTAATGAACATTTTATTAGTTCTTCCAAATTCGTCTCGACTTTAGGTTTTCCCACTAGATATTAAATGTTCTAAATATAAGAATACATTTAAGAATTAAATAATTTATTACATAAAATGTATCCATTGCAGAATATTAACTTGTAACTAATAAATATTCTTTAGGAATGTATAAAACATCTCTTTGTTTGTCAATCCCTTGAGAGGTTTTTGCAAAGAACAATTGCTCAAGCAGCAACAAAAGAAAGTGAGGGAATAAATAAGTCGAGTTTCTGCCGCTTGAACTATCTGCAATCAGTTTATTTAATAGACCCTTATAACTAGTTTATTTTCTATTTTCTCGCATATTTACTCTATTGTGCAGCTAATAAATAAAGCAATACAATTATGTTTCTTCAAGCCTTTTGTGTGTGCGTGTGTGCGAGTGTCTGTGTATGTGTGTGTAGTGTGTTTGTTCTAAGCGCAGTTATTTCATTTTAATGAGTCGAGGAAATTGAATATTTTGTTGGTTCTGCACTAGCTTTCATTGCCTTTTCCTTTTGCCTTTTCCATTGCCTTGGCCAGATGGCCGTTTGGCTCAGTTCCGTTTGTTTTATTATTTTATATGTTATGCAGCTGGGCAAAACGAGTATTTGGCTTACTTTTGTGCCCATTTCGTTGCCATAATGAAAGCCATGTGAGGAGTATCTGCTGCTGCTTTGGGCTAAGACTGCGACTGAAATTGGGACTGGGGCATACTTAAGATTTATGTTGAGATTTGTGCCAGTAAAATACAAAACACGGCACACAGACCTACAGCAGAGGGGAGAAAGAACATTTTATACGCATACGAAATGCTTATTCAAAGTTTATTTTAGCGTGTGTTTCTCACTCGCTTCATGAGTGTATGTCTGTATGTCTGTGTGTGTGTGTGTGCGTGTGTGAGTGTTTTTGGGTGTTGAGGCATCTGGATATGGCTAGGACTAACGCCCACGAACACTTGGCCACACGCTCGCTCATTGCTTAGCGCTTTTGGGCATACACGAAAAACACAAAAAAAAAAAGCAAAAGAGAGAAAAAAAAACACAAAAATGGAAAGAAAGGAATCAAGTCAAGTGTGGCGCCCCCTGGCGTCCAGTTAACGCCCACTGTGAGGCGGCCCCCGACGCAGTCGAGTGTTTGTATGCATTATAAATATACCATGCCAAAAACCAAAGACATACACACACACACACACACACACACACCAGACACTCACACAGTCAAGTACTCGTACTGACTGCAATAAAAACTGGCGTTGGATTTCTTGTTTCATTTTGGCCAGGCTCACATTTTCATAACATTTGCAGCTGCCCCTTCCATGTGTGTGCTTTTGGCTCTGCCATAAAATAAAATTAATTTTTAATGGTTTTCAAAAAAAATTAATTTTCTTTAGAAGTTGCCGGAGTTTTTGTTGTGGCTTCTCAACTGGCCGCATGACAGGCACAGAAGCAAAGCAAACCCAGACCCAGAGTCAGAGTCGAAGTCAGACCCAAAGCAGAGATCCACTCATATAGGTTATATATGTATATATATATATGTTTTCCAAGCCCACAGCTCACAGCTACAGTTGTAGGTCAAAGCGAGGTTCCAGGTTCGTTGCTTATTTGTAATTTATAAAGTGAAGTTTACTTTACTTTGGTTGCTCACTTTTTTCATTTGTATTTTTATTCAGAATTTCAATTTAGTGCAGCCGCCTCTTGTGTGGGCGTGGACACAGCCATATGGATAATACGAAGATTTATAAAATATGACCAGACATATATGAAATTGGTATTCTGTGGAGGAGGGTGGTGTACAATGTACACTGTACACTGTACACTGTACGACATGCGTATGTACATATTAAATGGATGGCAATTGCATTTGGCTTGTAAATTGCATTTCTGTTTGACTACGGTCATATTAAGGTTGCATTGGTAAAAATGTGGAAATTTCATTTACAGAAAATTGATTCAAAGTTGAAATTATATTAAGAAAGACATTTATTAAAACAGTGTAAGGAATATACAATTACTAAAACTACAATAATCCAATTTTTAATCTAAACAAAAGCTAACAAATGCAGCAGCCAATTAAGCTAAAAGCGAATTTGCTTAGATAAATAGTTAGAAATTTTATTTTTATTTAATTTCTATGAACAAAATAAATGTTGTAGTTATTAATAAAATTTTATTGGTTTTTTGGTTATTAAATAACCTTCAACTACTTTAGAAAATTGAACCACATGACTTGAACAGAAAGCTAAGCACCTTGGACAATGTTTTGATTATAAAATCAAGAAGTAATTGAAAGTTAAGACATACTCTCTTCTGCCAGATCAAGGTCTTTAATTTCAGATTTACTTTTTAAATATTCTTTTAAATATTAAATTTAAACAATTGTGGCTAAAAGTTATCAGCCAATTGTTGCCACTTTAAATGTGTGACAGTTAAGATCAAAGACCTTTTTCACACACCTCGAGGCAGCTTCTGATAATTGTTTTCATATTATATGGCTATTTTTTAAGCCAACGCCATATTGTCGCACTTTAGTTTTATTTGTGGCATAAATCTAAAGGCGCCCCGCAGCACACACACACACACACACACACACTCACACACATATGAACACGCATATACACACATACATGTATATTTATGAGAGTGTGTGTGTTGCGAGCATGTTTACAATTTATTCTGGGCAAAAACTTTGCACGCAACGACAACACCAACAAAATTATTCGAACCTGCGGCGTCCGCTGCCAAAAGGAGGACAAGGTCCTGCCAGGGGGACAGGGGAGGTGGGGAGAGGTGAAGGGAGGTCAGAAGAGGGCAGTCTTGGGAGAGTGGCCAGAGCAGGGCAGCTGCAATAAGTCGAATGAGGCAAAAGCTGGCTAACATTCAGTGTGGAGCATGGAACATGAAACATGGCTCAAGCATTTTCCTATGACTAAGCAGTTTTGGGGATCGCATTTTGGCTGCTCGTTTTGCTACCTTTTGTGCAGCCAAAAGGAAACGAAAGCCGAAAAACAGCAAAATGGGGAAAACCATGGCGAAAAGGTGAAAAAGCAGCCCAGCTGCCCCTGCAGGCGGCCAAAATGGCAGCGACAACAACAAGAACTGGGAACATTTTAAGTGGCAAAGCGAGCAAAGTGAGGAGGGGGAATGAAAGCAAGAAGAGGAAAAGGGGGGCTGCTTTCAAGCTGCGCATCTAGTCAACACAGCTGGGGGTGTCTTTTAATATGCTGCGGTATGTTCCTCCATTCCCAGCCCCTTGCCAATATTATTTCTATTTTTTTCCTTCCGTTTTCCTATTTTTTTTTTGTTTTTTTTTTTTTTGGCAGGTAAGCGCACTTTGCAGCTGCTGAAGAGCAGGCGATAAGCTGGGTCAGAAGAAGGCAGAGAATGGCGAATTTCCACTTGATCTATATGCAAAGCCTGTATATGTGTGTGTGTGGATGTGTGTGTGGATGTGTGTGTTTGGATTATGCACATGTTGAGCCTTGAGTCGCCTTGATTCCGACTCGTGCTGTTAAGTGTTTCTCGAACATTTTAATAAACATTTGCAGTCATGAATTATGTGCAAAAATCCGAGTGCTTCTTCTTTTATGGCTTTCACCTGAATAGCTGTTGAAATAAATATGCTATTTAAAGATGTGAATAATTGAAGCCAAAGTCAAACTAGTGAAACAGTTAACACTTGCTTTAAGTTTATATTGCCGTCATTAAGTTTAAGTCTTAAGAGCCCTTTAAACTATTGAGTGGCACAGCTGACCTTTAGGCGGTAACATTTAACATTTAAAGTTTACAGCTCATTAGCGGACCAAGTTCTCAGAAGGGTGCAATGGAAGAGAGACAACTATAAATATGAGACTGTAAGTGGTGCTTGGCCACTCAGAGCTCATAAAAATCACATTTATTTTTTTTTCTTTTTTATATATATATTTTATTTGCTCCTTTTTTGCCTACGTAGAGGATGGGGAAGAGGTCCTGTTAGTCCTTATGCAGGCAATTGCTTTTTATATTGTAAAATCGATAAGCGATCACATTATGTGTGCATGTGGAACGTGTGCGCGAAAGAAGAAACTCAGCAGGAAGCAGCCAAGTGAGTTATATGTATGTTTGTCCTTTAAAGTGCACTTAACCATAAATTCACCATCGCACACACATACGTATGTACACACAGGACATATGCAGCTGAATGTCTCCTCCTTCTCCTGCTGCTTTGGCTGCCTTGCGTGCTCATTAATTATAAAACAACGCGTGTTACTTTTATTTCTGATACAGATACAGAGATACGGATACGGCAAGGACACGACTCCCAGGCTATGGAATAACAGTAACTGCAGTAACTGGTAACAGTAACTGGTTACAGTAATGTTTTCTTAACTCAAACATGCCCTCAACGACGACGCAACGCAACGCGACGCGACTCGACGCGAATCGCGCATTAAAAATCGTTGCCATATGTAAAAGCAAAGATAACAAAGGAGCGAGGGGCGTACGAGGAGTAGATGGAGAGACTAAGTGGGCAGAATACGGATGCCGGAACTGAAATGAATTTTACTGTAGTGAGCAGAGCAACAAATGTCGCGATTTTCGCTGTTGCCTTTACTTAAAGCTGTCGTCAATGCTCCCAAGTGCGGCCAACGTGGCGTATGAGTAATGAGTAAAGAGGAAAGAAGCGAGACCAAAGACCAGAGCGTAAAAGGATGAGGCGCAGTGCGACATATTTTGACCGCAACAGAGGGAACAGAGCAGCATCAGCGACCAGCATAATGTAAATTCCAATTGGCTGGGAGCCTCAAAAGGAATCCCTTCAGGATCTGGTTAACCAGGCCGAAATGAAAAGGAGCTGCCCGCATATTCTGTACGAAAATTCCAATTAGAGGTGAATATCAAAGTGAAAGCGAAGAGTGATTAAATTATTTTTAAGAATTCTTTTTTAATACATTTTAATATCTTGCAGAATTTTAATTATTTTAAACTGCATTCTTTGAATATGTTAAAAACGTTTATTAATATGTTAATGTAATTTTTTATAATTTAAATTTACGATTAGACTAAGGCTAAGAAATTCTATGACTCCATCATAAATATTTGGTTAAATTTATTGCATTATAAGATCATGTCAATAATCTAAAAAAATGTAAATTTAATGAGATAAGATAAATAAATATAATAAACATAAGGCATTTAACATATTAAATATGAAAATATAAAATGGTGTGAAGATCGAGACCATGAGTTTGCGAAAAATCTTTGTAGAATTAAAATCCACGTTAATAGTTTTGTTGCATATCAGAACAAATGAAAAAGGGGCTTTTTCAGGTATAGTCATATATGAATCTAGTCTAGTTAAGAGTGTTATGTTGTGTTTTATGCCCACTGTGCGAACTTTGTTGCTGACTATGGCAATGGGACCATGGGACACTCGAAGTAAACTCACTAAAGCATATTTTATGGCTCACTTGCAAAGGGGGAAACGAAAAAGCTCATGATAGAGGAAAGAGGGGAGGGGGACGAAAATGACGAGAAGAATGATGATGATGCCGTCGCAGTTTGTTGATGTTAAGTCAGTTGCCCCTTTTTCGGTTCGATTTGTGACGCCCACAGCTCTTTGGGTGCTGTGGGAATAGAAGCTGCCTTTTTTATTTTGTGGGTTTTTATCCTTCGAGCATGTCGCCCAATTGGCAGCCGGGCACATTGTTTAATATGCAAAACCATTTCCTCCGCATACCAATGCGTCTCATACTTTGTCTCAGTCCGATGTCTGATGTCTGACTCTGACTAGGAGTTGGAGTTGAAGTCGCAACTCTTATGGAACTGTGTCAGGAATAGCATGAGGAATGAGGAATCGCCAAAGGCTGTCAAATCAGCTCGAAATGTGCTTAGAGTGGGCGTTGTGTGGCCATTTGTCGAGAGCCCGCAGCCAGTTCAGCATTATGATAATAATGATGATAGCATTGATGATGATGATAAAGATGATGCTTATGATGAGCTGTTGCCTGGGGAAACTGAGGCTTTTTTTTGCCATGGATTTTGCCTTTGCGGCTGCGGTTGCTGCACATATTGATAACTGTTTGATTTTTTATGAGTTTATAAATTTGTGATTAACTCGCAGCGGCTGCTGTTGACGGTGGTGGCTTCGGTGGTGGCTGATTGAGTTGCGTGCACTGTGGTTTGCGGAGGGGCGAAGCACGGAAAATTCAAATAAAAATCCAAGCTCACATTTTACACGCTAAGTTGTACAAGTGCTCTTGCTGGGAGCCTGACTGGGAACACAAAGGAAGGACAAACTGGGGATTCTTATTTTTTTGCCACAACTGGCAGTTGGCGTCGCCAGATGGCGCTTTTGTCTTAACCCATTTTCGTACTCAACTAAATCGCACGACATGAAAACATAATTTTACTTCAAATTGCAATGACAGTTGCAGCAGCAGCAGCAGCAGCAGCCACGCCCACCCACTTGCAGCATGTGGTGCTTTTATCTACACACACACACACACACACACACTCATACACATATGTAGACAATGAGTCGCATTTATATGTGAGTGCGCTGTTGCCTTTTGTTTTAAGAACGACGACGACTGCAAAAATTCCATTTCAATTGTTTGCTTAGATTATGCAGTTGTATTAAGCAAAAAGCAGAACAGACTGTGAACCTGTGTTGCCAACTATTCTACAATAAAAAAGTGCAGAGAAAAAACCAGGCTTTAAAGGCAGACTCTGAGTCTGAGGCCAAGGATCCCACGAGAGAAAGAGAGTGAGAGAGAGAGAGATTTGCGAGTGAATTCCTTTATGCGACAAGTTGCAAGGTCTCAGCTGAGGTCTTGTTCCATTTGCAGTTGAAAACAAATAAGAATGCCATAGACGAGTCCCCGACTTTAAAATATCTGAATTTAATTTATGAAATTAAAAATTTATTTGTAAATAATAAGCGCTAAAAATTCTGTAATTTTTAGATGATCCTAGAAGATTTAAATGGGATGATTTAAAAAGTTTTAGGCAGCGTTCACCATCAAAGAGAGTGTTTATCTTGAAAACTCTGGGCGCTATTTTGTAATTTGCCAAATATGGAATCTTCCAAGTCTACTGCCGCTTGCATATATTTTCAGCGAACCAAATATCCCTTTATGCTCTACAGTAATAATTAAAATATTTGCCTTGAGTTCTCTGTTCTCACCTGCTCGCATATCTCACACTTCACTCATTCTCCCGGCATTTAAAGTTTATTTCTGACACAATCTGCGAGAATGTGTGTAATATCTTTTAAATCTTTTGCCATCTTTCGGTTTACTCCTGTCATTTGTGCTTTCCACTTATGTCAGCTTTTTGCTGCCTTTTGCCAACTTTCTCTTCGCTTTTCGTTTTGTTTTTTTACTGCCTCTGCCTGGACAATTATGTTGCACATCTTTTGCATTGCTGGCCGACACGCCCACAATGGCCACGCCCACATCAGGAGACCACTTGGCGCTGTCATTCAGCAACAACATTGTTGACTGCTCTGAACTATTAGCATTTTAATTAAATTTTTGTTGTTTTTCATGTCGCACACACATTCTTCCCCTGCTTATTGCAGTTTTCGTGAGAAGAAAATCCATTACGCAGAGAAATCTTCGACTTACCCACAACCGTCATTGTCTCCGACTCGGAGACGGTGTTGAAGGCGGGCGCCTCTCCCGACACCTCGCAGCGATAGAGTCCAGAGCTTTGGAGAGTTACGCGCTTCAGCATTACCTGCGTATCCGAGGAGTTTCTTAGCTGAAGCGAAAAAGGAAGAGAAAAAGCAAATGGAAAGTGTTTTACTAAATAAATATTTGCAAGTCGAAATTCAAATAAATTACAAAGCCATGACTCGACACTGGCTATTCTCTTTCCTGCTTCTTGTCCAAAATGAAGGCAATTAGATTTACAGATTTTCACAGATTTTGGATTTTCAGATTTGCGGCTTTTTTGTGTGTGGAGAAATTAAGATTGATGATGACTTTTGTGAGTGTTATTTGTGAGGGGAACTAAGTAAAGAGGCCAGCACAGTTCAGTTTATTTTCTTATTAGTTGAAGCTACAGACGGACGTGGCCCAAATGTAATTTGGTCAAGAGTAAAAGCACAAGTCATAAGGCGCACAGAGATGGCAAATGGAAAGGCTATGAAACACAATATATGTATGGCAACAATCGCAGAAATTTCCAACACATCAAGTGGCCAAATACGAACGCAACTCTGTAACCGATGAAAGAACGCATGAGAATTTCAGCAGGAAAGGAAGGAGGTGGATGGAAAGCGAGGGAAGAGTTGCTGTTGTAAAAGTCACTCAACATCTTAGCCAGAAACAATTGCAGTCAAGTTCTTTAAGTTGCAGTTTTATGATCACATACACACGCACACACACACCTAGATTCACACACACACACACGCAAACACACTCGCAGTTGTAACTCCTGGCAAAAGTTTTCATTTCTTTCCATTTTACTTGACGGGACTACCCGAAAAACTTGTCGAGCAAATTTTTATGAAAATTCTTTTGCTCCTCCTTCTTCCTTCTTCAGTTTCATCTGCTGTCTCTTTCTTTCTACCCCTTTCCACTACTGTCTCCTTCTCTGTTGCTCTGCGCAAACAATCACAAAAGTCACATTCAACATTATTTTTGGTTTGTTGCTTGTTGCCCGCATCCCCCGCATCAACCCCTCTGCATCCCTGTTATCCCCTTCTTCCATCCCTTACTGGTTACACTGCCATTACCCCGTTACAATGTCTGCGAACTGGCTTTTGTTTGTGTCTTTTTAGTGCTTAAGCCGATTCCTTCTTCAAGAAAACAGGGAGAGGGAGGCCATGATGGGAGGGGGAGGCAAGAGTTAGCAGGGGGTGGGAGGGATGGTCGACTGCCCCCTTTGCCAATTTCTATGAACGCTCAAGTTGTCAGTGCGTCCGCTGTACAAACAGTCAGCAGGAAGACGAGGAACGACGGAAGACGAGAGAAGAAAGAGTCGCCTCACCACAATTCAAATTGCAGTCAACTTTTAGGGGATTGATAGAGGAGTGTGAAAGGGAGGGCTGCGTTTCGCCTTTGGCCGCTTTTATTGCATTCCCTTGTTACGTGCGAGCGCCATTTTGTTTATGATGGCTGCAACAAAATGCAATTCACTCCATTTATTGTGATTCCCAATGCGGTCTGTCAGCAAAGAAAAGTCATTGAATAGCTAAGAAAGTTGTTTAGTTTTAGTGGGAGGACTTTGACTAATGTCATTTCAATATCAATTCAGGTAGTCAACATCTTGAAGATTTAACTAAATGTAAACGATTGACAAGTTAGCAAAAATATTGAACGATTTGTTGAAAAGAAGACTTAAACTTGACTGATCTCTGAATACTTTTAAATTGTTAATGGTCAAAAAGTCTTTTAATTTAATTTATTTATTTAAGAAAAAAAGGTAAATGTTAAGATTAGTCCAGCAGGATCGATCATAATCGATTATCAACTCAGTACGTGAATATCTTGTTAATGAGTAAATTAAAAAACGCTTGACATTATTTGGCATTCTCTGCTTCCGTTTAGATTCAAGAAAAACAGATTTGCTACAAAGTATCTTTGCCACAGAAACAAAACAGATTGGTTTATAATAATCTAGCACGGACTAATTTATAAGCTACTTTATCATAATATTTTCCCATTTTCAAACAGTCTCTAATGTTAAAGTAATTAAAGATACTTGAATTAAATGCCAAACTCATTTCAAAACATAATAGTTTCCGCAATCTGTATACAACCATGGAAAATAGAATCTTAATCAATCTCATTAGCTTAAAATCAATTCCGAATGAGTAATTTCAAAACTACAAACTACTTCTCATCATATTAGCATTGTTCTGACTAATGCTTAGACCTCGTCTATGTTTTCGTTTGTATATTCCCAATGGAGAACACAAATCAAATAATTTGCCATTGATATGCATACTGTATGAGCTTAAATACCCATAAAGAGTTGGCAATTATCTCAAATACAATTGAGCTAAACAACAACAGAGCACAATCAATTGCTATTTGAGTGTGTTTTGCTTCCAACTTGGCATTGTTTCGATCACGCATATGACAATAATTATCTTTTAGTCTTACTTGGTCAGGGACTCGGCAAAGAAATAGAGGGAAAAAGGGACAGAGGCAGAGGCAACTCTTTCATGTCTAAATGCAGACATTTACGCCTTATATTACTAAAAGAAAGAAACAGAGAGAGAGAGAACATGAACATGGCACGCACAGGTCATAAAAGTCGCGGTCACATCGCTCATACGCCACGTTAGCCGTTCGTCAATTGCGGGCTTTGCTTTATTTGCCTTCGTCTAGGCAAGAGACTTGAGGCAAGTGGCAAGGGGCAAGTGGCAAGTATTGGCGACGCGCCTGTCAACAAAATGCCACACAAAGTAGACGCACTTAAGTGCTTTAGCAAATTATTATTATTAGAGTTCGGTTCGCAGCAGCGAAAATCCCAACATTGAGCTGCAGTTAAAGAAGGTCCTTTGAGTCGAGGATTGGCAGCTTTAAGTGATTTTGGTTCGGGGGCAACCTTTTCAATCGCAATTGAAACTGAGTGACGTGTGCTCGGATAGGGAAACAGGACAGACCGCAACGTGACCTAAGCTAACCCTGGCTAACACACACACACACACATGCACACATACAAAAATATACACACAAACACACACACAGACACAAGCAAACATTTTTATAGCTAACAAAAAATTACATCAACATTAAATTAAAGTTAAATGGCAAAACTACGTGGCAGCAATTTCATTTTGCGACGACGTAATCAGCACATGAAAGCAACAACAACAACAATAACAACGACAACAACAAAGAGGGGCAACAACAATAACAATGCAACGAGATGTTGTTTAGTTGTTGCTGCTGCTGTGGCAATTACATGCTTTCAAAATAATCATTATGATAAGGTCATAACACTAAATTTAAGCCCAGCAATCCGCTGACCTCCCTTTCCCCTTTTTTTTACGCTGCCCTTTCCCTTGCAAATTGCAATAAAATTTTAAATTAAATTTTTCAGAGTGTTTAGAGCACCTGTTGCCCCACACGGATGGTTTCTACTTATAAAGGGATTGCAAATAGAAGCTATGAGTTAAGAAAAAATCACACTTGTAAACACTAATCGGGATGAATGAGAAAGTCTCAGTTTTACTATTTTTAAATACTGAATCCTAAGTAGTAAATAACTTTTAACTTTTTCTTATGAAAGAAATAAATTATTTATCTATTGTTCTTTACCCCAAAAAAAAATTAAATAAGACTAAAATATTTAATTTTAAAATCATGGCATTTACTCATTATATTTTGCTTTTAATAAAATTTTAAAAATATATTTTATTTAAAAATATTTAGTTGGATTGTAAATTCCAAAACTATTAAAAATTACCTCAAATACCAAAAATATAAATGTATTTTATAATAAAAATTCATGAATACATTTTATTTACAATTTAAATAAAAAAAAGTATGATCAAGAAAAGTAAATCCTTTTATGATAAACATTTAAAAATTAAAATCATTGTAGTGTCTAGCTTCTACTCACATCGATGTTGACGCCGGGCAGTGGAAACGCCTGTCCAGGTGGCTTGTCCCTGGGAACATAGCGATAGATCTCGTGTCCGTCCTTGTACCACTTCACCGAGTACAGCGACTCTCCGTCCAGAGCATAACGACAGCCCAAAAGTGCACTCTTCAGTCGCATTATGTGATTGGGTATCTTCACCTCGGTCATTGTCAGCGAGCTGGTAATGTCTGCAATTAGTGGCGAGATACAGAAAAACGTTGGCATTATGTTATGTTACGGGTATGAGCTATTTTTAATGCAGGCACATTTAGTTTTTGTTTTTCGAGCTGCTCGCACTGTCTTTCTCTTTCTCTTCGTCTCTCTCTTTTTCTACTTTCAATTTAGGTAGGTAGCTTATTTCAGTTTTTATGTTCTACTTTTTGTGAGTGGCGTTAACTTTTAGTGCTGGCCATGTTTGCTGCTTGCATTAGATACAACAGAAAATTGGGCCACATTGTGGGAGAGGAAATATGAATGAGGGTGAGTTAAAAGGGGTTCAATATACCTATATATTATCCGCCATAATCAAAAGTATTTAGAAATGCGCTTCAATCTCCCAAGAGATTGTGATCGACATTAATATGTGATATACAAAAAAAAAAAAATATAACCAAATAAACAAAATAGTTTCGAGTCTCAGTTATTTGTATTTACCTCTAAGGGGTTACAGCAAAGTTCTAAATTAAAATAATCTAGTAATTCTTCACTTGAAGTAAATAATTTCAATAATATAATATTTTTTAAAGTTTACCATTGGCATAAAGCTGCCTGTTCTTTTATAGAAGGGAAATCCTTTCCCCACCACACTGCAGAAATAAAAAAAAATGCAAAGCAAAGCAAAATTTATCTACATTTTGTTTCTTCCTTTTTTTTAGAATTTATGCCTAGCAGTGTGACCAGTTGACCATATTTTGCATGTAAAATAGAAAGTGCAGTCGAGCGGCATCACAAATAAAAAAAAGAGACTCGTACCGCCGGCTGTCACATGAATTATGCTGCATATGCATATGCAGTGCAGTTGACAAAGCCTGCGGCAGTTGCTGGCCTGAAGCCTGAAGCCCCATTATTACAAATCGCTTAAAACCAACCACCAAAAAAATGGCCTAGAGACGAAAAGCCGTTGACTGGCCGATAGGACGACCCTCCATGCGACTGCAGTCTACAATTCAAAACGTCAAAAGACTAGCCAGATATGTTCGCTTCGAACCCCTTTTATAAAAAGTGGGACCGAAAAAAGTCAATAGCAAAGCGTTTAAATCACGAAAAATTCTCATATTTGCTTTGACGACATTTTGGCGCGTTTTGAACGTTTTCGTTTCACGTTTTATAGAAAAGCATAGCTCTTAGCCCTATAGCATGTATTGCCTGTGGCCGACAGCAGCAGTTGGCAATTGGCAGTTGGTAGTTGGTAGTTGGCAATGCCATGACATGGACACACCTACTTATTTAATATACTGTTACACTTTTCATTTTTCAAACTCAAAGGTGAAAAAAGCGAATGTGCAGAACAGAAAAAGGCGCACAAAACAAACACACACACACACACACAGACACGTACACATACACACTCTCACACACATACACATACAGTATAGTGTCGCAGTGGAGCAACGCACACATTTGTTTCGACTCTGATGGCTGAAAAGGGGTAACACGTTACGTATACGCCGCGTGCGCCACGGCCAACCGTTGAATTTATCACATTCACATGCAAATTGCGCCAAACGACCTTATTATGCAAATTGCCAACTGCAAATGGAGAACGAAATTGATTTTCCTGCATTTCTACTACAACAATAACAACAACGAGGACGGCAAGGAAGAAGATGACGACAACAACAATAACAAAGCAAAGGAGTTGCGACTTGAACGCGCCCACATGTGAATGCCGTCCCTATCTTCCCCGCCATTCTGCTCTCTTTTCCTATCCCCTTCTCTCCTCTCTTTAATCCTTCTTCTTGCCTCGTGCTGTGTGTTGTTGTCTCAGCGGCAGCGTTCAACAGTTTTGCAACCGCAAAGCGAGCGCACACCTTGCTCCTGTGGGCGCGAACGACGGCGACAAATGGCGAATATATTGAGCTGTCACACGCCCAACTTCAGTGCCCACAACCAGGGCTAACACACACACACACACACACACACACACACACACACACACACACGCTCGCATACAAACATGCCTTTAATATTGAACAATGTGCACACAAATCGACTGAACAGAGGCCAAAACTCATCAGATAGCAAAAACGGCAAGTGAGAGCAGCTGAAAGAGACAGCGAGAGAAAGGGAAAGAGGGAGAGCGACTCTCGGAATCTGCTACCTTTCTATATGTATAAAAAGAGACAGCGAATGCTTTCAACGCGACGTTGCAAACACACAGACAATTGCCACACAGAGCACACAAAAAAGGTGGCAACCACAAAATGAGTTAGTTGTTTGCCAGTTCAGTTCAGTTGCAAATGTGTGCGCGTCGTTTTGCAGCCACTGTAAGTATTTGTCGTGCATTTGCTTTTGGCCCCAAATTTATGGCAGACATCAGGAGAGCCAACAAAAAATAAGAATAAACATAAATAAATGCAAAAGGATAAACACAAAAGACGCCGTACATTATAAATTCATTTCCGTTTATGTATTATGCGAGGTTTTCGTTAGCTTTGCTTCGTTTGATTTCATGATTTGCCCTTTGTTCAGTTGACAAAAGTTGCACAACAACAACAATAGCAACAACGACAACAATAACAACGATAAAAACGGGTTAAAGTAGGCAATAAAATGTGCTAATAAGCACAAGATTTGTGCCACTTCAAACGGAGGCTTAAGAATTCCAACAATTGCCAAATGGCTTTGGCATATTTAATATATCACATTTTAGAATATTTTAGGCAATGACGTGTGATTAACATATCCTTTAATAATTTGGTCTGATTTACTTATTATTTATTTAATTTTAACATATTCTTTGCGCTAAGTTCTCATGTTAGACTGTTTATAATGCATCAAATTATTTAATTGATATAATTCACTTGATAATTCTATTTAATTATGAAATTATTTTTTTTTATATATATTTTGTTAGGAATTGGAGATTATCGTTTTTTTTCAATACGAATTTATTTTTAAGTGGTCTTATTATTTATTTATGATTCTGCTTTCGTAAGCTACATTAAAAGCATAACTTTTTAAGTCAGGGGTGCATACAATTTAAAATCGTTATCATTTTTCTTATGGCTAATGTCTTAAGTTGCATCTGTTTTTAAGCCACATGTTTGAATCATATATTCATGATTTAAGGAAACATGTACTGTAAAACAATTGAATCACTTTTTTTTCTATTCAAAGCAATCCTTGAATCTATCAATATGTTTCTTTTGGTCGTTTTCTTCGGGTCCCGTCCATATGCTACTCCAGTCAACAGTCGGATGGTCACGCCCACTGCCCACTGCCTACTTTCAACTTCCTATTACCCGCTCGTTCAGCTAAATGCGCCTTAATTGCAGTTACTGACATTTGACTTTATAAATTGGCTGGGCTGTCAGCCGCCTCTTTGCTGCTTTTTCTCTTTGTTTCCTTCTTTCTTCTCGAGTGCAATGCGGGCTGCGTAAATGGCGTGTGTCCTTCTGCCGCCGCCTCTGCCCCCTCCTGCTGAAAAAACGCGTCAAGTCAGCGTTGAGCCAACAACAACAACTGACTGCACATTAAAAATTAAAAAAGCCAACGACGACTCAGGCAAAGCCAAGAAGCAGCCAACGGCAAAGGCAAAAGCCAAAGCCAAAGACAGGAAAAGTAGAAAAGGAGAAGGGAAATAGGCAAAGCCAGAGCTAACGAAAAAGTTGAAGCATCAGAAGTTTGCGAGCAACAACAACAACAACAACATCTGAAAAAAGAAGCAAAGTAATTTCATGCATCGTTTAATTTTCATTCGGGTTTAATTTGTGCAACTCCCCCGCCTCCTGCATCGCCAGCCCTAAAAAACTTGACAACGATAACAGCAACACCAACAACTTTCCATATCATATGATGCCTGTTCTTATTGTTGTTACAATGTTGTAATACCCCATTTAGACCTAATACCCAACAGCCACTTCCAGCGGCAACTCACAATTGAAACGGCAAACAAAATAAATGCCAACAGACGCCAACTAAACAAAATTCACAAAACACTCACAGACACTCACAGACACTCACAACACACAACAGAAATTTACGCCAACAATTTGGAGACAAATAAAATTAAATGAAGCGCTGCCGAAAAATGCTCATCCCTTTGACTTTGGTGTGAAGCAACCCTTTTGGCCTGTTTCCACTTGCCAGCGTCAGCATTTGCAAATGCACTGAAACAATTCGTAGTGGATTTGATACAAGGCAAATAATGTATTAAATGAATTTTGAGCAAACCATTTAAAATAAATTAAAAGCTAAAACAAAATCATACAAATAAATATACCTTTCTTTTTATATTACTGCTTACAAATATTCTTAATTTTAAATAAAAACCCAAAACATTTTTATTATACAGCTAACTCAACTTCTCTGTAAATTTTGTAAAACTTTGAAAGGATAAGAAATTGAAAAACGAAATTATTAAAATTAATTTTAATTTTTAATTTTTAACAAATTACAGCACGTTGAAAAAGGGCTCTAATAATAGAAAATTACATAATAAAACATGTACTTATTTTATTAAAAGTAATTTACTATACAAACAAATCATTTTTTATCTCTTCTGATTATTAGTCTTTCTTCAAATATTTTGAAACTAATGTCAATATTTTTATCATTTATCATAATTAATAATCTAGAAATCATTGCAATATTGTGAATATTTTTAAAATTTTTATAATCCTTTTTATTTTGTATAACTTTGCATTTAACACAAAAACTCTTTCGCCGAGAAGTGTAAACATTTTGCATTATCGCTCACCTACTCGTCATTCTCACACGTCTTTTGCTGCTTTTCTCTGAATTCTTTTGAAATTTAATGAAGTCAATTTAAGTGCGCCCCCTTTTTTCGTCTCCTTCTTCCTCCCCTTCACCTTCCCATACTCTTTGCTTTGCGATGTAATTGAAATTTTTATAGTTGTAGCCGTCTCGGGGGCGAAACTTTTATCAGCGCTTGGCGCACTCTTAAAAACAATTTTTAGTGTCGCCGCCTTTTTCGAGGGTGTCTAGCTGGCGGGCACACCCCGTTGACTGCTTCCACTCGGGCAACAAATTAATCCCTTTATTTGCATAATTGAAAAACATCAAGTGACGCTGGCAGACAAATATCAAAATGGCAACTTCTAGACAAGCAAAATGGCCGCTGGCAGCTCCCTCCCCCCTGCCTCGTTGACTGTTAACAATAAAGCGGAGAAGTTGGGGGGTAGAAGCCCCAACTGTCGCCACATTTTAATGTCGCGCTGCCTCCAGGGAGCTATTTAACATTTTTCCAACACTTTGATAATCGCACTTTGCGGCCAGATTAATTATTTACGAGCCCGTGCTACCTGTGCGACTCAACGTCGCGACGTTTAACCCACAGACGCCACTCACACAGATAGAAAGAGAGAGAGAGACAGATAAAAAGAGGGAGAGAACAGCCAGAATGTTGTTGTTAAATCTTGGTAATGCCCGAAAGCCGAGTCGGGCCACGGCGCTCAAGTATATTTGTCGCCGGTCTTAAGAGATTGCGGCGCACAATTTCCGCGTCTCCAGTCCCACACACCGTTCACGCCCCCTCCCACGCCCCCTTACAGGTTGAACCATCAACCTCAAACACAATTCCAGTCCAATTCCGACAGGGAAGCGACGACATCAAAGCGCGCAGAGTCAGAAGCCAAAAGGCAAAGTAACAAATGCCATTGCGACACGGCTCGCTGACTGTTGAGCTCTGCAAAGAAGGTGGGGTACTAACAGGGCCAGAACCAGAGCACAGGCCCAGAAGTTAACTTGGCTACCTTGTCGCTTAAATGGGCGACAGTTATCAAACGTAATATTTCAATTGTGGCGCTGCAAGTGGCGCTAAATTGAAAAGAAACAAAACGGCACCTTATCAACCTTATCAACTGCGGAGCTGCGTACCATCTTTAAGCCGTGGGAAAAAACTGGCAAATGCAGTGCAAGTCACGTTGCAATTAAAGCGAATTTTTCTGAGCACATGCAGCGAACTTGTAAAACAAATCCAGTTAGTGGGCGAAATTAATACGCTTAATGTAATTTGCGGCTCAAAAAGACGGCTCAAAGGGAATCCACTGTGGCTGTGCAACGCCTTTGACTTGGTCGCAGTCCTTTTGCCTTTTGCCATTTCTTCTCTTCTCTTTTCTTTTCTTTTCTTTTCTTTTGTGTTGCCTTTGCCCTTTTAGCCAAGCAGTTAACAATACTAGCAAAGAGTGCGCGGATTAAAATTGAGAGTGAGATGGAGGGAAACAGCAGCTCTAAGATGGACTAAGACGTGTTTCTCATTTGCCAGTGAAGAGTCATGTTTAAAGCGGCTTAAGACTCAGTTGAATGAGCTGGGGGCAGTAAAGACTTGCTTAAATATTAAACATATTAAATGATGCTCAGCTTGAAGCGGGGAAAGTGAAGCTAAAGCCAGGCTAATGAGATTTATGAGAGTTAGGGGAATGAGTTTATTAATATTCTAAAAGGACTCTGCTGAAACAAGATATATTAAAATAAACTTATAAAAAAAATATATAAAATAATGAAAGTCGACACTAAATTTTCTAAAATATTAAATTATAAATCTTTTTATATTTTTTCAGTTATCTATTTGTAATTTCTTATCTACGAATAATACATATATTTTCCACTGCAAAAATGAAAATAAAACCCTTGTGCAAACACATTTCAGTGCTGGTCTGTCGAATTTTCAATTAAAATTTTATTCACATATTAAAATTAAGCTTTTTATTATAAATCTTCTTAGCCAGGCAGCACTATAAGTATGTGCGAATTGCACATACAAGAGCAAATCCTTGTACGACTATAGTATTTCTAATTTGAAAGAACTCTCAATGCCCATAGCCGAGTTACCTAATTGAGGTGTAGCCTATTTTAAATATAAATATATGTGTGTCAGTGTGGTTAAACGTACATATGTGCATGTGTGTGTGTGTGTGTGTGCCTGGTATGTGGCTAAATAAACCAGTTAAAATAAAGGCCAAAGTGAGCCGGCCGACGTTCACTTTTTTGGCTGCTGCTGCGAACGAAAAGTGCTAAAGGCATAATTTGCAGCACTTCCTTCTATTCAAGTTTTTAGTTCCCCTCCAGGGCGTAAGTAGAAGGGGAGGGAGGTGGGGAGTGAGCTTAAAAAAAGAGGCGGTCTGTACATATTACCGTGCACATGCCCATGTCCATGGTCAGGCTGTTGTGTTCATGTCCATGTCCGAGAATACACAGCTAGTATGTATATTACGTATACGTATTCGTCTAACGTATACATTTCTTTAGCCCAGTGTGCCGTATAAATAATTCAGTGGGCCAAGTCTGCCCGGGGCGCTTTAATGAGGCCAAAATGAATGAAGATTGGCAGTCCGGCCATCCGAAGTTTAAACAATTTATGTAACTTTCATAAGTTGCAAAAATTTGAAATTTATGAAAATTTAACAGACAAAGACACAGGACACAGACACAGAGACAGACAGACAAATGGAAAACGATGGGAAAACTGACAACAAGATGGACATGAAAATCACTTCAAGTCCCAAGGCTTTCGCTTTTCGCCGGTCGCTTGTGGCAAGAGTTGAAGTTGAAGTTGAAGTCGTTAGCGCTGCCTCCTGAGGACCCAAAAGGTAAATACCTTTAACACACACAGCATGCAAATTTTGAGGGGAGTGTTGAGAAGTGTGAGGGGGGGGGAGAAGGGAATGAAACTGCTGTCTGGCGGAAGTGTCGGAACGAGGACGGCAACGAAGCCCGCAATGCAGGAGAAAATCAATTTCATATAAAAATTCAAGCAAATTTTATGCGAACCTTTTGCTAAAGCCAAAAGTTATTGCCTATATGTCTGGGACTCAGTGTGAATAAGAGTGTGTATTGGTGCGTGGTTGTGTGTGTATGTAAGGCGTACAAGTGTGTGTAACAGTTAGTCCTTCGATATGTTTGTCAATGTGTTAGTGGCAACTTAATGATTATGCAAATTGTTGTATAAATCGATTGGCAATCGCCAGCAACGGCCACAAATTGTTGTTGGTCCAACACCGGCGACAGTTTCGACCAGCAGCACAAGAATAAGCGAATCTGTGGCAACTTGGCCATAATAACTCATGCCCCAAAAGTCGTGGCCCTAATGGCTGGCATGCCATCGTCAACGCATTATAAAAATGTCATTATCGGTGCAAAAGTTTTGCTTATATCAAGCATCAAGTGTAAAAAAAATTTGCATATTTCAAAAGACACAAGCGACCAGAGGCAGACGGACAAAGGACTCAGAGCTGAAAACTCAAATCTAAAGACCAAGAAGGAAGATATAAAGGCGTCTGCTGGCGCTGAAGTTGAAGTTGAAAAATGAAAAATGAAAGGGACGCAGGCAAACACAAATTGAATTGCCAACTGAACAGAGAGCGTCCACTGATAACAGTCCCGCTTACCATTAAATTCAAATATCAATCAATTTATCATAAGCCGAAGACAGCTCAAAAGTGACAACAACAAGAGCCAGAGGACGATAACTAGTCAGTATTAGTCACAGTCTAAGTGTGTTTGTGTGTGTGCCAAACTCTGATTCAGTCAACAGTTGCAATTGCAATTGCAGCTAATGATAATGCTAATGCTGATGCTAATGCTAATTCAATTGACAGTTGAGCTGGCTAACGAGCTGATTAGCCTAATGAAAAATGCCAAACAGAGATGAAAATCGAACAAGGTAGAGTAAACCAGAAAGTGGGAGACAGAGAGAGAAAGGAAATATGAAAAAAATACATGTGCATTCAGAAAATCAACTTTGATTCCTGATATTTATTTAATGGAATTTTTGTCTCTAGCCACTTTAGAGACACTGAAATTATTAGCCCAATAAATAATACTACAGAAAAATAGCAAAGTGAAAAAAATTTTGGAAAATTCTTCGATAAGTTGGAAATAAACACTGAAAATGTTCTTAAAGGAATAGCTAAAATTATCCAGGTTGAAAGACTAAAGGTTATGAATAGAACAAAAATAGATATTTAGTTCTCAAAGGCAGTACGACTTATAAGAAAATAAATCTAAATCCAAATGAAAGACATTTTAAGACAAAAAAGTTATTTGTGGAAAGAAAAATAAGAATTATTCATATTTATATTTAAATATTATCTTATAAAAAAAACCTCTTTACGAGGTAAAAGTCTAGTGACGAAAACAGTTATATGCCCCAAAATTTCTGATATCCAATTTTGTGACGAATAATATTAAGTTTGACATAAAAATTATTTTAAAAAAAATTTTGGCACTCGGCACATTGCGCCAAAATGTCTCAATTCTTCATACCAAATAAAACTCAATGTTTTGCGCAGTGCCGAATGCAAAAATTTTTTTTAAAATTTTAACGGTTTTTAGCGATTTCCCGCTAAACTAGCTTTTTTTCGAAAAAGTCGTAGAACAAACGTTTCTAGATTTTTGATCGGGAACAAGTCCTCATTCAAACTTTTAAGCTAAATTTACGATTTGATCCAAACAAACAGACAAACAGACAAACAGACAAACAGACAAACAGACAAACAGACAAACAAACAAACAAACAGACTGACTTTTCATCTCGTTTTGAAAGGGGCACCAAAAATTTCAAAATTAATTATCTTCTGAACCAGTGATCGGATTTTGATGATCAAGGTGTCATTCGACGCGTATTTTTGATTAGAATAGTAAAAAATTAAAATAAAAATCGAAAAGGCTCCAACGGCCCCATTTGCTCCAATAATTTAAAATTTTCCCCTCCCACTAACACCTGTTTATCTCGCGAACCAGGTGAGTTTCTAAAAGTCTTAGTATGCACATTTGTAAGTTAAGTTAATACCTTTCGATCGGTATATAGCTCGACCTGATCGGACAGTCATAGCAAATTTTCCATTCTTCCTGTGTATATATGCTAGTCGCCTTCGCACCCTTCGTGCTGCTTTCGTCACTAGCGCGGACTGCCGTCCGCAGTGATAAGAAATGTAAAAATATTCTGGGAAATCTATTTTATACTTTAAGGAATCAGGAAGCCTACGCAGACAGAGTGTATAAATGTTACTAAAGACACATCAATATATTTGAAAATCAACAAAGATGTTTCTCTTTAATTTCAGCCATAGATAATAATGGACAGATATAAGCTTTTATTTATGTTTATCATCCATTTGGCGCATAATTAAAATATAAAGAAGCATAAAATCAACAAATATGCGAAAAGCATAAAAACAATAACAAAAGTAATCAAAAAACTGGCTCACTTTACGCTATCTTGTTGTTGTTTTTTGCCCTACTCCCCAACCATTTGCTTCCCCCCAGATGGCAGGAGTTTAGGGGAGTAGAGGAGACTCTTGGGGTGAGGGGGACAGTTCAGCAGCTGTTTTTATAGCTCATAAATTCGTAAGATGCTGTTTGCGAATTGGCAAAAGGCACTGGCACCACCAGAGTCAAGACATCAGAATTCATTGCCTTTTGCCAACTTCTATATACATGTATTTATAAGTTTATATATATAGATATAGATGTATATTTATCCTTTCACTGCCTTTAGCTGGTGTGGGGTTCTTGGCATCGAATCAGCATCGAATCAATACAAAATTGATGAATACAAATGATCATAAAAAACAATAAAAAGCAATGCCAAAAAGCATCTGGAGTTTGGCTGAGAGAGAAAACAATGCGCCAAAAATGGGGCCACAGCCACTTGGCTAAAATGGAGCTTGAGTCCTGATTTGGTTATAAAAATCCCGACCACGTATTTTGTGTTGTTTTCTCTCACACTCTTTATACTTCCTTGTGTGTGTTTTGTCTGCAAGAAATGCGATTTAGGATTCTGCATCTTAAAGCCTAGAAAACAGCAGTTTAGAGTTGAATATTTTTCCAGGAAAATGCATTTCATTTATTATTCATATGGTTCTTTATATATATATATATATATATATATATATATTTATATCTAGTATATACTCGTATATTGGTGACGGCATCAGTCACTCATTTAAAATTAATTTCGCGGAATAAAGCAGCGGGACACAAGGACTTGAGATTCATCTCCAACCATCACTAAATTGAAGCTTGTCGCATGTCTGTACATGGCATCAATGGCAGCGTCTCTTTCACAAGTCTCAGAAAGAGACAGAGAGAGAATAAGTGAGAGAGAGAGGGAGAGGAAAGATGTAGAACAAGACAAGACTTTGCTTGATTTCAAGCGTATCGTCGTTTATCGGCACAATCTAAGCACACAGATACACAGAGAGGCATGAATGAAATGAAGTTTAAGTAAATATGCATAGACAAATAGACACAGAGATACACACAGATACAGATACAGATACACGGATACACACGCACACATCGAATGCCTTTGACGGGAAATTGATTTCAATCAATCAAATGTTGTGATTACTTTACTGGAGTGCCACATCTTGACACCGTTCCATTCCGTCTGTTGCTCGACAATCTACGACTACGACTCAGATACTCGTATCTGAGAGATCTTCCTGTGTCTGTGCTTTTCTTGTGGCTGTTTGCAAGCCATTAGCCATAATTTACTTAAAGGCTTAAGTGAAATTTAAGACCCAATGGCACTTAACAGCACGATTTGCCGAGTTTTCTGTTTGAAATACGAATACTAACTAAACATTGACCTTTCCTAACTAAAACCAATGTCAACTCTCAAACACTAATGAAAGCATTTTATAAAATTCTGTGAAAGCTTTTGCTCAATTTTCAAGTGATTGATAAAAGTTGTAAGGCATTTTATTGATGCTGAGTTTAGTCTAAACTAGGTTAACATTTGTGTCTAGACGAGGAGCTTAAAGCTTTTATTGGGTTAACTTTTAATTAAATCTAGGTGCTTTTATTAAAATCTATAATAAGACCTAAAGATACTTAAACTAAGGTTATTATTCTTTTTTTTAAGCTGAAAGCTCCTGCTTAACATCTTTCGTTGTAGTCAGGCTTAAAGCTCTTTATGGGTTTGCTTAATTCATATGCATTTTCCCACTTTTTTATCAATTATCGCTTCGGTTAAAATGGATAAGGACTCATTACCTTGAAGTAAACATTTGATGCAGTCGCACTTTAAAGATAATTCCATTTCAATTAAGTAATCATAGTTAACATTTTGATTTTCACTTACGACTTTGTGTCTCTGTCGTCTGCAGTGCATAAAAAACGATAAACTCAAATGCAACTGGAAGTTAATGAAATTTACTTAATTTATTAAGTGATGCGCGCAAATATTATTCATAATTAAGTTTTCGTCGAAGGAGGAGGAGAAGGAGGAGTGAAAAAAGACAGTTTGGTCAATTCGCAGGGGCATCGGAGCGAAAGTCAGATGATGAATCAACAGACAGTCGCATTTTCAATCGTATGCAATGTTAAATATTTAATTAAGCTGCGCGCGCATATTAAAATTGCATTAAAAATGCCATGCAAATTGTATTTTTCCTTTGCGGAGCAGCAATGTCCTCCCTTGTCGAAATAATCCATAAAATTAAAAAATAAATACGAATATGTATATGTATAAAAAAGAATATTTCAACTTTGTGAAATGGCAAGTGAGGCCGCAAAAACCTACGCAGAGCAGCATAAAAAATTGAATATGAATGCAGTGCCAGTGAGAGGGCGAATATATTTATGTATGTATATATCTGAATAACTGAATAGCTCGCAATGGGGTCGCATGCACAAGGATACTCGTAATGGCGTAGCAAAGCCGAAAAGTAGTTGTCATTGGATGAGCTCAACTGGGCAAACCCTTTTGACTCTTTTGACAGGCGGCCAACGTGGCGTATGAGTGCTCTGAGTATTGGCCTCACAAAAAGCGATGCTCTTTCTCCGCTGAGGGCTTTGTCAAAGCTACTATTGACAACTGTAAAGTTTCTGTTTGCATCATTTGCTCATCTCCCTCTCTCTCTCTCCTCATACTAACTTCTTTTCTCTTTCTGGCAAGTACGCGTAATAAAATGCAAAAATTCAATTAAAATTTTACAAAGCTGCTGTCTTTGGCTGCATGAGGTTAGGGGGTAGAGCAGGTCCTACAAACAAAACCAAAAATCATGACACCCACACACTCACACATACACTCACACACACTCACACAGGCACATAAAAATGGCAAAGGCAGCGCATAAAACTCGCGACAAATGCGCATAGTCCAAATGTTCGGCCTGAAATTGTCGACTGGCATAATGAAAGCAGCTGCATAGTCAGGCCAAGAACACACACACACACACACTTACAATGTCACAGTTAACACATACATATGTAGTTGCTGGCAATTGTCAGTTCTGCGGTGGCACCAACTGCACACAAGTGCTGCGCATTTGGCAATAACATAAAGCATACCCTGTAATTAAATGGGGCTTTGCTATATGATATGGTATATATTTTTTATATAGCTGCTAATTATGCAGACAACAGCTGTGTGATTTATAGAGTATGATGAGCCATTTAAATAGTCACTTGCATATCTATTTTTGCACGACATATATACATTTTTATTAAATAAATAATAAATACTAGAATATTTTTCTAATCAATTACTAAGCTATACTACACTTTTAAATAACAAGGCAATTCATTCTTATATACTTTAAATAATTTTTTAACATTTTGAAGCATCATAAATTATTTATAAGTTGAAAAAATTCGTAAGAAACTTTAAGTCTTTTCTTTTAGAAAAACATATATTCTTATAAAGTAAATAGTAAATTAAGTAAATAGTAAATTAAGTAAATTAAGTATTAACAGATATAAAGTTTTTATAATTAAGTAAAAAGTTTATCCTTTTATTAATATACGTTTCTTTTGGAGTTTCCTAATGATGCCAAAAATTACTGAAATCTTTCTCTGCATAATTTTTCCATACATAGTTAGAGTATCTATTAGTCAGTACCTATTAATTATAGAATTTTGCTGCCATTTTATTAGAATAATTTCAGTGCATAATTTGCGCCGCAGTTTTAGTGCTGAGCTTTGCTTTTTGTCAGATCACAAAAACATATATAAAAAAAATAAGATAGCGGAAAGGAAAAGAGAGAAGAACTGGGCAAAAAAGGGAATATACTCGTAACACTTTAAATGATGGCCATAATTTAGCTAAAAATTTGTTTTGTTATTGTTGCCATTGTTATTGTTGCTGTTGTTGGGCAGCTGCTAATGCTGCTTTATTGTTATGGATACTTCTGGTTGTCCGCATTCTGTGCCACATTATTCGCACATATGATGCAAACACTCGAATGAGTATGAGTGTGAGTATCACTGTGAGTGTGTGAGTGTGAGTGTGAGTATGAGTACCCGTACGAGTGCTAGTCATATGCATATGCAAATGCTGATGTTAACAGCATGTTTGGAATGCTAATGCTCAGCATGTTGTCATAAATCCTTGCCACAAATCGCCCATCTGCAGTGACCTTTCAACTGGCGGCCATAAAACTGCCGCTCTGGCTACTTTACAGCTTTAAGTGGCAACCAGAGCGAGAGAGACAGATAGAGAGAGCAAGAGATAAGCAGCCTCTTTCGCCCATCCACATCTCAGTTGGCTTAAACCATTCGCCTTGTCGTATATCACCATCAACGCTGGCAACGGACAGCGGCCCATTGATTACCACTTACCAAATAAATTACTCGACAGTCGGACAACGAAGAGTGGCCAACAGAAGAAGAGGGAAAAGGAGGCGGAGGAGTAGGAGTAGGGACAGCAACTGTCCGTTGCAACAAACTTTCTCTACAACTTTCACTGGCCAAGAGTCGAAGTCGCAGTCGCAGTCGCATTTACAGTTCTGCTTTCAGTTTAAAAACATCAGCGACAGCCGGAGGCGCAATTTTTCTGCTCTATTTGCGCTCGTCTATTGCCAAATTCACTGCAAGCACCTAAAACTAACATCGAGATGCCATTTGCCATTTTCCAGCACTTTCCACTTTCCACTTTCCAGCCGCGCTCGAGTGCGTCTCGGTCTCGAGAGCGATAGTGTTCACAATGGCACGGCACGGCATTCCATCCTTTCATCCGCCTTGCTTCCTTCCTTTCAGCCTCCTCGCAGGACTTTCGCCCTTTCGCCATTTCATGCCATTCTATTATCACCTAGCGCTGGTCACGTGACAATCCCAAATCGTGCCTGAACAGTTCCTGACAGTTCTCCAAATTGAGAACAAATCTCTCGTTGTGTATTCTGCTTAAATTCTTTAATTTATAACAGCTTAAGTTTCTTTCTTGGATAAATTTCGGACTATTTTTATTTATTTATTTATTTATTTATTTATTGAATATTTCCTAGTGCTACAAGTAGGAGTACTTTTTAATTAGTGCACTAGTCACATTGACAATCTTATATAAAAATATCTTATATAAATATAAATAATTATAAATTATAAATTAACAGTTATGTTGCTTATCAAATTAACATCAAGTTGAAAAAACGAAATTAATCTTAAAATATTTATAAATACAATTTTTATCATTACTATTATTATTATTTATATAAATATTATTACTATTATTTTTAAAATGTATATTATTGATACTATCATTATTACCTTCGTTACTATCATTACTAAATTTATTTTTATTATTATTATTTTTATTACATATTCCGTGACAATTATTTATCATTAATTTAATTTGTAATAATTTAAAGCTTATTTCTTGAATTAATTAAAGCCTATTCTCTAAGAATTATTAACTATTACTTTAAAGTCTGTTTATTTTATTACAATCGATTCAAATCACTTTTAATACTTCAAATTACTTACTTATTACATACATTTTATGAGTTCTTAAATAAATTCTTTGAATTTTTTTTAAAATCATTTCTGAATATAAAATATCCTCTGAAAAATACTTTTCTATAAAATTCTGGCAAGCAAACTTATTTATGATGTTTTCTTTCAAGTTTGTTGCACAATATTTTTGACAAAATATCTGAGATCATTGGAAGTTCCACATTTTTGCAAATGTATGTTTGTGTGAAATCTTTTATCTGTATTTTGAAGAGAAACATTATATTTAATGAACATTTCAAAATCAATTTCTAATTAACAGCAGATTTTCATAAAGTCTCCTTTTATAAAAACTTAAATTCTAAATTCTGTCAATCAATGTTTTCAACATTGTCACGTTGTCATATCACACAGAAGAGTTTTAGTTTTCAGTTTTCTGTTGCCGTTAGCCGGAAAAGTATGTTTCATTTTCATTGACTTGTGTGTTAACATATTTTTGCGAGCAACTGTCGCTTTTTTGTTTTTGTTTGAATTTCAGGAATGTGTTCGAGGAAATGACAAAAGTGAAAATATTTCAAGTAGTTCAAGCGTTTGTATTTTCCCCACCCGATTTAGTAAATCGATTGAATTGTCTTTTACGCTTTTGTGAGCTGCTTACATGGGCTTAAACAAAGCTTTCACTTCCCTTACTTCTTCCCCTTTTAGCCCACTCAAACTATTTGTTTAGTTGCGATTGATTATGTCGAAACGATTGCTTAACAAAATATTTAAAATATTCAAGTGTTTGGTTTTCGCCTGGCACAAGTGTAAATTTCAGAATCATTTGGCATAAGAGAGAGACAGAAAGAGAGAGAGAGAGAGAGAGAGAGACGGAGAAATGAAGGGAAATCAAATCAATTTGCAACAAGCTGATGGCATGACCTGAAAAGCCTTTTAGCCATAACATTTGGCCTTTCTGGACCATTTTCTGTTGGCGACTGGCTGATTATTTTATGCCTGCCACTTGCTGGTGTCATGTTGTTGTTACTCTTGTTGTTGTTGTTGGGGTCCTTGTATTTTTTTGATAAATTTAGCATATCGTTAGCGACCCTTGGAGCGATGTTCTCAGTGCGCTTTAAGGTCTGCTTGCTGTTCATTTTCGTTTTCAGCTCCTTTTATGCATGTTTGTTCTTTTCGCCTTCATTTTATTTTTGTTTGGGTTCACAAATTGTTGTAATACAATATTTTTGCCATTAGGCAGCCAAATGGGTAAATGCGGCCAGTTACTTTGTTTGTTTTGCCAATGGGTAAAGGAGTTTTGGTTTAGGTGATGCTCTCTTTTTTATTTTTGCTTTCATTTTTAACCTTTTTATTTCCCCTTTTGAGCTTAGGGTTTCCTATTGGATATGTGTAGACTATAGGGTATAGGCTAGTCGTGCCACTCATTAATCACTAGTTTGTTATGCTAGTTGCATATTTGCTGAGGGAGAGAATAGAGGCAACCCCTCTCTCTCCCTCTCTCTGTCTCTCATATCATTCCGCAATGATATCCCAAAAAAAATGTAGAAATGGCTTCACTTTTTGACTGGCTTTCGGCCTGTTGAAATATTCGTGCTTAATGGTATGGAAAGTCTGCATGATTAATAGGCGTCAGTCGCTCGTTTGTTTGCTCGTCAGACATTAATGCTTTCCCCTCCTTCCCCGTTTCTCCCTTCTTTCCATTCGACAGCGTCTCCGTCTTTATTGCTTTCCCTTTCGCTTTCCTGTTTTTTGGCTGCGTTCTAATGATTTCAATACAAATCGAAAAAAGTCAACACACACACACTCGCGCACACCTACAGAATGTTTCAGTTTGTTTCAATTTGCTTAGCATGCTTTTGGGCGTTGTCCAGTCGGACAGACAGACCGTCGGACGGACGGACAATCGAACCTCGACCTTCTCTCCTGACCTCCATCAACTGTTTGACTTCGCGCGTCTCATTTCCATTTATATACAAATTTCTTTTATATTTTTTATTGCTTTTAGCTACAGCTATCATTTTTAATTGAAATGTTACAATTTTGGGAACGACTCATATCAATTTACCCCAAAAGAAAATTAAGTGTCTGCCAGGGGAAAAAATCGTTTCCCTTTTCTTTGTCCTTTGCTTTCATTTTTGAAAATCTGAATCACAAAGCACACAAACTGATGTGCTGCCTAATGGCACAAATTGCGGTCAGTCTGGCTCTCTAATGATAGACTAAATTTGTCTCTCGAGCATTCGAGCGGTTTTCCCCAAAGTTTTTTGTATATTCGATGAAAGGGAAAACTCATATTAATTATAGTGCTAGCTTAATCATACAAAGTTAATACAATTTGTTCTTAGTCCTTGTCTGTAAATTATTCTGTTTGTTGCATTTAAAAGTTGCCTTTGTGTTGTCTTAATAGTTTTTAAATACAGTTATGGATACGCATTTTAAATAAACATATGTATATGTCTACATATAAGTCTATAGACTTTGTCCACTTATCCATCTGGTTCTATGCTAATTGTATTGTTTAGATATAAAGTTAAATATTAAAACAAGCTTTATTGGAAATTTATAAACTAAAGTTGTTTTAAATAAAGGTAAAAGTTGTGTATGTCTAACAAACACTTTGTAGCTAAAATATTTATTAACATTTCTTGCTTTTTATTTCATTTAATGACTATGAATAATAAATAAATCAAAAAGTATATAAGTGAATCGAAATGTAAATATCATTATTATTTTATTCTACATGCAACTTCATAAAAGCTTTAATTTTTTCTCATTCATATTATTTCAAGTATTTTACAAAATATGCCTATCCATTTAGTTGTCTTTTATGAAATGGTTCCTCATATCTTTTAACATATTATACCGATCATCTCCACATTTCTGGAATCAAATACTATCACTTAAAGCCACATTAGATGAAGATTGATAGACATTTGTACAACTAAATTTATGAGTATTTAAGCTACCTGCTGCCAACATCAAAGTCAATTGCAAAACAACAACAACAACAATAATAAAAAGAATAAGAAGAAGAAGGACATATGCAATAAAAAACGGGAACAATGACAAAAGCCAAGTTAACATCATTTGGCAAATGCAAAAGATAAACTTCAACAATGGCTTAGTTGGCTCAAATGTTTTTTATGTGTCACACAGATACGCGAGTGTTTTTGAGTGTGTGTGTGTGTGTGTGTGTGTGTGTGTGAGTGTGAGTGTGAGCACATATCTGCCAATCAGACAGCTATCATCATCTAATGTAGCAGGGTGTGTGTGTGTGTGTGTGTGTGAATAATCAAAACAAAAAGAACTTGCGCTGTGCTATTGAAGCGACACAGTTTTATTTAAACAAAAGCCCACTTGAGCTTTTGCTCAGTTCGCAGCCACAATTTAATGCGATAGTGTGTCAGACGAATACCCTGTATTATTTATAAGTATAATATTGGGTACACTCAGCAAGAGACGGTAGTTAATGAAGTTGATTTTTAAATGATACTTCAGACTACAATTAAAAAAAAATGACTTCAATTATTAAATGTAAATTCTAAAATTAAGCATGCCCTTTTATAGAATTTTGCAGGGTATGCAATACACATGTATAGTCATTTGGCATTGCCATTTAACAACCTTAGGTTAATCCCCTGCACTTGTAGTCGTAATACATGAAAGACTATATGATAAATACATTAGCATTGTTAATTACAGGGTATTCTACTTAAAAAGACATTTCATTTCTCCAAAATCAGGGTATAATCTAGTCTTTATTGAATTACTACTACTTCATACAGGATAAAAGAACATTCCAATTAATTCCATATAAAGTCGTGACTTTGTTTTCCATTTTTGCCATTTGCAGGGTATTGTCTACTCTTGCTCTTGGGGAGTTGTTATAAGTTAAGAGTATGCGCAATGCAGTGCACTGACAATTTTCATAATTTGTATTAGTTACTATCATTACTTAAAGGCTTTTTAACAGGGTATAAACTAGTCGTGCAGTTCGATTTATCTAAGCTTTTATGGTGCTTATTAAAGACTTGAGCTGCCTGCTGTGCATTGCTTGGCCCCAAATTAGTCCGCCGTGGCTGTGGCTGTGGCTGCCCCATAGATGAGCAGCTGTTGGCCAAGTTAAGAGAGTAAGTCAAGGGCAACGGGACTGATGAATGGCGCTGTCTAATGAGAGTGGGCCACAATTTTATGACTTGGCTTTTTGCATTTGCGTTGAAATACATATTAAAGTCACTCAAACTGCGAGGGGAGTATGATGAGAAGGGGGCGTGGCCAAAAAGAGAGGGCTGGAGGGAAGGGAGCCGATGTCAGAAGCAATCAGGCTGCAGGCGAAATGCGTGGCAAATATCAAAGAGCGTATTTACATGCAAAGCAGGAATCGTTGTGCCCTGCTTGCCAGTAACTTGACTTGCCACATTCAACAAACAGCAGCAGCAGCAGCAACAACAACAGCAACAACAACAAAAGGAGAGCGAAAAAAATTGAAAACCATTAGGATTAATGTTTAGTTGAAAGATTTGAGCGTTAAGCCATTTTAACATGGCCGCAATGCCGTCGAGACTGCCGCTGCTGTTTTTGGGCTCATCCTTCGCTCTTCGTCCTGTTTCGTCCTGCCAGCAATTGCTAATGTAGTTTATGTGTAACAAGCAGACAGGGGGAGGGGCGTGGCAGAGGGAGGCGACGGCAACGGCAACGGCAGCTTCTTAACGTTAACTGACGGGCTGCGTTTGGCTTTGGCTTAAAGGAGGCGAGAGAGACGCACAAACGGCATGTAAAATGTGACATTTTAATGTATGCAAATGAGACGTTGAATTAAGCTCACATACCCACGCCCACACACACACACACACACAGCCTCTACACACACACACAGAAATATACAAACATCAGTTTGGTTTCATATCCGTTTCCGTTTCGCTTTTTCGCATCTTTGTGATATGATTTAAAAATAATGAAAGCCAACGCTTCTTCAATGGCTTTAATGTTTTTCCTTTCCCCTTCCCCACCCTCTTCTTCCCCTCTTTGCACTTCCCGCTTCCTCCAACAAACGTGACTCTCGTTTTCTCTTCTCTTTTTCACAGTGTTTGTGCGGAAATGTCAACTTAACATTTTTTTTTTTTGCAGCTTGCGACACATCAACAACAGCAAAGTTAAGCTGGAAAATGTCTGTTTTGTCGAGCCCCTCGAGAGACTTCGCTCTCGCTCTCCCTCTCTCTTTCATCTTCTATCTCCCTCCCTCTCTAGGCAAACAGGCAATTTATTAATTTCTATGCAGCGTGCGTATCGTAATTTGTTGCGTTGTTTGCTATTTTTTAGCCAGAAAATTACTTAAGTATCAGTTGCCGGTTCGACGATTGTTTGAACTTTGCTTTCAATTTGTTGATTGTTTTTTATCGCTTTCCCGACTGTTGGGGTCAGCAGCAAGAAGAGAGAGGGGAGTGGGGAAAATAGCAGCACTTTTTAGTTTTTTTACTGGTTTTTTTTTTATTTTTACCAGCGCAGGTTTCGAGTTGGGAATACTGAAGGATGCTGCTTCCTGACTGAATTCTATTCCGACAGCTGAGAAAAACTTACAAACCAATCAATTTCCGATTCGAATTGAAATGATTTTATTTCCTAAGAACTAAGCCAGTTGTAATTTTCACGTATTTTATTTATAAATAATTCATTGGATTGAGAATTAAATATTAAGTGTATCATTGCTTATATATGCAAGTACAAGCTGAATGAAGATTACGAATCTCGAGCATTTTTTCTCATTTGTGCCAAAAATAAGATACATAAAAAGATGGCTAAAATTATCTAAAGTACTTTGAAGTACCGTTAAACATTCATAAAACGTATTTGTTTAAGAGGCAATTTAGCATTTTTAGGGTACTTCATTTTCTAAATTTATAAATATTTATTTCATGCCTTTTATTAATCTTTTCATTTAATTTTTTAGGCAAAAAGTGCGTTTAAGATTCGGATCAAAAATTGTTTTTTTCTTTTAGCGAATTCAAGCAAAAATTGTCTTAATTCTATAAATAATTTCAATGAGTATAATCCGACGAATTGATTATTTAAATTTATGTTTTGTCTCTTAACTTTTCTACTCAGTTATAAAGTGTGCTTAAGTTAAATGTATAAAGTTCATCGTAAAATGCAAAAATTAAGCGCTATTATCGAATTATTTAAAATCAATTTAAACTATTAATAAGCATTTCAATAAGCGGATTGATTGATTAACTGGTTGTTGAAATAAGTCTTAATTAAGAAATATACTAACTTTTAATAAATATAAATAACTCCATTTTGATACCTAATTAAAATTGTTCTTATATTTATAACATTTATAATGATTTTGAAAAAGAGTTTTGTTTAAATTTGATCTTTTAATACTTTTCCAAGTCTATACTTTATAGAAACCCCTTTTTAACTTGCTTGCGATAGTCGGAAATTAAATTAAATCCACTCTAAATCTTAGATTTACTTTCTTAACTCAAACCAAAATGTCAGAAGTGCTTTTTAGTTGCCTGGATTAGATATTGCTATCAGATCGTCTTCATTGGCAGTCCTCTGGCAATTGGAATTAATTATGTATTTGTAGTCGTAGTCGCACACCATTAACACACACATACACACACACACACACACACTGAGATTACCACAAATACACACACTTTACATAAATGAGGGAACATTTTCATCTTAATTTTCACAAATATTTGCGAACTTTTTGGGGCATTTAATCGTTTCTTCAGAGGTTGGTAGAAAGAGGGGTGTTAAATTTGGGGGGAGTGAGGACATGGCAAATTAATTGCCAGACATTTAAAATAATTATAAAAAGAAAGTTGTTGGGGCCACTCACCGATTAGCACTAATATCACATGTAGAATATACCAAAGCTGCAGATGTGTATGTGTTGCTGTGGATGTTGCTGTTGTCCTTTTGGCCGGGCTAACAGTAGTTTGGGCCGCCTGTTGCTGTTGGTGTTGCTGTTGCCGCTGTCGATGGTGGCAGTGGTGTTGCTGCTGCTGCTGTTGCTGCTGGTGGTGTCGGTGGTGCGTCGCCAGCTGCTGCTGCTGCTGCTGACTGTGGCTCAGATTCTCATTCTGTTGCTGTTGCTGTTGCTGATTGTGTGTGACTCTGCTCTTCTCTGTGTGAGTATGTGTGTGGCTGTGTGTGTGGGTGTGTGTGTGACTGTGACTGTGTGTGTAAGGCTCCAACGCACACATTCTGGCAGTTAAACACTTTCACTTTGGCCCAGTCGAACTTTAGTATTTCGGTATTTATTTATGCGCCCACTGTCCACGAGAATCTCTCCTTATTAATTTCTGTGTGTGTGCAAAAGAGAAATTCACTCATTTAATTTAGACATTAAGTTGCTGTTGCCCCTTTTACGATTTGTTGTTGTTGCTGCTTTTACTGTGCCGGCAATTAATCACTTTTAATCGCAGCCCGCGAAATGCAACAAAAATGCGAAGGAAAAAAATGAAGAAACGGAGAAAAGACGTGGAGTAGGAAAGAGAAGAGAGAGGGAAAAACTATTAAACGGTCCCAAAGCGCCGACACGAGCCAAGTTAAAGACATAAATTTAGCAGCATTTTGGGCCAAAGATTAATTACACAGACACAGACACAGAGACAGCAGCCCTGGTTGCTGCTGCTGCGACTATTGAGGCGCATGCAACATAAATTCAAAAGGTTGTCTCGCTCTTCCCTTCTCTTTCCTCTCCTTCTACGTCTGTCTTCTCAGCACTTCCTAGTTGTTGTTGTTGTGAATAGCATTTGATTTACGGCTAACTGGCAACGCTTACAACTAGGCAATTGAGGCTATTGTCGTTGTCGTTGTTTCTGCTGTTGTTGTTGTTGTCGTTGTTGTCGCAGTCAATGCTCCGTTAGAATAATAATACCACACGCTCTGTTGACCCACATGAGCCACAATGCAGCAATAGCATCGTTGACCAAGTGCCCATCAAACTTGATTAGCGACAACTGTCCAACTGTCTGTCTCTCTGTCTGTCTATCTGTCTGTCTGTCTTTGTGTGTGCCACACGCCTTTAAAGCCAGTTCCATTTTACGAACTTGCCCCTCAAACAGCTGCCAATTTCAATTTACAAATGCTTCAAGCCATGCATAAATCGCAGCTTTTTTTAAATACTGAACATAATTAACTAATAAAATCTGCATTCTTTTTGATTCTTCAATTAATTAGTCAGACTTTTTAAATGCCACGCCTAATTTACAGCTGCCCCAAAATGTATGCTCTAGTTATGTTAGGGAAATTAACTCTGGAGGAACATTAAGTTTTTGACAGAACTTTGAATGACAACGTTAATAAACTTAAATGCAATGAAATTAATAAATGTGTAAATTATATATAAAAACCATAATAAGAAAATCTTTCGTGTTGAAAATATTACACTAAATAAATTATTTCTAAATAATCAAATGACCCGAACTCTAAGAAACGTTTATAATGTTCATTTAAATTGAACATAAGCAAATATTACAAGAAAACATTCAATTTTTAGTTATTAGCTTTGAATTTGGATATTAATAATTTATATTTAATGAATATACATTTTGCAAGTCGCATATATTTTGTATATCAAGCTATTACACTTTGATAGAACTTTCAGTTTTAATAAATTTCATTATTTGATTGTTATTTCAAGTAAGCGACGAATATTTTAAAATAATGAAAATTACTTGGCCCAATATAAATTGCAAGGAATTTGTAATTGGCAATAGGATAGGTCAGGGCTGCACTCATCTAGTTAGCATTAAAACTTTATGTTAGTCAATTGCCATTGTTGGATGTTAACAACAACAAACAAACAACAATTGAACGACATAAACATAAATAAATGTAAATCTTGACAAATTTTTTACGCGCATTTTGCACACAAAAAAGCAATTTAAGCGATTTTTTGTTGTCAATTTGTTTGCACAACAATGGCAAAGGCAACAGCAACAACAACAACAATGCAAGAACAACAATTGACAAAACGACAGCTAACAAGTCGAGCAGAGATAATAAAGCAAAAACAACACAAACAACCAGAATATCAGGCAGAAATAATAGCAAATAATAACAACAACAACAAAGGACTGCAGACAAGTGCTGTTATTACAGAAACAACAAAAACAACAACAATAACAGCGACAAAAAACGCGGCATCATTGTTTCGAGTGCGCGCCTAAAATTATGCAGCAGAATATTTATATAGCGACAGCAGAGACTCGAACCACAACTTTAATAATAATGGGAATGGGAAAGTGGAAATGGAAGAGGAAAGGGAATGTGAAGTGGGAATCGACAGGAGCCAGGCGGCAACTTAATTAGGTTAAATTAGACAGGAAAAAAAACAAAACAAAATAAAGAACACAAAAAAAAATATGGAAAAAAGCGTGCGGCAATTATGCGACGGAGACATAAAAATAATTAAAATTATAATAAGCCCAAATGAACTAAACACAAAAAAATAAAACTGAAGAAAAAAGTAAAATGTAAATGGAAAATAAAATTATGGTCTTCACATTGTTTTGTTGCTCTCAACTTTATTCACGTTTTGTTTTTTGGTCCTATTTTAATTAACCGAAACCGCAACGGGAGTTTCTAGCTCAACAGCAACAACAATAACAACAACTATAACAACAACAAGGGCAACAACAACAATGCTTGACAAATGTTTAAAGCACGCAAAAGCGATTCTATTTTTATGCCTTAAACACATATTTTGGTTTTTTTATTTACAATTTATCCAAACACTGAAAACATGGACTCGGTTTTTTGTTGTTGTGTTTCTTCTCTTTTTATTTATTTATTTTTTTGCCTTCTTTTGTTATGGAACGTACAAAACTAACACGAAATAACTTTTAGTGCCCGCACACGACACTTGTCCAGCCATAAGTGTGTGTGTGTGTGCGTTTGTGTGTGTGTGTGCGACTGTCAGTCGTTGGTTTTTTAGTTTCGGTTTCGGTTTCGGTTTTCTGGTACTGGTTCAATTTCAACCGTTTTTAATATGGAACCGCGCGCGCGACAAAAACGACGTGCGTTCGTTTCAAAGTGCAATTCATAACTAAAAAAAATTTTAGCTTCTTGTACGAGCGCTGCTAGCACGCCCTCTACTGGCAAATGCTGGAACTACACTTGCAGTGGCTGTCAAAGCGCAGGCTTGAGAATGCGCAACAGCGAAGAGCACACAACATTTCGGCTGCTGAGAGCGCGCTCTCAGTCTGCTGTTCTCTCCCGCTCTCTTTTTGCCACCCACTCGCATGCACTTCGTTTCGTTGCACACGCGTTCCGTGCTGTTAGTTAACAGAGTTGCTGAAAGCTCCTGTCTGCTGCTGTTAAAATAGTGGGATTTCATTTGGCGCTCAATTCGCTATGCGTTTGTTTATTTACATTAATTTGTATATTAGGTATACAAGTAATTAAGTTTAAATTGTATTTGCATTAAATAATTGCCTCTTAATTAGTGTACAATCTGTTTGCTGTGTTTGATGTTATGATTCACTATTTTTTGTAACTTTATATATTGAATAAAAAAATACTTATAAACAAAAGAAGTAGAAATAGGGCAAGTTTATTTGTTTTTTTAATATAACACTTAGTCGAACACTTAATGTGCGCAAATTGGCAAGTATTAAATTTGAAAGGAGCTCATAATTATTTTCTTAGGCGTCATATTAATCATACGCACTGTTGAGCAGATGGCTTGAACGAAAGAAATTTCCATGTGAATCATTTGTTGATCATTGTGCACAATTAAATGATGGCTGCTAAAAATTCACACTCGTATATAAAATTTAAATGAAATGTAAATTTTACTGTCACTGTGAAAACCACTTGGAAATAAATATGAGAAATTATCACAATATTTAATGAACCAACAAAGCGAAAAGCCAACTATAACAGCAACAACAACAACAACTGCAACTGTAACCCGCATTAAATATAATGCATGATATATGACTTTATCTATGGAATGCACACGGCGGCGACTCTGGAAAACCGAATAGGGAAAAGTGTCACACCAAGTGTCGAATAACAATGTGAAAGGTTCAAAACTGAGCTGGTTAAAAATGCCGTAATTAAATTTTCTACAGCACGTAATTAATAAGTATTTAAATTCCATGCTGACTTAAAAAATGCTAAAAAAAAAGTAAGCGGAAAATTAAATGAAATTAAATAAAGTAAATATGTAAATACATTTGTATTGGGCGTTAATTAAGGGCCTGTCATTTGAAAGTGTTTAGCTGTGCAATTTATAAATTGCATTTGTGGAATTTTTTTATCATTACTTCGAAGCATGCAACATGCAACTTGCAAGTTGCAGCACTTGAGGGTCTGCCAAAAGTGTCGCCCCGAGTCAAAGGACACACACTTCTTCCCACTCCACTTCACTCCGACTTCGACTCATACATATGCAAATTGTGCAGGAAAAATAGGAAAAGGGAAAGAGAAGAGACGCTGACCATTGCTGCTGTCTCCATGGCATCCTGACAGCAACAACAACAACAAGAACAACAACAACTGTGGGTCAATGGCATTTAACTTCATTCAGCTGGCACTGGAAGTCCTCTGAATGCTCGGCTAATAGTCCTGACCACTGCCAGGAGTCTGTGTGCTCAGATAATGGTCAGAATAGGTAGAAGGCAAGAGCTTGGCTTGGCAGCTAGTTGAGGATAATGCACTGTCCAAAGAGAACTTAGAGAAAGTGCAACTTAAAATTGGTCACAAAATTTAGGAATAAACTTAAAGTATTTTATCAAAATTAGACAATTATTAAATGAATAAATGAAAATAATGAAATTAAAGAAAGTGTAACGTAGAATTGTTCTAAAAGTCTAAAAATCAAATCAAATCAAACTAGGATTCTTTAAAAACACATATATATTTTCTATAATATAAATAAATTTGTAAATATATTTATGTATAGCGAGTAGTGCAATCAATTGTAAAAGAATTCTTGCAGCGACTTTTTAAGAGTGTTTTTGATGTGGCCAAAACAGCACTTAAATTAAACATAACTTATCCCACTACAAATAGTTTTGAGATCGGTTAAGTAGTTCAGAAGCTAGCGAATTTAATAAGTTCAAAAATCAATTTTTTTTTGTGATTTTTGGGCTTCCGTGAAAAAATGTTTAATTGCGATTTTCGTGTTGAGTCCATAAGAAAAGAAGCAACAACTTTTTTCGATTTTATAAACTAGTGTAATTAGTTTTAAATAAATAAAAATTAAAGAATTAATTCCAATTATAAAATAATATAAATAATTAAAAATAAATAATACAAAATTAAAATTAAACAATAAATGATAAGAAATTGATTATAATATAAAAAACATATATTTTTATATAGTTATATGTTGACTTTTTTATTATTCTTAAGGATATTTTACTTAATAAGACCCAAATCCAGTATTCTTTTGCTTTCTTAAACTCTAACTGTTGCTTTAACAAAATAGATCACAGCAAGTTTTCTGCTTCAACCAAATTTAGAATTCAGTTACAGTTTGCAATCTCAATCAGGTGAGGGAGTATCAAGAGCAAATGCCCAAAAGGACCATAACATCAAGCAACTTTGACTTGTTCCAACTTTGCAGATGTCATAAAAATGCGCCTCGATCTGTGGGAATGTGAAAAAAGGAGGTGAAAAAGGAGCTGAAATGCTCTTAAAATGGCACATAAATTAATAGAAGCTGTTGCTGTTGCAAACTTCTTTTCAGCCGCATACTTAAATAAAAATAAAATATATATATTTCGTGAAAAAGAAAAGAAAGTTAAACACTTTCTACGCTTTCTGCAGTCGACAGCATGATTTTTATTGATTTATAGCATTAATATTTTTGCTTTAATGCGTCAAATAAATTAAATTGTCTTACGCACCTTTCAGACAATAACTCGCAAAGGGCAAAAACTTTGAGATCCTTAAAGATGTGGAATGAGGAGGGGGATGTGAATAAGGGTAGGGGTAGGTGAGTGGGGTCAAAGGGCAGGGAAACGCTGAAGAACAGCAACAAATGCATAACTTCGATTCGAACAGCAAATAAATATTCATAAAAAAATATTTTTGCTTTCTCAAAAGCACTTTGCGGATCTTTAGACGTCAAAGGCAGGACGTGGGGAAAGTGGCAGGTGGCAGCGGTGGGGTAGGGGCCAGGGGTTAGGGTGGGGGGTGGAAACGCTGTCAAGACACTGAATTATAAATATTCATTTATGCAAAGCGCCGACGCGTGAGCATTTGCAGGTGCCTGTGTCTGTTTGGGCCGTCTTGGTTTTAGCCAACTTGTTGTTGTCGTTGCTTTTGCCTTATCTACTGTTGCTTCTATTTCTGTCTCTGTCTCCGCTCCTGCTTCTTCTTTTTCTGCTTGCTGCTGTGTGTTTTGCAGTCACCACAGGGCGTATGATTGATTTAATTGCCGCGCAGTTGCCGGTTGTCAAACAACTCAGCCTCAAACGTTCGCCGCCATTGAATTTACAGCAAAAAAAAAATATACATTTCTCATTTATTTTCACCCATTTCAGAGAAATGTGACCTTTGCTTTTTCCAGCTGAGCGACTCATATAAATAGTCGGGCTATGGAAATGATTAAAATATTTTGCCGTCAAGCAAAATAACTGCGCATATTTCTCATGAATATATAATCATTTGCCATTTCCATGACCCACGGGACGCTTCAAATAATATTAAAATATTATGTGAGTTATATATTTGAGCCTTGGCAATATGCTATTAACTAGCCGGTGTGAGCCGGCATTGCCCGTGCTTAAGAAGTCGTAAGTTTATTGTAAGTAATGTTTGTTCTATGATCAAAAAAATATCGATCCTTGTAGATTTATAAATTGAAATAAACGAAATAATCTCATTTGAATCAAATAAAGGAAATGTTTTAAAATACGAATGTTCTAAATTTTTCGAAGAATTTTATATAGATGTTGATTTACATCAAAAATTTATATTTAATTACTTTTATCTTTTGAATAGCAAAGCTTTGTTTATTAGATTTGATTGGAAATTAGTCCGAATGGACTTAAAATTTATTGTAAAGATTATTATTTGATTAAATTACAAATAAAATGAAAATTTTACACATCTCTTTGAAGCCCACATGCATTTTAGCTGTGTATATTTGTACTATGAATTACTTGATGTTGCTTATTTGCTAAATTGTGTTTGTCTCCTATTGTTGTGCTTGTGTGGCAATTTTCAAATTGTTTGTCGCTTCGTTTCATTGCTCAGTTGCTCAGTTAATTGTGACCAGGTCCGGGAATTCGGGTTATAAGACGCAAGCTCGCCAATCTTATCGCACGGGTAAATGACTCACAATTTATAGCAGCGACTGTTGCGATTGTTTCAGTTGTTGTCCTGGCTGATGGTATTGCTGCTGTTGTTGCTGTTGTTGCTGTTGCTGCTGGTGGTGGAGGTGGCGGTGGCGGTGAAGCTCAGCTAAGCGCTTACGCCCGCATACACATAATTTCCGTTTTCCTTTGTAGCGCCCACAGCAGCGGCAAACAAACAAGCGGCAGTCGTACTTCATGTAATCAACATTTTAATTGCGGAAACGGAACTCACACACACACATGTGGGTGTGGCGAAAGAGAGAGAGAGAGAGAGTGGGACATTAGACATATCTGTTACACATTACGCATACGCAATGTATTACTGTTGCTTTGCTTTAGCTTAATTTCTATTTCTTTTTTTGTGCTGCTTTCAATGCAGGTGTTGCATCTATAGATACGCTTAGAGAAAGAGAGAGAGAGAGACAGAGAGAGAAAGTAAGAGAGAGATGAAAAGAGAGTGAGAGAGCAGGTTGTGGCAAGACTCGTAAAACGAGGCACACAGAGCAGAGTCTGCATTAGTGAAAACATTTCTCACGTGAACGAGAGCGACGACAGCACGTCAGGAATTCATTACATCAAATATAAAGAAAGTTTTAGGCAATTTGCCAACAATCCGCTCAGCAGCGCAAAAAATAAAATCAAATAAGAACGCTGCAGTCGAGCTGCTCGACTGTTGCCTGCCCAGTAATCGAAAATTGTACAACTTTTATATAACTCATTTAAATAATAGAGTATATTCTAAAATAATATAATATCAACCAAAGCTCTATTAGCAAGTAATTTTGCTTGAAATTCAATATTTTGACTAAGAAATAAATTTTAAGCAATTAATAAAATTAAAAAATTTAAAACTCGTATTGGTTTTGGCAAAGTTATCATAAGTAGTTTGATGTTTGTCTGTATAGTCTGTATTTTGCGTATATTTTGTGTTTACAATTAGGATGTCTTTTATAGTTTATTATGGGAAAACTCGCTATAAGGGTATGTTTTAGATATAAATCGATAATTAAATTTATTTTGTTTGCAAATTTTTAAATCTCGCACTTTTTGAATTTTCATCAAAATTCAGTATACCAATTTGAATTTATATTTATATTTTCTTGCAACATTTTGTGACACAAAAACATCCAATATTAAGTTAAAAATAATTATTAGGCATTAGAGTTATCGCAATGATTACAAAAACGATCAAAAACTTATAAACCTTTCCACTCCTTAAGAACTAGGTCTAAAAATAGAAAAAAAAATAAATGAAAAGGAACGAAAATAATATAAAAACGAGTAAAATTCCCAATGCGCTGCAGCTGTAACGAGCTCAACTGCATGCAGGTAGCCAGAAATCTACTTAGCAGATGGGGGCCAAAACCTGAACTTAAACGAATTTGCGAATACGTATATGCAGCACCAGCAGCATCAACAGCACTGCCAGGTGAGACGAAGCCAACAGAAAAGTATATAGATAGATATAGATTTCCTCTCCTGCAAGCGGAAGAAGAACGAAACACTTGAGCGACAATGGCAGCCCCAAAACCCGTTTGAGAGCATATTCTTACCTTTTTTTTTTTTTTTTTTTTCTGTAGCTTTTGTAGCTGCCGCAGCAGACATGATAAATTCTCTTTAGTATGCGGCATACATGAGTGATGATATTAACCAACAACAGGATAGGCAAAGCAGAAGGAAGGAGGGGGAAGGCAATGGAAAAGTGAACAGGGAACAGGAGAAAGCATCTGGGCAGGGACTGCAGCCCGAGCAGGTGATGGCAGCCGAACAGGGACATCCAAGTCAGTCAAGTCAGCCAGGCTGTTGGCCAAAATAATGGAAGTTGGTGTAGTGTCATCGACTTGAAGATACTCAACACTCATATACTTATTACAAGCCAATAAGACATAACAAACTTAATTATAAAATATTATAGTCTAGGAATCGGTATGAAAAATGAAAAAAAAAATAATTATAGAAAATAAATATTTCTGTTTATTTGAAAAGACGAAATAAATTGATTATTCAGACAGCCTTGAACGTATTATGAATCATAGTACTTTAATTTATGATGATAAGTTTATTGATTCAAAGATACATATATTATGAACATCTAGTCGCATACAGATATTAACTTAAAATACTCCTACCCCCTTTTGGGTAAAGGGTATAAAAATAAAGGAGTCATTGTGGTCTGTGGCCAGTGACAGCGAAGGGAATAGGGGAAAAGGGGAATATGTTGCTGTAATTTTGTGTGTTTAGAGCCACAAGAAGTTATTATGGGTTGACTGATTCTCTAGAAGTGAGAACTTCTTGCCGGCGGCAACTCAATAATCCAATATAGATGCTTATGGTAGATTTGAAAGTTTCCAATGAATTGAAACTAAAAACCTGATGAAAACGAGACCGTAGTAACTTTTTTGCCAGCTGTTGGAATTTTTCACCTGATTAATTCATTACACATTTTGTTTCTGTTGTTGGCACATTTATTTGTTGTTTGTTTGCCTTTTATTTTAATTAATTGAACGGCAAGAAAATGAGTGATAACGAAGAAACTCGTGACTCAAGTCCTTTAGCAGATGGTCAAAGTGTAGAGTCTGAAGAGCAAATTCCTGAACTGGATGCAGATAAATACGCTAGAGTCCAAAGGGTTCAGGATCTTATGGAGTTAATGGAAGGATCAGACGAAGAAGTGACTGAAAACTTAACAAAAAAGCCAGGGAAAGAGGAGGGCAAAGTGTCTGCATCCAGTGAAACCATAACCCCATTAGAAATTAAAGAAGACTCACATCATATAGTTTCCACCAAGCAGAAGAAGAAGTTGCCCATCAAAGCAGGCAGACAATCTGTGTACAGTACTACGAGCAGTAGACTCAATAAAGGAAGAAAGGCCAGTACAGTAAGTAAGGAAAGTAAAGCAAGTAAATCAACCACATTGTCCAATAAAGTGAAGAAGGTAAAAAAATCTGCAGAAGAGCCGCGACAAAGCTTGAAGATGATCTACTCGATATTCAATAAAAGACAAAGCGAAGTCAGTGTCTTTTCTAGAGTATCGAGTATTAAATCGAGCAGCTTGTCGAGATCATCGCGAATGTCTCGACTATCTGTGCATTTATCTGAGGACTCGAATGTGGACGACACTCGTTCAGGACTGAGAAAAGCCAAGAGATCCTCATCTAGCAGCAAAACTGCTGTAAAACTAGTGGAAGAGGAAGATTTCTTTCACTCGGACGATCCCTCGGAGTTGTCACAATCGGATAGTCGGGATCGGGATGTCGTTCCGGATGCGCCAATGACAGTGCGCTACAAAATGTTGGAGATGCTGAGAGACTTGCCGGACATTGATCAATTATCCGCAACTAGCTTGCATTCGTTCACAAGAAGACAAGTTACAGAAGAAGAAGCAGATGCAAAAAATGTGAATGAGGAAAAATTTGTAGAGCCCGTGAGTCTATTCGATGAAATTCCCGAGACACAGATTTTCGAGCCTTCAACCAATGAGGAGTATGAAGGATATGAAGATCACACAACTGAATCAAGTTCGTGCAGCAGATCCACATATGAAAGTGACGATACTTTAAAGAACCTGCCCAGTTTGACTATTTTAGTTAGTGAGCCTGATCTATTAACACTTCCACCCCCCCTGGTTAGAGTTGAAACACTTTCCGGGGATATAATTCAGAGAATGACGCAAGTTAAGATTAGAGGCAGTCAAGTAGACTTTTCTGATGCCGAGAGCCAGGAACAGCGTAAAATATTTAAAGCAATTTGCATTCAATTTATCGATGATGTAATCGGTCGAGTTGTCAGTAAATGCGAAGAAGTATCGGTGAGATTCAAGCGATTACTGGACAAGGAGAAAATGTGGCACACTCTAAGATCGTTGATGGATCAACTGAGTGATGAGTATTTATTGCACGATAAACTCGAGAAAGCGACAACCGATCATTTCCTGCGAAAAAAACGATACGTTTTTATCAAAACACCCAAGACTTTCGATGATATCAATTATAACCGATTGCGAAGTGCATTAATCGAATTTGACAGGCATCTCGAGATCGAGGAAGAGACTAATAAAAAGGTCCAAAGTCAAGTTGCCGATTTGCAGGAGGAACTTTATGCGCAACAGAACAGCTGTGAGGAGAAACTTAATAGGGTTGAACTCATTATAAGGCAGACTCTACTCCAAAATGAAAATTTCGATCATTTGAAGAGTGTGGTCGAACATGTTATCAAGAATATGTCCAAGGTTCGTAATGAGGTTTCTGATATGCGACGGGAACTGCTCTATACTCAACATCGATTTGCCGACATGATAAATGTAAGTAAATGTTTAAATGTTTAAATACTTAAAAAATAAGTATGAGGGTATATTGTATTCGTTGCAATGTATGCATCAGCGAGAAAGAAGCATCTTCGACTCTAAAAAGTAGACATATTCATAAATCATAAATCATATTCATAAATCATAATTAAAGTTACGCATTGTAACAAGCTATCAACCCACTTAATCGCAACAAGATCGACTAATCAGAATGGTAGTAATCATATAGTCGAGCTGTCGGACTATAGCCTTTCAAAACTTTTTTCCTAAATTTTTCGCTAATTTACAATTCACCTTTTTTCATTTCATTTAGAAATCGGAGGCACTTGAGGATCTGGGCTATGGTCTGAAAATGCGAGAGTATCTTACACGGCAGGCCGATGCTCAAGTCCTTTTATTAAAAATTGATGGTTTGTCGTGCAAAGAAATCTTTTATTCGATAACTTAATTCATTTTATTATAGAACGCAATGATGATCTTAAACGTCTGCACATGAAAATCAATTGCGATGTCCATGCCTTTGCCCATGTGAGGTGCAAGGAGCAAATGAGCCGCAGGACGAACAATCGCATGAAGGCGAAGCTGGTCAGCTGCGAGATATCGAAGAATGACCTTCGAGAGCAGATCTATCAGGGAAAGCTGAAGCATAATGCCATCATCAGGGAGATTAACAAACTAAAGTCCGATGGCACTCTACTCCATTATCCCGTCCTCCTCAAGGACTTTGACAACACTGTGGACGAGATGCGAGCAAAGCGCGAGTCCGTTGAAAAGCTTCGTATTGTCCATAATAATCTAGTCCAACGTATTAAAGTAGCCGAGCAGATGTTAAAGCCGAGGAAAAAGGTTGCCAGACCGTCGAAGGCGTCAAGAAAATTACCAAACATGGATGCATCTGTTGTTGTCACTCCGTTAAGACTCTCATGAATAATAAGACATATTTGTTGCCTTTTTATAAACTTCATTTCATTAACTTACTTTATTATTTTCTATGAATAGTATAAAGTAGTTAAATTTTCCTTTTGCACCTCATTCTACACAGAAAAAAAAAGCCGTTCTAAAATCAAGCCTAAAATACTTGATTTAAGCCTGCATTTTTTAAGTATGTTTCCAGGCTTAAGCTGAACAATCAAGCCTATATCGGGATTAAAATGGGAAAATAAGCCCAAATTACTTTATTCTCTTTCGGCCTCTCTCATTTTAACTGGTTCGGTGGCTCAGTGGTTAGAGTCGCCGACCTGTTTGAAAAAAACCTGGGTTCGATTCCCACCGTCAATTAAAAAGAAAAAAGGGTAAAAATAAAAAAGTGTTAGTAAAAAATAATTAAAAAAAAAGCTATTAAAAAAAATGAAAATACAAAAAAAAAAAAAAATAAAAAATAAAGAAAAAAAATGTAAAAAATAACTTAAAAAAAAAGTTAAAAAAAAATTAAAAAAAAAGTTAAAAAAAAAAATTAAAAAAAAAAAATGTTTAAAAAAAAATGTTTAAATGCAACAAAAAAAATTATTTTTTTTTTAGCCTGAATTTAAGAATTTCAGGATTGAATTCGGGATTGAAAAAATCAAGTATTTCGTACTTGATTTAAGAAAATCCGAGATTACCCCACTTCTGACATCGTTTCGGCTTGAATTCGGGCTAAATAGCCCGGATTTTTTTTTCTGTGTATATTATTGTATTTTATCCTAAAACTTTCCACTCTTAACCTCTTCATTTTTTTATAACCTTCATGGCCTTTATTCTTATCTTTTCTATTTAATTTCTGTATTCTCCAGCCCTGTTATAAGTTCACCTTTTCTAAATAAAATTCTTTTATTCTTTGCAAGATTTTTAAATCAAGTTGTTTTTACTCCTGTTCCTATTCGTATTTCTTTTATTAACAGTCTAGCTTTATTAATCTTTCTCCTTCAAGCATCGATTTATCTTATGTCTTCGTAGTAAAATTGAGTTTATGGCCTCATAGAGAACTGCAATTTTCTGCCCATTCTTGGACCAATATCATAATAAGTGCCACTCTACTAAATACATAATAACAACGATAGCAAAAGCAGTCATGGCCATGGCTAACAGACTTTCTTCTTCTCTCTATATGTGTCTCTTTCTCTCTATCTTTCTGTCTCCTTCTAGCCTACCATTCTGCGGCAACCGCACAGCGGGAAATGCTCTGCCTGCTAGCATATAGAAAAGTCATGTTTTGCATCTTTTGGCAGCTGCCATATATCTTAGTACGGTATCAAAACAAGGCTAACAAACATTGGATACAAAGTCAACTGCACGCATACACACACACACACACTCACACACTCTACACACACAAACAGGATACACAGCACAGACCGGAACACACACATGCCTACACAGGTGGAAGCACTTTGTCAGTGTATTAGTCTGTGGCCAGCACTAACGACAGCTACAAAAACAACACTGCAGGAGTGAGAGAGGTGATGAGAGGGAAGAGAGAGAGGGGGAGAGAAAGAGAGAGAGAGAGAGAGAGAGAGAGAGGTAGACTGGCTTGCTACATGCAGATGAGAAGCAGCCTGGAACTAAAGCTGGACGTGGACTTTTTCTTCTTCTTGGTATGCACAATTCATGTTGCACTTAAAGAACAACAACAACTACAGCAGCAACAACAACAACTACAGCAGCAACAACAACAACAAAAGTGGCGAAAACTAATATCAAAGAAGCTGAGCCGCCAAAGAACAGTGATGCCAATAAAGTTCCTAGAGTGTTTTGAAAAAATGCTAAGCCCCCAAAATTTTTCAATATTTCGAAATCTATCACAACAGCCGAGTTTTCTTAATTTCTTAGTATTGTACTCAATATTGTACATTGTAAGGGACCTATTTTTATAACAGTGTATTTTTGAAGCACTCGATAGATATTCGTCAGAAATTTGATTTGTTTATTTTATTAAATATAAATATGTTAAAAGTAAACTTATGATAGTTTAAAGAAATTTTACTGATTTAAAATAGCCTTTAGCCTACTTATTTTAATTAATTATTATATATTTGTATTTATAATTATTTATATTTTAATTTTAATTATTTATATTTTTAATACTTTAGTTTTTTTTTAATAAATATTAAATTTAACTATTGTAAATTAAAAAAAATAGCAAAAAAAAAACATATACACCGAAAATGTATTACAAGCAATCAAGAAAATATAATCAAATCAAACATGGGACATTCACTCCACTGTGCAACGATGGTGCATGCAACGCAGTCGGTGCCACAGTCCACAGCCCACAGCCATAGCCTGCAGGGTTAATGGCAAAGGTGCTGATGCTGCCTGCCCCTTAACCCCTGATCTGCCTCGTCTTTCTCCTCTCCTCTCTTGTCTCTCTTCAATCTTTATTCCTTTTCTTTCTTTTGTTTTGTTGCCAACACGTGTGTTTGGCACGCATGTTGCAAGCGCTTATCGCCTTCGTCGCAACGCTTGAAACAGGTGCAGATAGTGGTTAAGGAGGCGGTAAGAGGAAGAGAGTGAGAGAAAAATAGAGAGAGGGAGGGGGAGGGGAGCACTCACAGTTGGCTGGAGGTGACGAGCAGTTTTGGTTGTACTTCAGTTTGGCTGCTAAGACGAAATGCCGTTAGCAACGAGTGAATTCGATTTTGCACTTGAGCCGCTTGCAGCAGCAGCAGCAGCAGCAGCAGCAGCAGCTAATGCAGCCAACGACCTGCCACATCAGCCAAACGGCCAAACGTTTCAGCCCAAAGACAGCTAAGCCCCCACCCCTCTCCCTCTCATCCCTTTCTTTACCATCTCTTCCCACTCGGAGTATTTCCATGTCTGTGTGCCATGTGAAATGTGCTAACCTGGCCAAGTGGAAGAGGTTGCAGCAAAAAAAGCTTTAGCTAAAATCTAAAACTAAAGGCTAAAGCTAATGTGCTCTGTATACCACAAACGAGGGCAGTTCCATAACTTTCTTTGCATAGAAATTTTCAAATTTAAAAGAACACATTTTATCTTATACAGTTTTTCCTTATATTCTAAATCAGATATTATCTTTACAATTTGGCATATATAATTGTTAACACATTTATTTGAAATAATAATTATCAAATGACCATTAAATTCATAAATTAATTTAAAACAAATTAATTAAGATTGAAAAAAAACGAATTATAAATTATAAAACGAATTATAAAATGATATTTAAAAAAATTACATAAAAAGATATCTGAGAAGAAAACGATTTAATTTACATACAAATATTTTTTCCTTTCGATAAAGTTTGAGTTCGATCTTCAGCTGTAAATTTATTAAGTGAATTCGCAACTGAATTTAAAAACTAAAATCAATTAATTAAATATCTAAATAGTAAGTCATATTCAAACATTTCAGAAGAAATTATTTCGAAAAATACTTAGAATGAATTTTTGGAATAAAATGTATTCAGAGCTTATATATCTTTTTACATGCTCAACTCCTTGAGAGACCCTTGTCCAGACAGCTTGGGGCAACATTCGCAGGCAAAAGCAATTTTAGGTACTCAGGACGACAAACAATTTGCATATGCAATGCACGTTCGCATCTTCAATTTACAATTTGGTTGCCGACTAAATGCATTCGTATCTATGCGATCTATCTATAAACTAATTTCCGTGGCTAAAGCAAAAACATATCCGAATCGTTGCTATTCCTGTTTACTTGTTGTTGCTGTCGATGTTGTGCTGCATTGTGTTGTTGCTGTTGTTGTTGTCTCTTTTCGTCTCGTCTCGCTCAATTAACACAGTGGCATTTTGGCGCATTTCCTTTTCATGCCATTTTGATGATGACGTTGCATAAGTGTTTCCGCCATTTTGCAAATAATATCATAGCACACACACACACACACACACATAGAGAGAGAGAGGGAGACAGATTCCCATGCACTGAGATTTACAGGCAATTTGATTAAGCACTGCACAATTTTGTATATTTTAAATATTTATAAATAAATGCAACTATTTGACTGCATGGCATCAACAGGCACGCAGTCTTCCCCTGTGTCCCTGCTTCCTCTCCTTCCCCCCCTTTTCTTGTCTAACCATGTAGCCAACTAGTCATCCAACCAACAAACCAACCAACCAACCAACTAGGACGTCATCCGTTCCCGTTAGCGACGCTGCACGCCACTTAAAGCGATTCGCAGTTTCCTACGAGCTGCATTAGTTTTATGTGTATATGTGTGTATGTGTGTGTGTTTGTGTGTTATATGTGTTACTGTGTTCACATTTTGAGTAATAAACTCATTTCATATGCTGACTGCTTTTTCATTTCAAACTTTTTGCCAGTGTTTGGCTGTGTTGTGCTTCTTGTTAGCCAAGCCGAACTCAAAACCCGTCCAAGGGGTCAGAGAAAATGGCTCAAATGATATACGAGTACGAGTAGAGAAGTACGAGAGCTGCCTGTTATGTTCTGTATTGTGTTGTATAGTGTAGTTTCTAGTTAACTCTTTTTTCATTGTACTGCCGGCCGGCTTGCGGGTTTCCACTTTTGTTGCAAAGGCAACATACAACAACACAACATAAGAAAAACAGCAGCAACAAACAACAAATTATTAAATATGCATGCATATGAGTTGTAGTCACATGTATGTGAAATACAGTCGAGCAAATGGAGCATGGGGTGAGAGAGAGAGACAGAGAGAGAGAGAGAGAGAGAAAGTATGAGCAGTGTTAAATGTAGGTGAAACCGGCTGTCAAAATGGCTGACACAACGATAATGAAATTTGCACAGGCCACGTTGGCAACATCCCCAACTACTAAACACGTTGAGTGACATCTTAATAAAGTGCTCACTCGTTCAATTAAATGCCCTCCAGCTGCCTTATAAAAATGCAAAGTAGACATACGTTCAGTCAGTCAGTCAGTCAGTCAGTCAGTCAGACATTTAGTTAGTTTGTGTCTGGTTGTTTGCAAGACACATTTTCTCCCCTTTCTGCACTTTTATTGTTGCTCGGCTTTTTTTTTTGCCCCTCAACTCAGCACTATTGACAGTTGGGGAGAGCTCTAAACAAAATATATATGATCAAACATAATACACGAGTACTCGTTACATTTGATGTGCTTTCTATGCTGCAGCTGAGAGCTTCAAATTTGTCAAACACAAATATATAAACAGACTTTATTGAATTGTTTTAAATTCTAGTATTTTTGTCTGGCTTAAAAAAAATACGTGAGCATATTTTACATTTTTATTAATGCATTAAGCAATTACTGCATAAAAGTTTTTAATCTGTTACAAAAGTAATAATAGTTTAAGTAAATTTAAATTATTTCAATCCAAATTTCTGTTATATATATTTAATTTTAATTCAATTATGTATTTTATACTCATTTATTTTAAAGTATTTTATATTATTTAGATTGAAACCCTTGTTTAATGTAATTAAATAATTTATTGTGACTTTTTGTAAAATGAAGAACATAAGTTGTGATTGCCAGATAAATTGTGATTGGCCCAATCGCCCACCTGATGGCTACCTAGAGCATATTATTTAATTTATTGCATTTTATTGAATTATTTTGAGTTGGCTACTGAGTGTTTGGCCGAGTTTGTGATGCCTGCGATGTTTGTGATGTTTATCGTTTGCGACAGCGCAAAAAAAACTCAATTATCGCTAATTGAATTCGGCTTTTGTTGTGTGTGTGGCAAATTGAATCATTTAAGGTAAATCTGCTTTGTTATTTGTGTCGTTCATTCGTCTGTCTTTTCATTTTTTTCCTTTTTTTTATATATTTATTTTATTGTTGTGGAATTACTGGATAAACTTTACCAGACGTCACAGCAGAGCTGCGCTTCAAACTGAGTAAAGTGCAAAAGTTGGCTTAACAAAACTTTGTCATGGCTGCAGCCAAATAATAAAAATGAGCAGCAGTCGCATAAAGTGCAGCAAATGCAAAAACTTCTGCCACTTTTCACTGCTGGACAACAGCAGCATCAGATTCAGCCACAATAAGAACAAAAACAACAACAACAACAGTAGTAAGAACTAACAACTGTCATTGCTACTTGAGCTCAAGTTGAGTATTGGAGTCCCAACAGTCAACAACTTGAAGCAATAAACAATAAAACACTAAATCAAGCGTATTGTCTATAGTTAGAATATACATATATGTGTGTGTTTGTGTGTTTGTGTGTGTGTAGCACACACAGAGTCAACTATGAAAATTGGCACATCAAGCGTTTTAAGCGCAACTCGTTTGTCTTGGACGGGGTAAACGATACGCCTGCATTATCCAAGCGACAAGCAATTGAATCGCATTACAAGCCAAATAAATTTCACGGCAAGCGTTCAGTTCACTTCAGTTCAGTTCGCCAATGTCGAGCAGCTGCTTCAGCTTCCCCAATTCGACAATTCCACAATTCCAGTAGCTTCGCTTTTATATATAGCAAATAAATTTTCCTATACTTGTACAAACAATGAGACATTTTGAGGGGTTTTCCATTTTGTTTCCCTGGCATTTTCGCCAAGCAGCAGCGACCCCTTTTTTTGAGGGGAGTCTGATAGTTTGAGTCCAATTGGAAATCAATTGCGTTTAAAGGAATGAAATACAATTTAAAAGACTTTTCTTAAAGAAATGACAGCAAAATAGAAATTCTAGATTTATATAACATTAATAAGTATGCTGGAAAAACGCTTGTTTTAAAAATAATGTATAAAATTGTATGAAAATAATAGTTTTTAAAATTGAGATATTTTGAAATGTCTTTTAAGTATTTTTAAGCTTGACGCATATTTAGTTTTAATTTTTCTCTTAGAGTTGCGATATACATAATAAAATGAAATTCTTAAGACGAATAATTTAAATTTTTGAAGAAATAAATAAATAAAGATATGACAGAAAAGATATAATTTTTTTTATTTAATTTGACTAAATACGACTTTTTTATAGTTTTTTAAGTCACTCAAAATCTACTTTTTGTTTGGCGCATTTGCTAAACAAGCAACCAAATATAAAGCCAGGAATTTTCTGCGCACAAGATTGAGTTTCATGAGGATGGTTGCCAGATGGTGGGGAGGGGGTGGCAAGCACCAAGTGGCAACTTTGTCGGTTGCCTACTTTGCGGCGCATATTCTAATCACTCGAGTCACGCAAATGTCAATGTTGCTGTCAAAGTGTCAATGAAATGTTCAATGAAAATAAAACGCGCAACGAAATAAGAGCTGAACAAAACAAGAACAATAAGGTGCTGAGGGGAGTGAGTGAGATAGAATAGTGCGGCAGGAGGTGTAGGTGTGTGTGTGTGTGTGTGTGTTTGTGTGTGTGGCAAGAGCAAAACTTGTGGCAGAGCCAAAGACTTGCGGAAAGCAACAACTTTGCACGAGTTGCTTTTGCTTTTGCTTTGGCCGTTGCCGCATTTGCCGCTGGCGTCGTTTGTTATTGAAAATGCGGCTTATATGGAAATGCCGTGGCTAAATATTTTCCTTTTTCCCTGTTCTTTTCTCTTCTCCGACATTCTTTTACTTCCTGCGCCATTTTCTATTTTATTCTTGTATTTGTTTTATTAATAAGGCGCAAAAGCGCCAACCAAGTGCTGTGTCGATCTATCCAGTTGTCTGTCTCTTTTTTTCCTATCTTACTATCTCTCTCTCTCTCTCTCTCTCTCTCTCTCTCTGACTATCTTCGTCCTGTTGTGTGTGTGCGTGCGGAAGTTGTCAGTTGTGCCAGTTTATTTCTATTTCTATTCAGTTTTTTGCTTCGCTTGACTCTCAATTAAATTTTATAGGCGACGCCGGAGTCTTTGTGCTCAATACCAAGTGCTCCACCAACTTGGGACAACAAAAATGAATAGAGCAAAAAATGCAAACTCACTTGAGTGCCAAGCATTTGGTTAGGGCATTCCCACACTCATACTGACTTCACTTTCAGAAACTATTACCATTGTGAAGTTCAATGTCTGCGTTGTTTTAGTCTCTTTGAGTTTATTGCGCTTATTATCCAATTTTAGCAAATCGTTTATGTGACTGTCGCTTAGTAACTCAATCTATGTGCTTAATTTGTCTTTTTAAATTTAATTTAAATGGATACCGTTGAACTCATCTAAATGAATTTTTAAATATTAATGTACAATTTAACTTTGATAGTTCTTTGTATCTAAATAATTAAAATTAAACGACTGGGTGAAATATTTCATAAACTCTAATTTACTATACTTTTATTTAATGTTTTAAATGGATATATCTTTACAAATTGTGAATTATTTTATATAATATATTTACTCTTTTAGAGTATCTTTTTTAGGTTCAGGGTATCTTCTAGTCGATGATGCTCGGTCAGTGTGAAGCTGATGCTTATGTTAATTGCTATAAAGACACAAAATGACAATAATTTGCACCTTTAGTTGCTCTCTCTTTCTCTCTGTCTAAATTCACCTGCTGTTTATTGATATCCCGTGAATGTCTGGCACACACACACACACACACACACACACACACGTCGAAACTAACGATGGCAATGTGCCACAAATTTATACAGGTAACGTCGCTGCCAAAATTTGATGCCTGATCAATAATATTGGCTGAGCTGCTAGAAACACTCCTGCTTCTCCCGCTGCACAAAGGAGGAATTTGTAGAGGAGGGGGCAAAAGAGAGAGAGAAAGGCAAAAGGTGAAACAGAATTTGCATGCAGCTGAGCTGCGACAGGTAAAATGATGACGAAATTAAAGCAATACAACGTGCAGTCACAGATGATATAGTCATAGATATAGATATATGTAAAATACATCGATACAGATACATATGGCAATAGCTGTAAATGCATATAGAAATCGACGCCGCATTGGGCCAAAGGTAAATGCTTCATTGGCCCCAGGAGTGTGTGTATTATGTTTGTAGTGTAGTGTAGTTTTGTGTGAGTGTAGTGTGTGTGTTTGGTGTGTGTGTGTGTTTGGTGTATTTAGCTGGTTGACTGACTGCAGAATTTGGCAAATTTTGTGAAAATATATTCAGGCACACGTAGGAAATTACAAACGGATGTAAATACATCAATTCCAAATGAAGAGCATGTGCATTGAATGGTATCAAATGGGTGGGCGTGGCATCAGGGAGGCGCTGAATGCATGACAAACTCGCAGCCAAATCAAATAGTTCCATAAACCCAGGCAAACAATTTAATATGCGTGGACAGTTGTAGATTCTGACTATTTATCTCTCATTTACCTGTCTATCTGTATGTGTTAGTGTGTGTGTGTGTGGGTGTGTGAGACTAACAAACATCGATTGCAATTAATTGCAATTGTCTTGCGGACAAAATTAACACATTCGCCCCTCAATTGGCAATTGCTGCTCGTAAAATAAATTGAAGCCAATCGGCAGTTACAGCACGACAAGATGGTAACTCTGCAAAACTTGGCAGCTCGACAACTCTGGCAAACTGCACTTCAAGTGCCTTCAATTTGCATGCCAAGTGCTTTGCGAAGAAGTTGCCAGAAATGCTGTAGGGGATATTTCCTGTAAGAATTATGAATGTATTGGCTAAGAGAAAGTTCGAGAGGTGCAAAAAGAAGCTAAAAGCTAGCAAAAAAACACAGAGATTAAGGTAAACCCAATATTGAAATATAAAGAATTTATTAAAGTAAAACTTCTCTATCGATTTGTAAGGCAACTACAATTCAAAAGCTGAGATTTTATTTATTTCAGAAGTTTAATAAAATATATCAGAACTTTTATTAAGAGCTTGAGACAGAAGCATTTAAATGTAAATATAATAACTAATACTTTTAACCCTTTCAGATTTGGCAAACATTTTCTATAGTTTTTAAAAACTCATTTAAAACTTTCCGATACATTAAGAAATTTATTTTGATATCCAGACTGCCAAATAACAATTAAAAATTTCTAAGCAAACTCCAGACTGCCAAAAGTACATTGTAAAAAAAAACTTGACAAAGTTCAGTCAACCCTAAACAGCGCATTAAAATTGTTTCGAAATTGTTTAAGGAATCAATTTTCTGATTTTGGCCAAGGCTGCTTTTCTTCTCTCGAAAACAATTAATAAGTGCACTTCATAAGTCTTGGCAGTTTCATAGACATTTCAGTTGACTAAACACACACATTCACACACACACTTACTAACTAAGAAGCTACGCATATGAAAGTTGGAATTAAAAATAATATAAATAAATGGCAAGAAAAACAGCGCATACCGTTTTAATTAGTGGAAATTAATTATGCAAATCGTTGAGGCGGCAGTCGGAGGGAGAGAGGGAGGAAATAGCAGGCAATCACTTCTTCAAATAAGCGACCCGCTGCATAAGTCGAGCTCACTTATTTGCACTTATTTATTCATTTAGATGGCAATTAAAGCATACAAAATTAAATACAAAACCATTTGGCTTCATTTCAAGCAGAATAAAATAACACAAAACTTTAATTTGTATGAACGCGCGTCAGTCGGAGAATTTTTCTTAGTTTCCTTTTGGACTCCATTTTTTGTTTTTGCTGCCCATTTTTATTTTAGTTTGGCGCTGCTTTTAAATCAAAGTGCAAGTCAGGCAGCTATAAGTGCATAGCTGAGAGAGAGAGAGAGGAGAAATGGATGGTGCAGTCCATTCCATTTCCAACTAAATAAATAAAAAGTGAATTTTTAATTAAAAGTTAAGTGGCAACTCATTTAAATTAATGTTGACTCAAGCGTCATAGCAAAACATTTGGCGAGCAAAGGCGAACGACGAGCGGAAAAATTCCACTGCAAATGGTGGGGAACATAGTTCGCAGCAGGGAATGGAGATGGTGACGGGGATGGCGATGGAGAGGGGCTTAACAAGTCGGCATGTGCATGTGGTGCTGCAGAAGTAGAAGTAGGGACAACCCTTAATAAGCATAATGCACAACAGGACCTCAACCCTCGACGAGTCTCATAATGGCGTAAGCAATACTCGTACTCGTACTCGTTGGTGTAGCACAAAAACGCTAGTCATGTAATTAGAACTCAATATACTCGCAATAGAACGAAGATGACAATATGGAGGGAAAATGGCCACTATTCAGTACAAATAGTCGTTACGCCTAAGCTGGTAATAAGCAGCGACGAGTAGAGCAAAAGCAACGAGTGTAAAGTGGGGTCAAGTACGAATAACTGAAAGAAAATTGAATAAATTGAACGAGAGAGGGATAAATCTTTAAAGGGCAAGGATGATTAAAATGGAGCTTGCATTTTTAAAAGAGAGAGAAGTAACGAGAAGAGCAGAGTCGACTACAAATGATCTGAACTCAAATTCTATTTAATAAGAAAAGGAAAACCTAGGGTAAGATAAAGAGAATGTAAATAAGTAGAAGTCAAGTTCATTTAAATCAAAACATCGAGACAAAGAAAATTATGGAGAGAGAAAGTAGCGAGTAGTAAAAAACCGCAGCTTGCAGAATCAAAATAAAATTTATTTTAACTAAAAGAATCCAAACTTGTTATGCGTTACTCCTATTTGAGATACTGAATAAAATGCAAACAGAGTTGCCTCTTCAATATTAGTTAGTACTCTACTCGGTGAACTCTTAAAACACTAGTAGGATTTATAGAATAGTCAAAAGTATAAGAACATTACAAAATTTACACAATGGAACCGTCAAGTGATTCGAGTTGCTCAGCATTCCAAACTGCGGACACGGACAGTGAGCATCAAACACCGTCTCAGATCGAGCGAATTGAGAAGGGAGAAATGATAGAAGAGGGGCCAATGTGTAGTGCGGATTGCCAGCCGAAGAACAAGAAGCGATTCACCGTCAAGAAGTGGAATGCGGTGGCCATGTGGGCCTGGGGTAAGCCAGTAAAAGCCTTAAGTAGCTGGCAAAAGCAGATTATTAAACAATTACCGGTGGTCAATAGACGACTGCTGTTAGTCCAATTTCTACTGACATTCCTCTACCTATTTCCATTTATATCTCATCATCCTGTTCACAGATATTGCTGTGGATACTTGCGCCATTTGCCGCAATTCCATCATGGATCTGTGCATCGAATGCCAGGCGGATCCGAATCAGAACTCCTTCGAGGAGTGCACCGTCGCCTGGGGCGTTTGCAACCACGCCTACCACTTCCACTGCATCTCGCGCTGGCTGAAATCCCGGTCCGTCTGTCCGCTGGACAATCGCGAGTGGGAGTTCCAGAAGCTGGGACGCTAGTTGCGAATCTGAACTATGTATAAGTATGTGTCTGTGGTGGGTTTGGGGCTTGGGTGGTGCTCAAGTAATAAGAAATCGTTGTGCTGACTCAACGTCCTGAACTTTATCATTATTTTGTGTTAATTATGCATCCTTCGCCGGCTGGCGATTTAAGGAGGCAACCACGCTGCTAAAGGGTGGTGCTGGATGTTGCTGGGCTCAATGCCCAATTATCATTTGTGTGCTGGCAACTTGTGCGGCACTTAATAAACCGGAGAGGGAGACGGAGAGGGAGATGACGACGATGCCTTTGCCGGGATTCAACTACGCTGTGCAACTCAAACTTTATCCGTAGTTTTGGGTGAGGCATGGGATTATCAATTTTGCAGCTCGCTTTTCACTCGATGGCAACCTTTGAACTTGGCGCAATAAGTTGTAGCAGGCTGGCAGGCTGGCAGGCTTGGGGGTCGGGAATTTTGAGTTTTGCACTTTTCGCCGCATCTTGAGTTTCGCAGTTTTAACAATTAGCTCATCGATTTTATGAAGTGCGCTCTTCGGCGGTCTCAGCTGTCAATTAGCTGCTGCTTTTCGTTCATAGAAACCACGAGCAGCTCAACGGAACATAATTAAATAGAATTACTGTTTAATTGTTGCCCGAATCACATTAACACGCCACTCAGCCAGACACTCTATCTATCTCTCTCCTTTCCCACTCCTTTAACACTCCTTTCCTTCTCCTTTTCAGTCTTATCGCCTTGATTGTTTGCCTGCCGTCGCCTGTCGGACGCTTCGCCAGACTCACTAAATAATTTTGCACAAAATAAATTGGCAGGTTTCCATTCAACTTGTCTAAAACTGTACTACTGTACCCCTTACCTATACCCTTCTCTCTCTATATCTCTCTCACTTTGTCTTGTCACGCGCCAAGTTGCTTCTTTTAATTTTTGCACGAAAATTAAGTTTGTTTTCCATTAAGTTAAATAATTACAAAATTACCCAACACTCAAAGGCTCTGGATGTGGCTGAATACGAATACAAATGTGTGTGCTTGTGTGTGTGTGTGTGTGTGTGTGTATTTGCCTTTGTGTGCGCGCCTCAGTGCGTGTTTGTTTTCCCAGAGAGTGCCAACTCTGGTGCGACGAGCAGCAGCTGCAGTTATCCGTATAACTGACAATGATAGCTGCCTGGTTGGCTGACTCACTATCAGACCATAATGACACCCCGAAGATTAAGAGAAAACATTGGCTTAGGATCTTCTAGATAATGTTAGCTATTAATTATAGTACATATAGTACATAGGAATTTTTCATTATTATTAAATAAAAATAACAATAATGTAGAAAAACATAATATTTTTAATTGTTTTTTTTTTATGTAAGTTTTTTTATTTTGTGAAAAGGGATCAATTTTTTTTTTTTTTTTGCATATGTATATTCGTTTATTTCCAACTAAATCATTTTTTTGTACGTTAAATAATGTTTTTACAATAATTTTTCTCTCACTTAAAATTATGAAATATTTAAAAGTTTTATTATTTTCGAGTGTTCATTAATTGTTCATAAATCGTTCTCCTATAGTTTCTCAACAAAGTACTTGTTTTGCAGCCCTGGCTTACACGCCTGTTGGTTCTGACAAAAGTTTTGCTTAAGCGCTGCTTTTGGCCCGAACTAGGGCTCATTATCTTTTCATTCGGTGTGTTTTTTTCTGCATTTGTCTGTGCACTGCGTCGTTACATTTCTTTAACGCTTCGCTAATCAAATTCAACGTTTTTCCGTTTTAATTTGACAATTGGTAGAGAGAGGGTGATAGAGAACTGGAGAGAGATAGAGAAAGAGAGAGAAAGAGAGTGTGTGGCGAAGGATGGAGAGGGAAGGGGAGAGTTGATGGCTGACAACAGCTGTGTGCGTTGTCAATTGGAAAATGATAAAGTGACGCGCTCGTCTTTCAAATACTCGTAATGAAAATGGAAATTGGCATAGGAAGTAAAACAGATAACTGTAAATGGCGTTGACAACCTCAAGGGATATTTCATCGCTCTCCCTCTTGCCAAGTGACGAGTGCTAAGCTTGTTAGTTTCTCACTTTTTTGGACCCCGTATTTAAAAAAATGCAGGGGTCAATTAAGTTTGTTACAAAAACTTGTTATGGAAGCGTAACATGGACTATAGCATAATATCAGATACTAACAATAAAAACGTCCGATTTCCAAGTGGAATGTCATTTATTCTGAATTTAAGTTCAATTAATTTCATTCAAATAATTTACCTTAAATATCGCCCTCCTTATCTTTTCCGAAAAATCCAGATTTTAAATTTCAAGTTTTAATATGTATAAAATCAACTCCTTCATTAGTAAAAATAATTTAAATTTAATTCTGAGACATTTTGTTGTTTTTTTTTTTTTGCAAGAGATCAATCGTATTCATCGGGTCTACTAAAGCCGAGAATACTCGACTGTTGCCTTTCCACTAGTTCCACTTCTCAGTTTTTATTCTTCTAAGGGGCATTGTCTTTCAAGGTGACCTGCAATGCGCTGTGCCACTAAATGCATTACAATTAGCGCAAATTATCCGTGTCCAGTTGCAACAATTGTCACTAGATGGCGCTTTGGGGCGACTTGATTGAATTTACTTGCTGGGCGCGTGACTTGCGACAAGCGACGTGCATGGTATGCCATATTACGTATACGCACTGACAGCCAAGCAATTGGCCCTTGTCTCAGGTCTTAGTTGCCAAAATGATCTCATTACATGAGAGCTCGAAGGCCAAACACTTTGAAGTTTGCCAAAACACTTTTTATACATACAGTCGTACACAGATATACGGTGATGGAATCAATAATAGAAACGAACACTTTATTTTTAAGTTTGAAAAATATAATTTTATTAATTTACTTAAAATAATTATTTGTCGATTCATTGTTTTCATTTAATACCTATCTAGCAATGTTTTAAAATTTCACTAAAAATTAACAGCTTTTTATCATATTATTAATTATTTGGTAAATATGTCAAAAAGATGCTCCTTCTATTGTTTTTCCTTCACACAGCATATGGGATTCGTTTTTGAAGTGCAAACGATTCTGAATTTAAAGTTCCCCTTTAAGCATATTTTGTTTTAATTATTACTAGCAGTTTTTTATGTCTGTGACTTGACTTTGGTTATAATTTATGCCGACCTTTCATATGTGCGCTCAGTTTTCCCCTCTCCGAACCCATTTTCCTCGTTCTTCCCATTGGATGAGAGCTTAGCGCACTTATCAGCAGTATTGCAGGCGACTTGCAGTGGCTCTTTTAGATGTCAATATAATTTAGGCAAATTTATGCAACTTTATATGGAATATATACAAGTCTATGTGTGTGTGTGTGACTCATTTAACTTTGGCAATTTTTAATCACAAAACTTTGTCGTACTCAACATAGTCTCAGTCTCAGTCTCGACGCGTCGACGCTTTAGCATTTGCATATTTCTAATTCCAAAGTTGTAATTAGTATAATTTTACAGCTCTAATTGGATGATGATTTGAGCAACTTCATTTAGGTCCGACGTATGAGTATCTACTACACCATGAATATGCATATGCATGAGAAGACCAGGCCGTAACCTTCATTTAAGCCCGAGAGTCAAGAGTGTCGAGAGTGAAAGTCATTAACATAAGTTTGTAATTACTGAGAAATGGTCTAATATGTCATGTTTGTATCTTTATCCGTATCCGTTACTGTATCCGTAAGTATCTGTGGCTCTGCCCCAGTTTTCAGCCATATCGCCACTCTAGACCAGGAGACGTCTGACCGAGCTTATATGTATGATAACATGCTCAGTGGCCTGAGTAAACTTAAAGACTCTACTTAGACTATCTTAGGACAACTGGAGAGGCTTAAATCAAGAGTCAGCTCTAAAGAAGCAGATCATTTATGTATTATTCTCTCTTGTTAGAATCTGTATATTTAATTTAGATTTACAGCCATGAAAACTGTAATTTGGGGGTTTGAAGACTCTGGATAGAATAGTTTCATTCTCTTTTTATTTTTTATGCATCACATATTTTTAAAGCGTTTGAGCAAATAAACATGTCCTCAATACTTTTGCATGCATCTCGAAAAATCATGTGAATCGAGGAAATGCAAAACCTAAAAATAAATACGACAATAACCCAATGTACACAGATGCACACACATCACACATACACAACACACTCGCACACACATATGACAATGGGCACTGAGCTGAGTTTTCAAGTCATTTTGAATGTTTTTGATTTCACTGATTTGTTTATTTATGCATAAAGCATGCAATTTTTGCGCTTTATGCGAACATCAGCAGAATTCTAGCTGCTCCTCTGATAAGCAGAGTTATCAGGGACTGCAGAAAGGGGGAGGGTAAAAGGACCTCTCCTATTTTTTCTGTATTTATTCATGTAGTGTGTGCAGAACTTTAGCTGGGCTAGAAAACTTAGATATTCCAAGCGAATGCACTCGGTGCACGCAATGTTCAGAGCTCTGTGCGAGTGAGTTTCGCAAACAAATCAAAATCAAAATCGTGTGTGAATGCGACTCTCAGTCGTAAACATGGCTGCCATTTGCCGTTATGTTGTTGATGTTGTTGTTGCCAGCAACGGAAACGGAAGTTGCACAAAACGATTTCATTTGCGCCGAATAACTTTTGATATCTGTGTAGTATGCACTTGCCAGAGGCTTCTTTCAGTCAGTCTGTCCGTCTGCCAGTCTCTCTGTCCGTTCTTCTTGTCGTTGTTTGCATTGACACGAATCGGCCATCAGCTGGCAACTTGTAGCCCTGGGCCACAACTTGTAGCGCTTTAAAGTAAGCCGTAATGTAAAGGTGGCGTATACGCAATTTCCAATTTTATTTTCCAGCATATATACGCCTTCAAGTATAAGTCCAACATCTTGTAAGAATTGCTAATAACCAATTTCGATTCAATTCAAGTGTCAGCACAAGACGACGCAGATGATGGCCAGAGAGGGGCAAGAGATGAGGAAAAGGAGAAGAGTCCTGCAGGAATCGAAGACCGACCACAATCCGCACGAGAAGCACAGCCAATTGAGTATTAATGGTCAGACTGCCGGCTGCTGATGCCAGCAAGTTTCCTGCTTAGAATTATGGCAGACACAGATACTCCAATACACCCACAGATACACACAGATACACAGATACAAGGACAAGGGTGGCATGTCCTGGCCATATTTGAAAGTAAAATCATACAAACTCGTATTAGAAAAATGTGGAAATCAGAGCAAGCAGACGTTGCTTCTTGGCCAGGAACCTTGCCACTTTTCGCTGCCAGATCAACGATGATATATGAGATTATCTCAAGTGGCTCTCTGTCTCCTCCTCGCTCTATCTCTCTCTCTGTCTCTCTGGATGGCAGCACGCCAAGGCGACACTTCTACATACAACAAACTGTCGGATTTTATATTAATGATAAATTAAATTGTTCATTGACTTGAATAATTTTGTGCGTTGTCGTTTTGGGGTCGCAACGCATAGTTTGTCTCCCTTTTTATTTATTTTTCTTCTTCCCTCTTCTTTCTCGAGTTTTCCCATATATGATGAATTGATGAAATCATTGTGAAAAAAGCAAAAACTGTCACCGATTCCCCTGTGCAAATGACAGAGTGTTAAATTATATAACTCTATTATGTGCGCATTAAAAATAATTGATGGCTAGGTGAGAGATAGACAAATGAAAGATAGTACGCAAAGGGAATTATAAAAGAGAACTTAAATTACTTATTTCCGTTGCTGTCATAAATTACAAATCCCAACTCGAAACCGCAACTTGAAGCTATTTCCTGGGCAGATAAACAGACGAGAGTCATTTTTACAGTTCAATTATTTAATTTCATAGTTTGTGGCAATATTTTGTTGTCCCAACTATTTTGAAACGAGCATAAGTCTCAAGTTGGAGAGGACATTGCCAACGAAGCGAACCGACAGACAACAAAACAATTTACTGATTTTAACAAAAATTTTAATTAAACAAATTTTGTGTGAAAGGAAGTTGGCCGTAATGTGCCTCTCCGTGTAGCAACAGCAACAGCAAGAGCAAGAGAAACAGAAACAGAAACTTTTCGCACGGTCTGCGACTTCCTTCATTGTAGGAAGTTGGCACGAGCAACTCGACGCTGCCGTCCAATTCACTTTTTGCACCATAAGTTGTGCCCAAAATAGCAGAAAACTTGCCCCCGATAATGTTAAAAATGAAGCAACAAAATAATAATAAAGCAATGGTGAAAATGTTCATACTGTAGGAAATGTGCACAAACTTTTCGTCCCCCAAAAACTATGCGACAAGCCCCAAATGCTGCTTGACCCTGCACATAAGGAGAAACGAAAAGCTTAAAGTTGATTTGGGCCAGTTGGCATAAATCTCTGCTGGCTGGTCTGAAATTTACACACAGGCACCCCGAGCATTTGAATGTCACCATTGGCTCGACTGTCTCACCAGTCGACTTGTCGCAACGTCTGTCTGTCTAGACTGCAAGTCATGCGCTTAGCTTATAAACTTGTCTTATGCGGATCCCCCAAACACACACAAAAAAATAGTAAAGAAACCAATGTCTGACTGCCACTTAAGCGAGCTCAACATATAAATCTTGCAATGGTTGGTATTTTACAACAACTTTGAACAGCAACGACAACAATGCGCCATTTTATTGCGAAACCTCAGACATTGCGTATACGTAACGTTAGCCAAACTGCCACCGCTGCCACAAATGCTACAGCTGCCATTCCACAGCATACCATCCCATGCCATGCATTGTGGCCTGAAGAGGAACAGGAGAACTAAAGCTAAAGCTAAACCTAAAGCTGAGAATACTTCCCAGTTTCATCATCTGACAGCATCGAATGCTAGTGCTGACCGTTTTGGCCGAGCAAATATGACTTTAAGTTCGGTCACATGGAGATGAAAATGTTACTTGTAGGTTTAGCAACATTCGCTTAAAATTACAGAAATAAAAGAATTAATGGTTAAAATATTGACTCAACTTGTTTAATAATTTGAAATAGGAAAAAGATATAAGCCTATTGAAATACATAGTAAAATCAGCAAACATTATTTAAATGTAAGATCTTATCAATCATCCTGTAATCAGCTTAAAAGATAATCAAATTATTATTGCTTTTATGTTCTTAAAGTCGTGTTAGTTTAATGATTTGTAGTTTAATTTATTTATAAAACTGAGGCTTTCAAAATTTTCCAAAACAAATAAGTTATGATAGGCAATTACAAATTGGTTTTATACTTACTTAAATGAATGTAATTTTAATTGCAATGCAATGATATTAATATTACAAATTTTATTTTACTTACCCTCAATAATATTATATGGATATGATTTAATTTTAATTTTTGAATCTACGTTTTTATTATGTATTATTTTTTTTGTCTACACCTTTATGGCTCAAAATAATAAAAATAGGGCTATTTAGAGTCAACAAATTGTGGCACCTTTTCATTTGTTGTCCCCATGCAACAATTGTCTTTGGTATTTGGAGCGTCTCGCTGGGGACACAATTAAGCGTCGAAATGAAAAGTGAAAAATATGTATTTGCACTTTGCGGAACAAGAGCTACCCAAAGGTAGACAATGTCGAGCTGCCAACCACTTGGCCATTATTTATGTTAATTGTTCAAGCTGACGCTGAAACTGAAACTGAGGCTCAAACTGAGTTTGAGTTTGAGGCGACGTTCATCATGTTGACTGTTTGTCATTGTTGGTTATTGTCGTGGCTAATGTTGTTGTTGTTGTTGCTGTTGTTGATGTTGATGTTGACGTTGTTGTTGGTTGGCGGGACACATGTGATGGCAGCCGCTCAAAAACGCAGCACAGCACTGTGGGGCATTTGACCAGTTTTTGTGGCATTTAATAATAACTCGTAAGCTACTCAATACATTTTCTTTGATGTTTATTAATTCTAAAATACGGTGCAAATTTGCACTTTATCATAGCACGAGTTCCTCGAATGCCACGGCTGGCTTTAACAACTGTTACTTTAACATTTGACTGTTATATAAACATTTCTGGTATGTGACATAAGAGTTTGATATTATTATAATGTGTTGGCATAAAACATTCACAATTTTGCATACTTGTAAAAATTAATTAATGCCACAAAAACTGGTCAATTGTCCCATGGTGCAGAGAAGCGACAAAGATGTGTGTGTGTGTGTGTTTTGGCTGTGTTGCGTGGCGTTATTAGGCTAATGGTTGCCCCGTGGGCATCCAATGCTTTTGTCTATCAAAATGCTTTTGTCCCACTACTGACAGTGCCACAGCTGCCCCCGGTGTGTCCCCCTCGTCTTTCCCCTCGTCTGTCCACTCTTCTCTTCCCTCCACTGTTACTACTGCAAATATGCAGTGGCAGGCTTGTAGTCTAACTGCCAAAGCCACGCACAAAACGCATTGAGACGCCATAATTGCAGCCAGTTGCCAGTTGTGTCTGTGTGTCATCCAGCATTCAAGTATGTAGTTGCCTCTCACTCCCACTCAGAGTGTCCCTCTCCCTTTTATTCTCCCATTTATGGGCGCAAGTGCGTTAAGTGCAATAACAGCAATGACAGCAATTGCGTTGACAGCCAGGGCAAAGCCAAAATGGAACACGCTCTGTACTCAGTGTGTCCCACACTGAAGAGCAGTTTATATTTAGATGCTGCCACAATGACTGACTGAATAACTGAGTCTTCCCCCTTCTTCCTTTGCCTGATTCCCTACTCGGTCTCGACTGCCCTCCGGCTGCTGACTGTTACAAATAAATTTCACTTGAGCCGAGCTGACTTGACTTGTCTTGACTTGTCATGCTGCCAATTGGGTCCGCGCCTGTCTCGCATTGCATTGCCATTGCAAACAGGGTCAATTTGCGACTCAGCCCAAGAGCAGGACAAGAGGCACTTCTTACTCCACAGATCCACACATCCTTAGGCTACATATCAAATTGCTAGTCAAGACTTAGACATAGACATGCATAGACTAGATTTACAATTTATATTATAATTATTTTTATTATCAACATTTTTACCAACATTTTAACAGCTCAAAAAGAAATTGCATGTTTAAGACCGTGTAAATTAATTATTTTATATTCCATAAGATTGAATATTAGTTTCATGTGTTTGCGAATATGTAGTAATTATCCAGCTATCATCTCGCGTCGCAATTTTCTGAGTGTATAAAAGTAAATAATAAACAACCTTTGCATACATGGTACTGGTTAATCTACCTGAGATTCAGTAATTGCAAGACATCCCTCCTAGTTACGGTCATTGCAAAGATGCAAAAGCAATAAGCCGAAACAGCGATATTTCCGATATTTCCAATAGTTTCTTGTGTGGACCAAGCGATTGGAGTGTTGTAAAGAGTGACACATAGCTCTGTTAGCCAATTCAAAATTTCGGTTATTAGGATACGAAGATAGAAGGTATACCTTATATGGTGAGAAAGAAGATAAGAATTTACGAAATAGTAAATGATCAAAACTCATACTTACATAATGTTGTTCTCGATATTATTCTGGCCCTGTTCCTCAAGTTGTTTGCGATTCTTTCGGCTTTCAATGTGAACACGATAGATAGCTACAATCATGAATGTTCCTTTTATGAGAGCCATTAAAGTTGTAGGGCCAAACAAATAGACAAAATTCGACCAATCATAGGCTGCAAATTAATAACAAAAGAACACTCAAACAGTTGATGGACTTTTTATTTAGATTTACTTACTTTTTAAAGAACATTCGTAGTAGGCAAAGCCAACTTTCCAATTGATATCGATATCAAGATTGTCAAGCAGATAATCTGACAGAATTGTAATTAGAAGAAACGCAGAAGCCACTCCCCAGACAAATAGATTGTACTTCAAAAACCGCGATTGATTATTGTTTTGAATGGTTACAAATATGTCAGTAACAAAAATTCGATAAAATTCAAAACCCATTACGGCAAGCCACAAATAGATGGAGATAGTTAAGAAGTATTGCAAATAAGCTAAAAATTAGTCGGCTATTTTAGTAAATATTAAGTTAATATAAATGAAAACTTACCCGCAATATAGCAGGTAGTCCCCAAAAGAAAATGATCATTGTAAATTAATATATCTACGAGATGAACAGCCAAGAAGCAAATTAAATAACACAAAGAACATTTGTCATATGCGTGTTTCAGTTTTATCAAAAAGATGTAAATAAGTACGGTCAACAAAAGAAACAAAAGGTACGTCCGAAACTCTGAGAAACAAATCGTTAATAGATTTATAAGTCTGTAAAAACTCAAGAATGCTTCCTTACCATCGAAAACGTCAAAATCTGTTAAGCAATTCATGGGCGACAACGTAAACTTCCAGTAATAATTGTAAAGCTCCTCTGGCTGTAAGCAATAATCTCGTTTTGAGAGATACACATTATCATTCGACCGATACACAGTGCCATTCTAGATAAGTTTATTTAAATATTATAATTTCTAAATATCAGCTTCGAATTTCTGTCTCACCTCAAAAAGTTTCGAGCCATTTTTAAGGCGGTAGGGTCTGTGAATATCCCTACTACAGTGTATGAGTATCCCAGGTTGTACCACAAACTTATCGCTTATTGTTCTACGCTGGACTGTTCCATTCTCAAGTGTTATTTTGTATAGTGAATAATCGATGAATTCTTTTGTGCATTTGCTTTCATCATCCAGATCAAGTCGATGTCGATGACAACAGTACCGAATGCAGGGCTTAAATTTACACACACATCCTCTTGTGTGATCCTCGACTTTTGTTTTCGTCCCCTCAAAGAGTATCTTATAGCTGTAAGTTCCGGTTTGTTCAGGAGGTATCACAACTCCTTCGTATATATAAGAGCCATTTGTAAGTTTCTCACTGTAAGTTAAGTCGACTGTATCAAAGTAATCACAATCGGGGATTTCTTTAGCTCGAATTGATGTCCAGACACAGATGAAAAATATTATTTTTAGTTTCATTTTAAGCATTCCACGAGCACTTGAGCTCTACCGAAAAACAACCTCACTGGGTTGCACTTCAAAATTTGACTGAAATCGACTCCGATCAAATCCAGTCATTGGTTAAATATATAAAAAGACGGATCATTTTTTTTTTATTTTATTCAATTGGTTGCAGCCTTAAGAATTTTGTTGTTTTCTAATTTTAGGGTGCACTTACACTAGTTGACAAGCTTGTCAATTTCGTCTCAGTAGGCTGTGCTTTTTACCAAGTCAACACTTTTGCATAGAGCTCCACAAGATGAATTTACTAAAATAATAATAAATACATCTTGCACTAAGTTGCCATCAAAATATTCAGCCTACTGAGATGAAATTAAGTTGTTTGTCAACTAGTGTAAAGGCGCCCTTAATGGCTTTTTAAGATTTTAAGTTTTGTTATCAGTCCAAAAAAGCAGTTGCCAATTGTGCGGGTATTCAAAATATAAAGTGCTATATTGCTAAATATTATTTGATAAAAACCATAATATTCCTTTCTTTCTTTGTATTGGCCTTGGTTCATTATAATTCAAGATTATATTTCGATACTTCCACAATGAATGCCTGATTTGCTGATTACTGTTTATATTAAAAAAGAATTAATCATAAGAATAAATGAAATTATTTTTATTTATTTTCTTTATTGAACATTCTAAGCAATTTAATCGAAGTAGATTGTGTAGTTTGCGAAGCGGTTGTGCTTTTATTTTCCGTCTGAGGGGACCTGAAAATGAAAGAAAATCAATTTTATATATAAAGCCAATTTTCTATTCATTGTCTAATGGTAATTACTTGCGAGTTAATAATTTGAGAACATCTTTTCTAAAGATGGTTACCGCAAAGGTGAGAAGGCAATGAATCAGACCCAAGTAGAACATTATATATTGAAGAAATTGAGGCGGATTTCCAGCAAGATTATAAATAACAGCAGTGAGTTCGATAATAAAATCCGTGAACGCGATCATAAAGAAACGCAAATAGAATGTAAACCTAATAAAGAAAATACAACTATTATTCATAATGAAGCTTAGTATTAATTATGTGAATGTACCTTATATTGTTCTTTAAATTTCGCTGCCCCAGTTCCCTAAGTTGTTCTCGATTCCTTCGATTCTCAAAGTAAACACGCCAGATAGCTGTGAGAATGAATGTCACATTTGTGAATACCATTATGGCAGCAGGAGCAAAGAAATAGACAACACTCGACCAATCATTCACTGCATAATAAAAGTTGATAAATATTTTTGAAATAATTGGGAGCTTAATTAGCATTTACAAACCTTTGCCAAAGCATTCGTAGTAGGCATAGCCCATTTTCCAGTTGGAATCGATATCAAGATTATCCAGCCAATAATCAGCCAAAATTGTGATCAAAAGAAGCACAGATGCTGTACCCCAAACAAAAAGACTGTATTTCCGAAAGCGCATTTGATGATTTTTTTGAACGTTTACAAACATTTCAAGAACCATAATTCGCCACAAATCGAATGCAATTACGGCAAGCCAGAGATAGATTGAAATGCTCGAAAAGTAGCCCAAATAAGCTGAAAAGAAGTGAGATTTTTATAACTCCTCTACTCATTAGATACTTGGTAAAACTTACCCACAAAATAGCAGCTGACTCCAAAAATAGAAGTTTCAATTTTTGTGAGAATATTTATTGATAGACTGACAGATAGACAAATCAGATAACACAGATAACACATGTCATGGATATGCTGCAGCTTAAGCACAAATATGTAAATACAGGTTGTCAGGAGTAGAATACAAATAGACACCACATTAACTGGAATACAACTTATTTTAATGTAAAATAAAAAAAGTTAAGTAAAATATTTACCATAAACAAAGTCATATTCATTCAAACAATTCATTGGCAACATCATATAGTTCAATCCCTGAACATCAAACTCTGTTGGCTGTATGCAATAATCTCGTTTCGACAAAAATGCAGCTTCCTTTGGTCGATACAGAGTTCCATTCTAGGCATATTAAATTGAAAATAAATTGAAATATTTGTAAAAATTAATTTCCAGCTTTAGTTTCACCTCAAACAGTTTCCAGTCATCATTATGGGCAAAGGGTCCTATGTGACTATCTTTATTACATTGAGTCCGTATTCCTGGTTGTACCACAAACTGATCTACTAAGTTACTTTTCTGTTTTGTTCCATCGTCTTGTGTAATATCTACTTGAGCATTACTCAACTCATTTGTGCATTTGCCTTCATTAGTCGGATCGAATAGATATCGATGACAACAGTATCGAATACAGGGTTTAAATTTACACACACATCCTCTCAAATGATCCTCGACTTTTGTTTTTGTTCCCTCAAAGAAGATCTTATAGTTGTAAGTTCCGGTTTGATCGGAAGGTATTAAAACTCCTTCGTATATGTAAGAGCCATTTGGTAGTCTCTCACTGTTAGATAAATCGACTGAATCAAAGTAATCACAATCGGGAATTTCTGCAGCATTAATTGAAGCACAGATGCATATGAAATATATAATAAACTGTTTTGTTTGAATCATATTGTTTATACAGAAAAGCAACCGCACTGGATCAGACTTTAAATTCAACTGAAGTCGACTCCTTTTCGTGCCAATCATAAGTTAAATATGGAAGTGCAAATGAAGTATATATATAAAAGACGATACGCATTATCGTTATGATTTCTTCGCGAAGTTGATTTATGTTTTTTTATGTGTTATAATTATTTTACATTACTAATACTCAAGTTTATTGAATTACTCCCACTTCTTGTGCAAACTTATTACTTGTACTTTTGCTGGTTTATCGACAATTTAGTCATTACGCAAGAAATATAAAGCAGTATACAATACAATATATTTATAATATATGTGATCCAACAAAATGTATTAAGAAAATAAAGCTACATTTTTTGTTAATCTTTAATTGAATATTTATAAATTTCCAGACTCATTCCGCTAACATTTTGATTTTTACAGACTTATTGGAACTTTGATAATTAAAGTTTAAATTTTTTCCATTAGATATAATTTCTTGCCTTTTCATTCTGCCTTTGTTTTGTTATTCAGGTAGAATGAGAGTTCTGCAAAGGTGCAGCAGTTGCTTTATCTTGAAATTTACAGAAATGGAAACAATTATGAGAAATGTGGGTGAGAAAAAGCAGCTCGAGGTTTGGTTGTTTGGCTGTGATTTATGTGGTCTCAACTTAACACCGCAGAAATCTGTGCTGAGCTCTGTCAACTTGTTTTGCGTGTTTTGCCCTAAGAAAAGGGAAGCGACGCACGCAGCTGGCTAAAAACTGGGCCAAGTGAATAATTAAGCGGTTTATAAACATTTGTCTCAGCCAGCCAGCCAGGAAGGAAGGATGCAGAAGGAAGCCCGACCACGAGCTCAAACAGAAGCTGAAACTGAAGACGACGGCTGGGCAAACAGAGTTCTCAGCTATCAGCTATCAGCTAAGACTTGAGTTGAGTTGGCTACGCATTATTTATGCCAGCTGCTGTTGGCCAGGAATTCTTGTACCGTAGCAGTTAACTATGTTTGCTGTGCAAACAGGCGGCACAAACAGGCAGGCCAACTTTAAGTTAACGTTAATTTGCGTGGCCCTTCAAGTTGGCTCACAAACTGCAACTATTTACTTTTAATCGCATGCTCCAATTGCAAAAACAATTTAAAATCAACTCGCTCGTTAAGTGAAGCGGCAGGAAACACGGGGATGAAGGGCCAAAAACTAGTTAACGTAGACATTGGCTGCAGTTTCTCCCCTCTCCCCTCTTACCCCTTTCCCTCTTTTCCTCCTTACCGCTGCAACTGCATTTTCGACAAGTGCTTTTAACATTAAATATTCATTTACAGCATTAAGGGCACTCGAAGTCACGCGTTAACGGGCCAAAAAAAGCTGGCAACAGTGGGTTAAGGGAGAGGGACGTAAAGGGGGCGTGGCGGGGCTGCAGGCAAACCGAGAACGTGGCGCATCAAGCAAAACGGACACGGGAGCGCATTAAGTGAATATATGTATATTCCTGGCCAAAACAGACGCAGAAACAGAAACGGCAAAAAAAATTTAGAGCATTTTTGGCCACCTGCAGCGGCCAACAGCAGGTGATGGCCAAAAAATGTCTAGTTGTTGTTGTTACTGTTGTCATCGTTGTTGTTCTTGGCCATTTCGTAATGTGGGCAATGCTTTGGTTTTGTTTCACTTCCGTCGTTTCATTGCCAAAAGCTTTACAATAACAAAACTCAAGAGAGAGAAGAGAGCAAGCAAGAGAGCAAGAGTGAGAGAGAGAGAGAGAGAGCGAGAGCCTACAATATGGCCAAGTCGCTTCATTGAGAGAGAATTACGTTTGCGCCTCTGCTCTCATTTGGACGGTTTTGGATTTGACTTGACTTAACGGAACTTTAAGTGTCAAATGTCTGGTGATTCCACGTACAACGCGGCCAATACCGAACATGTTGACCAAGTTTGCAAGCGGCTTACAAATGTCAAAATATGGTCTTAACTTTTTCCTTTTTTTAAACTTATATATTCATCTCAGTTGTTATCTAGCTAGAGATTATAGCTTAAAATTGGCCTTATATTTATTTAATTTTTTTTAATTATAATACAATAAAAAGGTTTAAGGAATACAGGTTTATTAATATTATAAGGAAATCTTTGGATGCCCAAAGAAATTAACAAAATTAATCTTAGCTGATACTAAGCTCATAATGAAAATCTACTCAAAAATCAGTTGAATTTGACGAGAAACTATTATTTAAATTATATATTAAAAACCTGTAAATTGGTATTTGGAGCAAGATGTTTAAGATTGTCGGAAAAATATACAGTGACTTAGATAAAATATACTTGAATTAATAGTCGATTGTCACTTAAAAAGCTTTGATATATTATTATAATTTTGATACTAGAATTCACTTTCAGACTGAGTACATTTTAATTATATCGTGAATTAATGATTCTTGCTAGTTAAATATAAGAAGAATTAACTGGTAGTTAAAGTGTCTTACCAACTGAATGTGTCATTTGTTCAGAGTATATTTATATATTGTTTTTTATCTACATATATACTGATTGTAATTAGAATTTGTTGATCTATTTAAGTAACCACAAGATGCACTTATGCGCAATTAAACACAAAATGAATTAATTTTTATGTACTTGTGGGTTCAACACTTCGTCATACCTTAGGTGCACACACACATGACTACCAGAATTTGTGCGCCAGTTCCCCGAAAATGTTTGTCGCTTTTGTGTAATGATTAATGAATGTTGTGAGTGAGTGAGTGTGAGTATGTGTTGGTATGTGTGGGTGTGTTGAGGCACTCGCTTACAGTTGACTTCACAGTTGACATCATAATGCGGCTATTGCTGTCAGGACGACGCTGACAATCGGAGGCACTGTGACCACAGACAGGATCGACCTGCCTCGGAGAGGTCAAAGGCTTCGGGTCACAATCAGAGCGCTCTCACAATCTCACATTAATTAAGCAAATTTAATTAAGCCATGTTCATGTTCGAATTTGAGTCGAAATCAATGTTCTGCGGACCGCCTGCAACTGTGGCAAGTGTACAAAAAATAAAATAAAATAAAGTAAAATAAAATAAGTAGAACAAATCTAAGTAAAACGACGAGTCACTTGGAAATTTATATGCATGCCGCATGTTGCCACCGCGTGGCACATGTTGCCAAACATTTGACTCGACAAGCAAACCAACACACGCAAACACATACACATAGATTGAGACTAAGACAAGCATTGGGGTGTGCATTTATGGTAAAGTCTCAACACATTGGCAAACATAAAATTTAAACATGCATAGGCCAAAAATACAACACAGAATACAATACAAACACATAAACAAGCAGAGAAAGCATAAAAAGTATAAGCAAAGTGTGGAAAACACGATTAAAACTAGTCGAATATTGTATACACTTAAAGCTATAAAAAATAAAATTATCAAATTAAATTTAAGACCAACAATAAAAGTAAATTATACAACTTTAAGAAGCAGTCTTAATTGATAAACCAGGATTTAAAGCTTTACCAAAGTCTTAGTGTCTTGAAAAATTCCCTTAAGACTTATTTACAAAAAGTGTATAAAAAGAAAGCTCAAGCTAACTAATTTTAAATAAATGTAAATAATTTAAGAGTGTCCAAAAATATTAAAAATTGGCTTGTTATTTAGAGAAACTTAATAATGTTTACCCAGCCACATTTGTGAATACATGGATTGGTTTCTGTGACCTTAGGGTATATCCAGTAAGCATTGCCTGTTGTTTGTTTAGCAGCTAAGCAGCTTAAGTAGCAGAACACAAACACACACTCATAGACATGTGTACACGTAAGTATGAGTCCAATACACATATGTCTTTATACATATACACGTAGTACGAGGAGTATTTGCAAATTTGCGTGTCGCTTAAAATATTTGCGCTCTTGGTGCGCCTGATTATGGCGCTTAAAGAAACACTTAAAAAGGGCAACCAGATACAACAACAACAATAACCATAACAATAACAACAACTCCAGCAACTGCAAAAACAAAAACAAAATCAAAAACAAAAAAAAAAACTGGAGAACTGCGGCTGTGAGACCGACAAGTGCCAAGCGCTATTGGGGTTAATATCCGTGCACGAAAATATCCTCCCAAATATTCAGATACCCAAAATAAACTCAGACCGACAAGACGCAAGACGAAGCAAATTTTTTGAATTATTTATGGTAAAGTTTATGGCAAATATTTTTGACTTGAATTTATTTTGTGTGAGCTGCTTAGAAATTTTCGTACCATTTGCTTTGCTTAGCTTTTGTTGTGTGCGAGAGTCTCATGAAAAATACGCGAAAATTAATAAAAAGCTGTTGCATAATAAGCAGAGTTACTAGGCTTGCGTGCTGGCCAAATTAAAAGCCAACAATGTCTGCAAAGCAGCCAGTAAGGCAAATGAAGCAAAACTACGAGTACGAGTACGAGTAAGACGTGCTGTTATTTGTACGACACAGTCAGAGTCAGAGTCAAAATATCCCAGAGATTTTTGTCGCCTTGCGCCAAGGGCTATAAATTCGCTCAGGTTGGCGCATTTTTTCAGTTCCAGCACAGTGGATAGATAGTCATTGTGTGTGTGTGTGTGTGTGTGTATGTGTGTGTATACATTGACATTTACAAAGTGAGAATTTAATTAAACTTAATGAAAGTGCATGAGCGTTTGCCGTCTGTACGGCCTGGCAACGGGCCAGAAATGGAAAACTTTTCTCTGCCACTCGTTGAACACTTTTCGGCCATCGTTGCTGTTGTTGTTGTGCTGTTTACGGCCAGTGATAGGTGAGTGAGGTGGCTGGCCATTAAGGCACAGTGGCTATCAAAGCCCATTGATGAGAAGCACCCACTCTTTCACTCTTTAACTCGCACTCGCATTCGCACCACACTGCGTATGCTTAACAAACAACATTGAAATGGAAAACGGCCACGAAACTGAAATCGAAGCGCACGCCTGACCCAAATTCACAAACCGAACTGCATTGCACTGCTTTTGGCACTCAGTTGTTGGCCCAGTCAGTCAGTTGGCTATTATACAGAATGTTGGCGCACACTGCGTATGATTAATTTAAGTAGCAGCATCGATGCTATTGCGATTGAAGGTGTTTCGCTTTGGCTTTGGCTTTGGCGCTGGCTGCTGTGTGGCATTTTCTGGTCGATAAATTTAATTTACACAAATTAGTCGCGCGTAGTAGTCGTAAAAACGCAATCGAAGCGCCGGACAGGAGCACAAAGCACAGGACAAAAGTTCAGCATTAAAACAAAAAGCTAATTAATTAAAACACCTCGCCAGCAGCATTTTCCCCTCTTGGTCAACAGTGTTTTTGTCGCTCGGTGTGTGAGTGTGTGTGTGTGCAGGAACTGCTCTGTGTGTGTGTATGTGTGTATTTGTAATTGTGTGCTAGTCTATGCCTTGCGCAAAAGAGGGTGTGTCGACTGAAAAATACCCTACGACATTTGATTTTTATAAGAGCTTATTTAAACAGAGCCGATGATTTTGTAAAATACATAATTAAAAGGGTAAAATACATTTTATTATTTTAATTTTCTAATAATTATTAAAAATATTTATAGTTGCAATATATTTTTCATAGTAAATAAATCTGTTTTCTTCATCTTATTTATTACATCCTTTTATTTCTTCATCTTTTCAATAGGTGTATTTTATTTAATGAATTAATAATTTTAATTTAAATATATCTTAATACTTTATTTTATTAACTTATTTTTAAATATTTAATTAAATTATTAATGTTCTTTTTAATATTCAAATATTATTATTCAATAATGAATAACATCTTACCAAAACTACAAATTTTTTGCAGTGTATCAAAGCTGGGCGTGGCAGTTGTCGGCATTGCTAATTATTTGACCATAAATCTTTGCACTGACTGTAGTTTTTTTTGGTGGTTTTTGTTGTATTTCATTTTTGTTGTTGTTGTTTTTGGTCCCGTGTCAATGTCAACGACTCGACATTCTTTGGGTGTCTCTTAAGTTCTTTGACTTGGTCTGGGGTCTATTTTAAGGAACATCTAAACTTACTTACTGAAGGCAATTTGTTGGGCCTCTTTTGGGCGGCGGCTTCCATCAATCTTTCAATAATTTTATTGCTGGCAAAAGGCTTTCCGCTTTTTGCTGATTGAAAGAGCAAATAAAATATGCGAGTCCACGATCGTCCCTGCCAAATTCGAAGCGCAAATTTGCGAGCATTTCCGCAGCACGCACGTACCAAGGACTGAACTAAAGGACAACGCTTCCTGACCCACTTGCTTCCTTAAGGAGCTGGAGTTGGAGCTGTCAAGCGTGCGCGTTTTCATTTCATTTCGCTGACTCCAACTCCAACTCCAAGTCTTGACTGCGATTCCATTCTTAGGATGCGCTCAAGCATTGGGCGCTGAGTGGTAATTTATGGCTACGCATTTGGTTTACTAATAATATTCTCGACTCGTGGTCTGCTCATCGAACCCTCACTCTCTTGATTTTTTTCCCCTCCCTTTTAGCTTTGATTTGGCTCCTTTGTTTACCTAAGCAATAACAATAAATTAATCGTCGACTTACGAGAGGAGTGAGAGACCAGACGGCCATTAGTCTTTGTATTACGCCTTATGCTTTGTATTTTTAATTATGTGTCTAATTTTTCTGCCCACACACGTACATGTATTTCTATGAATAATACTTATACGCATAGGAATATTGCGTATACGCATTGAAAATATAGCGTGCCGAGCTGTTAATTGCCTCTATCAATGCGGCTTCCTGTTCGCTTTACATGTGTTTATAGATATCTCGATGTTGTTATTGCCGTCGCCATTTTCCCATTTCCTATTTCCCATTGTTGCTATTGCCTAATTGTGTGTAATGGTCAAATGTAGCTGCTGCTGCCACGAAAAATTAATATACAATTTTTGTTTTTGTTTTGCTTCTGAGCCATAGAAAGAGTGTAATTGGTCAAATTAGTTAAATATACATACAATCGAAAGGTATGAAGTTTACATTCGATTTTCGGTCAGTGTTTAAATTGCCTTGTTTAGCAAAACTTATTGGAAATCAAAAATATTTATGGACGTTAAATGAGGTTCAGTTCAATTAGTTTTAATTGTGTTTTTATAACAAATATTGTGTTTATCAACTCGGTATTCTCTGAGGCAGTTTAATCGATCACTGACAAGTTGAAAACTGAAAAAAATATTATTTTTTAAATTTAATTTAAGGAACTTAAGGTAATGGAAATTTTTTAGTATTTTTATTCATTTTTTATAGTGAAGATATTTGTTATTTCTTTTGTTTTTTTTTTAATATTCCAAATATATTAAACGAAATTGAATAAAATTAAAATAATAAAAGTACTTAAACTACTATTTTCAAAAATATTTTTATTTAAAAAATATAGTTTAATTTTTACTTAACTTATTCAATGGCAATAGAAAATAATTCCTGAGCCCACATATCAAGTATGCTGTGACATTTAAAAGCGAGAGAGACTGGCAGTTGTGTCTTTAATTTGACATTTGTACAATTCATAAAATATTTTATTGTTGAGAAAATACTTGTATCTGAAAAAGACCGCAAAATAAGTTTCAAATTACGACAATTTCAAGAACGGTACAATGAATGAGTTTTCGTTTCATGAAAGTTATTACTTTAAAGGAGAATCGGCCTACACCGAAGATCATGTGGTGATCAAGAGTCTGTTTTTTGTAGTGGATAGCGCAAAAGAACTGGAACGTCAAGAGCTTCAAACGTATTTCGAGAGATATGGATGCGTTGAACGCTTGCATCTATTTCCAAGTAAAAAACGAGCACAATCCATTGCAAGAGAAAGACGAACTGGCTACGTTGCCTTTGCAAATCCCTGGGATGCTGCCAAAGTGTTGCGGGTTCGAAATCCCGATGTCGGTGGATGCCGTATAACAGTAGGACCCAGGTATAGCTGGCACCAACCAGATGCCGAGAACATGCCAGATAGACCGGAAAATGTGGACTCAAATGAGACACCCGCTGCCATTATGAAACTGAACGATCATTGCCTGGAGCATATATTCAAACAATTATCTCTAGTTGATAGCATTCGCTTTGCACGCACCTGCTTTCGTTTTCGCAGCATTTATGAGGGAATGTCGCCATCTCTCCATTCATCCATCAATTTTGAATTATTTAAGTCAATGACTGCGTGGAATTTGCGTGACTTTTTTCAACTGTCCGGACGTCATATAAAGAAAATCGAGGGCACTATACCAAAAATGTACTGTCATCAAGAGTTTTCGCTTCTTGGCAAGCATTGCATTAATTTGCAATCGATGAGAATCAGCAAAAACATTTTTTTGTTTGTTGAGGTCCGTAACATATTTAAAATGTTCGCAAATTTGAAAAGTCTACAAGTTCTGGAATTACATGAATGCGATCTCAGTGATAACCATTTGCTAGCGCTCAAACATTTGAGACAGCTTAAGAAACTGGATCTTTCACAAAATAGCATGATGACTGGACGGTATATGAATTGTTTGCCGAATTCAATTGAGTCGCTGACACTAACACACTGTTATAGACTGAAGCCGAAATTTGTGAACGAAATGTTAACCAGGCTACCACTGCTTAAAGAACTACACCTAGATGTTATGATGTTGAATCTAGTTACCCAGCCTTTCAACGTAAATTGCTGTAAATCGTTGGAGATCCTTACAATTTCCTATGCGGAAATCTTTTTTGATGAATATAAACACATTGCAATGCTGCCAAGCATTAAGAAACTAACATTGAGAATCTCTTATACAAATCCAGCGATATCTCCCAAGCTAATCACATTAATGGTGGAGCATAAGTCCAAGCAGTTGGAACATTTGGAAATATTCAATGCTGTCAGTTTGAATAACGAGATCCTTTTCGAAATTGGAAAACTGACTGCATTAGTTACGCTGATTTTGCCAGGTCAAAATGCAATCACCGACCGTGGATTAGAGGCACTATTTACCTTGCAAGAGTTGAGAAAAATCCAAATCAGATCTACTCAAAATATCACTGAGAATGGTGTACTTCGATTGATACTTGCCTGCCCCAAACTGCAAGTGCTAAATTTGGAGTTTTGCAGGCAAATAACGGACAAGCTTCTTTATGATATTATTTTGAACCTAAAGAACAATCGGAATCATCGTCCTCTTCCCATTAAAATTTATATGACCGGCACCAATATCAGTCAAAGTTCATTGCTGAATGCGGATGTGGCTGCCAAGAATATAATCGATGTATTATATACATTTTAGATAATATTATCAAAACTTGTATTATGTATTATAAAATTACAAGAGCGCTAAGTCATTTTGGTCTTTTTATTAGTCACAATCAAAAATAGAACAACATCTTGCTAAACTAAGTAAACAATGATGTAATAATCATGACTTTCTGATGATAATGAAAAATTTATGATTATGCTTAAAGGGACAACTTTGGCACATGGTCAACAAATTGGTGAGGGGGGTCAGCAGTTGATTGCATCCTAATCTTGCGACTTGGTTGCCTGTGTTGTTGCTTCTCGTGAGGGTCACGTGCCGCTGAAATCATAACTCAATGTCTCAAAGTGCAGCACCCGAAATTAGTTTACACTTGCACCAAGGTTGCACTCTCTGTGTTGGCACCTGAAAAGCGGACACTCAGGTGCACGGTGGGCGGGACGGGGGCAACACTCAACGGGAGGCGACATTGCAGTTGTCGTTGCATTCGTGTTCATGCATAAACAAAATGCCGGCCTGCAACAACCGGAAACTGACGGCAAACGACATTTGCGATATGCATCATATGCCCCATCTACCACGCCCCCTTCCCCGCCTCCGCCTCCGCCACCGTTGCGATGTCAGAGTGCAATGTGGAGTCAGCTACTTGGCATATTTCTGTGCTGTCATTGTTGCTTGTGCGTCTTTTTTGCAGCTGCCACAGTTGCCGTCTGTTGTCTGCTCGTTGTTGGTTGTTGGTTGTTGTTGCCTGCATCTGTTAGCCTTGCAGGTGCAATTATGACGCTGGCAATGTGAGACAGAGAGAGAGAGAGAGAGAGCAGAGAGAGAGAGAGAGAGAAGGGAAGACTGACAGTGTCAGCGACACATAAACATTACATCATCAGCAACTTTTTGTAGCTGTCATAAAATGGTGCAGCAGCAACAACAACAACGACTACGAAAATGGGCACAAGATGCATGAGAAAAAGACCAACGAAAACTGCCAGCAACAACAACAACAACAACAACAACAAGAACAACATGGACAACAAATGAATGTTATCCTGATGCATTTCCGGAGCTGCCGCTAAGCCGGCATGCTAAATCCTTTTTTCTGTGCCTCCCATACGCCCCCCTTGCACTATGGGGTAATTTACCAGTTTTTGTGGCAATAATTATTAACTCGTTAAAAAACTTGAGTTGTTAATACACAAGATATTCTAAGTAGCTTACGAGTTATTTTTCCCCATACGGCAATTAAAAAATTAAGAAAAATTAAATCAAATTCTTAAAAAAGTGATCCTTAAGACTTACTGCTCTGAATTAAGAAATAATGACGCTAAGACACGGATCTAGGCACTTGCTAAAAAAGTCCTAAAAAAATTTGTAAAAATATTTTGTAAAATATTTTCTTTTCCTTCGAAAATCATCCGCTAACACCACTTGCTATATTTACTAATTTTTAGCTAAGTAAGCTAATTAGCTACACATATTGAAAACCTTAACATTGATCTTCATTAATTTTAAAATTCACTGCAATTCGGTCTTTGTTAACGGCTGACCTTAACAGCTGTTACTTTAACATTTGACTGTTATATTAACATTTCTGGTATTTACGATAACAGTTTGATGTATTTATAATGTGTTAACATTCAAAATTCATAAATTTGCATTCTTGTAAAAATTAATTAATGCCATAAAATCTGGACAGTTGCCCCATAGTGCCTTGTCGTGGCTCTAATGAGCTGTGTGTGTGTGAGAGTGTGTGTGCATTGTATGCTTGCATTATTGTTGACATTTCTGCTGGCATATGATGCTTGTTAGTGACTTTTTTGTTTCTTACTGCTGCTGTATGTTTTATGCGATGCTCTCTTCTCTACACTCTCTCCACAAGCTTTCGTCTCTCACTCTCTCTTCTCCTATTCCTGCCCCTTTCCTGCTTCCTCTTCAGCATTCTTCCTGCAGAGGCAGCTCTCTTGTCGCTGTTATGAAATATTTTCATGAGTTTTGACAGTAATGTGTCGCAATGTTTGTCCATGCTTTTTTGTCTGCCAGACAGCCACCAACCAGACAGACTGTCAGACTGACAGACTGACAGACCAGATCCATTCAGCCAGTAGTCATACAGTCAGCCATTGTCTGCGGCTGGGCCAGAAGAAGAAGAGGAGCGACATGTTTGTCTCGTTGTTGCGAGTGTTTAAGCGTTGATTACACTTTCGTGTTTGCCGCTGGTTGTCACTACTCGTTGTTGTAGTTGTAGTTGTTCTCCATATTGTTGTTGTTGTTGTTATTGTCATTCTACTTGTAGTTGTAGTTGTGACTAGTATTGTTAATATGGAACAGCTGCCTGTTTGCTTATAAGCTCCACATTCTCTTCTATTTGTTGCATGTGAACGTATGTGAGGCTTTTTTATTAAATACTTCGCTTCCTTTGCTTATTAAAATGATATAAATAATATTTTGTGTGTGCTACTTAAATATTGTAAAGATTTAAAGCAAAAATTTGGTAAATGACAAAAACACCACTTTTACAAATTTAATGTTTTAATTTTTTAAAGTGTTACCAGAATTGTTTTGCATTTGAAATATCGTAAGTAATCTTTATATTATTTATATTCTATATAATATTAAAACAAATATCAACATTTGTTCTGAAAACTTATCATTAAATTTAAGACATACCAAAATAAAATAAAATGATCTAAAAGCATCACAATATTTTTGTTAAAATCATAATAGCTTTTATAATGAATATTATTATTATTATTATTATTATTATTATTATTAAATTATATACACATACATATTAAAAAATGCAATTAAAATAAAGCAGTTTTTGATGTTTTTACATTATTTTATTCGATGTTAAATTTGAATTAAATTTTAAAATTTTTTTGTTTGCTATTTAGAAACATATTTTAATATACGATAAAGTTGCTTTTTAATATGCACTCATTTTACTGTAGAGGAATAAAAAATTATCGTCAATTAATGGAGAAATATTTTATAAGTATAATTAATTTTCATTGATGAATTTTATTAATTGAAGCATTTGTTTGTGGCTGATCTAAAGGATTGAAGCCAAAAATGTGTCATTAATGACTCCGGTGTGAATTTTACTCCTTTGTACCTCCCGCTTTAATGAATTAAAATTATTTTTTATGCAAATATAAATATAAATAATTATGTTTGACAGCATGCGAAACGAAAACAAAATGCTGTCATAATTTGTACGGCCGTATTAAATGTTTGGGCATTAAGTTTTTAACAAGCGGATGAACTGACTGACGGACTGACTGACTGACTGACTGCCGGATGTAAGGACAAATGGAAAAATGGACAGATGGAAGGCCACATAACTTGCGTCAACTTCTGGTGTTGATTGCCACAATGGGCATTTTTGGGTAGAGACCATGAGAGAGAGAGAGAAGCATAGAATATGTGTGAGAGAGAAGTACAATAAGAGAGAGAGAGAGATGTACAAACACTTGCTGGATGTAGTCGTAACAAGCGATATTTCATGTACATGCCATATATCAATGTCACTTTACTTTGGCAAACAGTTTCAGTTAATACACAATCAATGTACCAATGTGTTATCAATAATAAATTGCTGGCGATTTATCAGCCAATGTGGCCAACAACAAAGTCGCCTTCTCTCTCTCTCTCTCTCTCTCTCTGTCTCATACCAAATTCAGCTACAGTCTTAACTTACTTTGCAAGAACAGCAACAAAAGCTATGACTATGGCAATAGCAAGCAGCAGGCGACAGCATCAAACTCAGGAATTCTCCAGTTGAGACTCTCTTTCCCTCTCTGTCTCTGTCTCTCTCTCTCTCTCTCTCTCTCACACCCACGCGCTTTGGGAGACTTTTAAAATCACCCAAACCGCCAGCCACATGCGAAAGTCAAACATAAATCGCTCCCACAGTTGCTGTCTCTGCATTGGTATGTGTGCATGTGTGCATGTGTGTGTGTGTGTGTGTAAAAATTACGACCTAGCCATGTGTGTATATATATCTGTGTGTGTGTGTGTGTGTGTGTGTGTGATGGGTTGGTGTGCGTGCAAGTTATGCGCAGCATGCAAAACTATGCACGTGCCGTTTGAAGTGTATAAATGTGCTAGTGGCGCCCCCTAGCGAGAGGTAGCTGCACTTACGCCAAGCTTAGCTCCGTCCCCATCCCCTCGTCCCACCCTTATCTACGGGGATGACGACAACGTCGCCTCGACCGACAATGCGAGTCATGCGGTGGAGTCATATCGGATGACAATTAGGCCCTGGTCATCAATTCCAAGTGCACAAGCGATAAATCTTTGGTAATTGTATGTGTGTGTGTGTGTGTGTGTGTGCCTTCTCTGTCTCTTTGCACACGTGTGCGTGTGTGCGAGAGAGGGAAGAGAAAAGAGTGCACGCTCTGCAGGTTAAATGCTGGCAGCAACTGCAAATTGTGGCTTCGTTTTTTGGCCAAAACCAAACGGAAATATTCGCTCGTTGGCGGTCTAATTGAAAACCAGCATTTAGGACAAGAAAATTTAGAGTGTATAGGCCTTTTATATAAGCCTGGCAACTCTGGTTATGTAAAGTGATCATGAGATACATTTAGAAAAAGTAAGAAATTTATTTAATTTTGATTTAAAATTATTGATATTTTTTTGATTTAATTTAAATGATTTTTAAATAATTTATATTATTGATAAATTTTTGGAGGTGAACATAAAATTATGTATACAAAAGATGATTGGATTTTAATATATTTAAATGAAATAACCTGCACTTATGTCACCAAAAATAATCCTGATATTTCTGTTTATACCGAGCTATCTTGAGATATATTTAGAAGAGGTAAAAATATTAAAAATAAAATACCTGCATTTAAGATTGTATATGATTTATAAAAAAAAAATGTAAACATTGTCTAAGATAAACTTAATAATTAAAGTCATTTAAATAGTTGATTAACTGTTTAAGCTGTAATTAAGTAACGGCATGTGACAAAACTATTTCAATTAATTTAAATTTATTTGATTCGACGTTTTTCTGTCACTGGGCATTTGTAAATTTATTCATTTGATATAAAATTTAATTAATTAAGCAGTTATTTAAATGCCAGTAAATCGCACATCATTTGAAATTCTTTTGACAAGGGTCATTCACGAATGACATTCGAAACACGTTTCAACATTTTCAGCCAAATGAACTCAATCCTTAAAATTTGCATAAGTCTATTTTTGTTGCTATTGTTGGAATAATAGTAGTTGTTGTTGTTGTTTTTGTTGTCGTTGTTGCTTTTGAAAACTGAAACCCGCAAAGTGCAAAATGTTATAACAAACAGCAGCAGATCCTGAGTAGCTAATTAGTTTTTGGAAATGCCGCAGGATACTTCAATGTGAAAACCCAAAACATGTGTTAAATATATGTATGTATGTATATATATTTATATGTGTATGTGTGTGTGTGTGTGTGTATTGCATATTATTTATGCTAAATAATTGAAAATATTATTTACCAAGTTAAATGTGTCACATTTCCTGTTGACTTTAATTGTTGTAAAGCCTGGCAGGCAGGCAACGATGACGACAGCAGCCGTGCGAGGGTTGCTGCAAACGTTGTGGAAGTGCCAAAAAGTAGAATGAGGTAGGGTCGAAGTGGGGGGTTTGAAAATTGCACTGTGTTCGGTGTACGGTGCGTATGCGTAACTTATCTTACCGTTGACATAAATGACATTTTAAGGGCAATAAGTTATTTCACATTATGTCTTTGTGGCTCAGCTATCTCTGTGTGCGTATGTCTCCAAGTGTGCGTGTGTGTATGTGTGTGTGTGTTAAACCTGAAACAGTGGGGCGTGCGTACAAGCCAAGCTACAAGCGGTCGGAAGGACACAAGAAAGGACAGACAGACAGACGAGCGGACTGACGAGGACGAGGAGTTGACTGCCTGCTGCTCGAGTTGTTAACAACTATGAGACTATGGCACAAACTTTATGAATGCTGCTTCTATGTGTGTGTGTGTGTGTTTGTGTGTATGTGCACTGCAAGTGTTTGCACCGCATGCGGAAGTCACATGTTTGCATTATGTGTCCTTTGGCATGTCCTTGCCGAGCTGCTTTCCAGCTCCCTGACTGGCTTTGCCTGTGCCTTGCGTCTTGTTTACACTACACTACGTACTTGCTGCATTCTCTATGTCCCCCCCCCCCTTCCTTATCCACCGCCCTGAACTCCCTGCTAACGGCCAAGCAGTTTTCATGCATAAATTTAATATTTTGGTAAGAGTGAGTTTGTGTGGGCGCCACCAACATAAATTTTAACTGCTCTGCAAATATTTGTTTAATGAGAAACTTTTAGCTGCTATTGCCCTCTCTCTTTCTCCAGTATTATTTACTAATTATTTAAATTAAGCCTAGCACAATAATTATTGTGCCAGCCAGTGTGTAAATAGAGACAATTACAACAATGCACAACTATTTGTCACAACTTCTGAAGTAAGCTCACCAAAATCTGTCAAGTTGACAATTCAAAGTCGTATATTTAAGACCAAAACTGACAGTGATAATATATTTATGGGATTATTTTACTACTAACAATTTGATTTGCTAAATTTAAATACAAACACGATGACACTGATTCGCCTGCTAGAGCATGTTAATAAAAAATAAATAAAAACGAAAGACGAAATCTCAATTAGTCAGTTTTTGGTCAATATTTCAGACCTTTTAAATTAGAGTGATTTTTTGGACTGATAATTTCTTTAAGAATTTAACAAATTAATACATTTTTAAGCAATTAATTTATCATATATTTTATTAATTTAAGAGAATGTACATTGCAATATAAATTGAACAATTAAAATCAGTCTTTTTAAAGATTCTCGAAGTGTTATCATTTTACAAAAGACTTTATTTTAATTTATTCTTTTTGACTTTCACTTGATCCTCTCTACCTCTTTTTTACTCTGTTTCTGTATTTGGTTTCGCTTTCATTTCAATTGCTTTTTATTGATTTATATTGCGTGCAAGTGAAAAGCTTTTGGCTACAATCGCTGTATAATTTTTCATTGAGTGCCTGGCTGCTCTCCGACCAGAAAAAATTTAATTTGGTCGACTTTATGCTGCTCGGCCCATACCCGTTCCCATCCCCGTTCCCCGTCTCCGCCTCCGGCATCTTCTTACACATTCGCACTTTTGCTGAGGCAACATTGATTGCAATTGCAATTAATTTGGTCGCTTGGAAAGGCGTTTTAATGGCGCGATAAGCATGGCAGAAAAAAGGCTGCACCCAACTTCTGCTCTGAGACACATACACCTCACACACACACACACCTCACACACGCACACCACACAGCTGTCCCACCAGGAGGTCAATCGACATTCGGATCAATGCCTCAGAAACTGAGCCACTAATTATTTTATTTTATTTTTTTAATGAGTGTTTTTTTCGAGGCTTGATAAAATATACATAAATCAGTTATACGATCTGCAGACTGCCTGGAGAGACTAAAAAAAAGAGTCTGTCCCTCAATTGTCTAGACATTGTGGGTTACTCGAACCCATTTGATTCGCACATAAAAAACAACAGCTCCAAATGGCAACAAACTGAAACTCGAAACCAAAGTTGAAAGGCAGCACTTAAAGCCATTGTATTTATGTCGCATGGCAGGTAATTAATGTTTACTGCGCTTTGGCTCCACTCGAACTCAACTGCTCTCGGCTTTATGTACCATGGAAAAGGGGCTCTCGAAAGCGCCGATTCATGCTTCCTAATCGCCGAGTGGTTTCCAAGGGATATGCAAGTCACGCTGATAATGTCGAACTGATTAAGTGTGTCCTTGTTTGTTGTCCTCCCCACAAAGTGCAACGGGATAAGGACAAGGACTCAAACTGCACTGAGTAAACTTGGGGCATCAACAGCAGCATAATTCATTAATTCTAATTGATGACATGGCAGTAATGCTCTTACTTCGCTGGAAATACTGGTTTCAGTTTGAGTTTGAGTTTGGCAGGAGTATTGTAAGCTGATGATTGAAAGCCACAATATCCCTTTTGGAAGTATCTTAGTCTATCTGAGCAGGAGCAGATCTTAGCAAGCCATTTGGTTCTGTCTTCTATGATAATCTGAGAAAATGTCGACTAAATTCTGAATTTAGCATAAGCTTATAAAGTTCATAAAATACCAAATTAAGTAAAGGATAACTCAGGTGCTGTCTTTAATTATTGATATTCATTTATTCCTTTAATAAAACCAAATTCGAAAATAATTTAAAATTCGAAACAAAATAAATATTATAAAAATATCAAGTAATAGGAATATTTATTTGGAGTATCACTTATTTATTAACTTTTAATATACAAGTATTTTTCGATAAGTTTAGCTTTTAGTAGGTTTATTTATACATAATTTTTCATGTCATTAAACAACCAAAAAGCAAGTCCTTAACAAAGTGAAGACATTGTTTAGTTTTATAGATGCAAGTCTAAGGGGCAAACTATCAAAATTCGAATTCAACAGCTGCAAATGGTTCCAAAAACACATAAAGAAACAATTTAACATGTGTCGAAGTATGTGTGTGAGAGTGTGTGTGTGTGTGCGTGTGCGTGTGTGTGTTTGTGTATTTGGTTGAATAGAGTCTAGTATTTATGTGTGTGCTCATGTGTGTTCTTGCTTGTTGTTTTCACTTGAATGGACTTCTGGTATTGTTGTTATTGCTGTTCAAGTTGTTGCTGTTGTTGTTGGCCAAAATCCACATCTGCATGGACTACAAGCTGATTGTTATTAATATAGTTGCTTTTGCCTTGTCTAAGTCTAAGATACACACGCCTGACAATTGCTATAGTTGCTGTTCTTATTGTGGGTGTCAGTAGTTATTGTTGTTGTCATTTCAACTGTTTGCTTAGTGCGAGAAAAACACGGCCAAATTGCTGCAATGATCAAAACACACACACATACACATATGTAGCCAAAAGGCAGACAATAGACTTGATTAAGTCACAGCAGGACTTGCAGGACGAATGGACATAGGAACATTGACACGGTTGAGCAGACAAAGCAACGTTTTTGATTGTGATTGTGACTGTGATCAAGATTAAGTTCGAGTCAAGAAGCAAGCAACAACGCAAAACAACTTATTCATCAATTTGTGCGCAATTCCGTAAATAGTCAACAGAAATAATGGCCAACTGCCACTGCGTATAGGCGTCTATTCCTGTATCTATGTCTCTTTGGCTATGTGTTTATAAGTAGTTGAAGGTCAGCTGCTGAGCAAGCACAAAAACAACATGATGGCGCAATAACATCAACAAACACAAACTCAAACTTCAACTTGTTCAACCTGATTCCCTTCCGCTTTTCCAATGACCTCAGTATACAAAATCCCTGTGTGTGAGTGTGTGTTAATTGTTAAGCGACACGACAGAAATATGCTATGATTTTTATATTCTCCATAAAAGGCGTAAAAGGCAGAGATAACTTTAAGTTCTGGTTTTACTTTGTCCAATTCCTTTCTTAAAGTGTCAAGGCTTGGGAAAAGTGGTCTGTGTGGAAATAATATTCAAGATGAATTAATAAAATATTAATGCAGAATAAAAAAAATCATCAAACAATACTATAAAATACCGCAAGGAAATGGTTAAGTTTTGACTAAATTATGACTAAATTTTGGAAAATGTGAGTAGTGTTCAAGAAAAAAAAATTTGTAATGCATACAATTTTGATGTAAAATTAAAGTAGAGGTCATTAAATTATAAAATTGATTTTCAGCAAAGAAAACGATTAAGTTTTGAAAAAGGTTGGAAAATTTTCGAAAAGTGTTTAGGGGTATTTATTCTTCACAGCTTATAAGAAGTATTACCACATTATTCTATTTAAAAGTTATACGTTGTCAAATTATTGTTTTAGCGAAATTTTAATAATATTAATAATAATATTTTAAATAATTATATTTAATTTTTCTCTATAGATTTTTATTTTTATGGTAGTATTTATTTTTATTTTTATGTCATATCAGGATTAAAGTCTACAGGACAACACTGAAAGCAACAATTATAACTATAATCAAAGCAAAAGTCTGTTGTCATCAACCGCACAATCATTGGACAACAATTGTTGCCACTATAAACACAGTCCGATGAGCACACACACACAAACACACATTCAAGATTATATAATGTACACATACAAATAAACACAGATGCATGAATTGTGTGTGTGTACTGCTCTGTCTGCTTGAATGTGTTGCTTGTGACATTCAAAAGGATAACTAGGTAAGTGTGGAACAACGATAATGGCAACGTCTACACACATAACGGGTTGGCTATTATGGCTCTCAGCCACTCGACGTGTTTTGTGTGCTCTCCCTGTGTGTGTGTGTGTGTGTGTGTGTGTTTGCCTTTCTATGTGTTGAAATTGTTTCAAAAAGCTGACGCTTAACATTATCGCCTTTTGCCTCATCTTCAATGAGTATGAGAATCTTAATGTGTGTGTGTGTTCGTATTTCTACAACAACTCATATGTGTGTAAAGTTTTTCTTGAGTCCATCAGCATGATATGCATTTGTGTTTGTATGTTTTAAGCATGACACGTCTTTGTCCGCCATTTGAGGGAGCAGCTCTGATAGCGGAAATGTCAACAGTGGCCATTGGCAACTCTCTGTCCATAAAGACATAAGAAATGTGCCTTCTGCTTATTACAACATATACACATACAATACGTGCGTATAATGGATTGATGGCAGACAGACTCAAGAGCAAACTGAGGCTGGAAAATTACAATATTTGGCACGAAGAAGTTTTAATACCCTATATTCAATTGTGTCTGTGGAACAACCAGTACAACTATACCAAATATACAATCGGCGAGTTTGGTTGAGATATTATTTGAAAAGCTAGATTTTTAACCGATTTTTATAGCAGCTAAATGATGGAGCACTAATAAAAAAAATTGGTAATTTAAAATAACAAAACTGTTTTACATACCGAAGATATTTTTAGCACTGAGAGTCTAGTTGAATTAAAAGCAGATTTTAATATGGTAAAAAGGCTTAAAATGATTACAAAATTCTTTAGTATCATATAATCATTATTATGAAATTTTTTTTCGCAGCCTATAAGAAAAACGTTCCATGATTTATATCGATCAATGCCAATCGACCTTGTCAATGCAATACAATATATAGTTACAATATGTTAATACCCTCTGTTAGGGTATAAACGAGATGGAATCGCAGACATACAAATATTAAACAAGAGTACATTGCCACGAGAACTGAGGACTTTATTAGGACTAAGCTCAGACAGTTTAGGGCTCGACTTTTTAGATTTTACTTTTTTCTCCTGCTCGTATTGTTAAGAAGGCAAAAATCAAGAGGGCAGTTGTAAAATTGCCCGCTTATTGCAGTTATTAAATATTTAAGCGTGGTAAGTATGAATACATATTTTATCATACTCCACCATCATTCAATTCCATAATTTGATGCTCAATTTCGTTTTTGGCTTAAATCCCTTTTTGGGTTAAATGTTTGACCTTGTGCCGCTTGTCAACAAAGAGACAGTGTCCCAATTCCAATTCCAATCCCAAACCCAAATCCAAACTCAGTTCTCGTTTATCGCATTTCTTTTGATACGAAATTTGTTTGCCAAGTTGTCAGCACCATGTTTTCTGATGCTGGCTCAGATTTCGCTTGTTTCTGTTTCTCTTTCCCCTGAATCCTTCCTTGCTTTGGCGTGTCCTTCGGCTAGTCAAGGCAAACAAAAAATGTGTTGCATATTTATGTGGGTCATCACGACCCTCATTTAATTTCTGTCACACGGCGTTATTTATGTGCCAGGCATTGTCTAGCTATCGATATATCGATACATCGCCGACCGTCTGAGTCCAAATGCAAATAAAGACATTTACCAAAGTAAAAATTAAAAAAAAAGAGAGGGAAAGGCATAAATTGTCAGGTTGGTCGTTTTATTTTGGTGAATTTAATTGGTTTGCAGCTGCAAGTTTTTCGCCATGGCAGCCACTCTAAGCCAAATTGAGCCGTTGAAACGTGACATTTGGCAATCATACACAAACACACACACAAACAGATACACACACACACACACACACACACACACACACAGAGAGAAATACACTCCTTACTCTGTTGTCAGTTTGGAAAAAGCGCAGCTGGTTTTGGCTGCATTTTGACGCTTTGTGGCTAAGACGAGGACTTGCAACTTGCAACCCGCGACTTGTCTTATGCATAATTAAATTCTGTGTTTGCAGCTTGGTCTCCGTTGTGGATTGCGTAAGATTCGCACACTACCACTTGACCCAAATACGAACTCTCCTTCACTCTCTTTCTCTTTCGCTTTCTCATTTTCTGGTTCCCGTTCAACCAACTCAACTGTCGACTGCCGTCAGCCAACATTGAAATAAAATGTTTATTTTGCATTTTATTTTGGCGCATGGCAAGCGCTAAAATTATTTACGCAGCATCGGGCGTGTCATTTGCATGTGCCACGCCCACACCGAAAATCGAGCTGCTTTCAACCGCCTTCGCCTTTGCTTTCGCCTCCATGGCAGCTAACAAAATGACAGCAATGGGAACAACAACCAATGAAACCCACAAAAATACGCTAAAAGTATTTACATTTGACTTGGAAAAAATTATACATTTCCGTGCAAATAAAAAACCAAAGCAGCAAACCAGCAACAACAACAACGAGGAAAAACAACAACAACAACCGGAATAAGAAGAGTAGCGAGTAAAGTAAAAGCAGCTAAAAGAAAACCCAGCTTGTGAATTATTGACGAATATGAAATGCACTAAGTTAGGTACATTTAGAAAGGAGAAAGATGCTGAAGGAGCTTTGGCCAAGACTGAGACAGAAAGCGATACGAAATGTGAATCCAAGGTTGGTAGAGAGATGTAAGCTTAAAAAATTTTAATTTTTTTGTTTTTTTTTTTTATTTTTTTTTTTTTTGGTAGAGAAATGTAATCTTAAAAAAATATTAAAATAGTGCTTAGCGATTAAACTATTTAGCACTTAATATAATTGTTTCTTAACAAAATGTATATTATTGAAACTAAATCAATATTTTTAAACATTAAAAGAATTTTGAATAAATGGGTCTTAAAACATTTTAAAGTACAGTAATAAAAATAACTTACAAAATATCAAAATATTCGATTTTTGTTGTACAAAAATATTAGACTCCCATCTTAAATTCACTTTTTCATCATAATTAATTGTCTTGATACTTATTTCATAATCTGTCAACAGAGCCTGAAAAATTTTGTTGAAATGTTTTTATATTTCCAGTATAAATAAAATTAAATAATATTATTTTTAAAACAACAAAGAAAATACTTCATTTATTACTAATTAAAATTACACATATTGTAATATTAAAGAATAGTTTTCAGATAGTGTTTGTTTGATATGTTACATATAGATGCCCTTCTGTAAATCTGTAAATCTGGCAAATCTGTGTAACATTCAGCTACACAAATGTGTTATGCTTCTCCTTGAAAAAGAGATGAAATAAATGAAAAGAAAAAAATGCCTTGGCAAAGCGGAAAAAGCGTCAAATCCGCAAACAAACACTGTGACAGCAACAATGCGGGGCGTGACAAGAGGGAAGGGCAAATAGGAATGGGAATGGGAATCAGGACTAAACTGGGGATGGGTATATGGATGAGACAAGCTATGGCAACAGCACCAACTGAATGAAATGTACTCTCTATTGACATTTGATTCAAAAAACGGCAGAAAAAAAAAGTTGAATCGAAACGAAACGAAACGAAGGCAAGAAAGGGAAAACAAATGCAACTCCGTCAACCCGCCGCTTATCCACCACGAGGTCCAATGAGTTGTTTTGCCTCCCCCTTTCCCATCTCTTCCCTTTCCCCTCCATCTCCTGTTTCCACTTTGAATCGCAGAGTTGAGTTCCGATCTGGTTGCCAAAGCTTTTACTCAGATTTCGCAGTTGCTCTTGGGTAAAACTCATCGGTTCGGGATTCGCTTTGTTTGTTTATTTACTATCTTTTTTTTTTTGTTTCGGCTTTGTCTGTTTGTATGCGGATTGTGTTTCCTGTTCCGGGTTTTCGTGTCTCGACTGTCGACTTGACGCATAAATTTGCCTTAATTTGTTGCAAAATAATTTCATTCATTTACGTGCTGCCATTTACATGGCGATATGCCGTTGATAACTTATTTAAGCGACGCCATCGCCGTCGCCCTTGTCGAGGAGCAACAAATTTGAACAAAATAAATTATCAAACTGTCACATTGACGTATCGCTCAGCAGACGGAGTAGGAGGAGAAGCAGGAGAAAGAGAAAGGAGAAAGTCGTGAAAGCATAATCTAGAGCATCATGTTGCTCGTTTAAAGGATGTCAAAGGTTGCCCATATATCAGGACGACATCAAACGCAGTCGAAGCCCGTTAACAATTTCATGTAACAAATTCTTTGTGCTGGACATGCGATACACACACACACACACACACACACACACACGTGGACATAAATATATATATACGCTTATATAGATACGTATACTGGGATACACAGGGACATTCGAGCTGTTTCAGATTTCCAATAAATATGCCTAGGGTGGCAGCATAGGCAACATGTTGTTGTTGTTGCCGATCTCTGTTACTTTTCTGTTTCTCATTGTTGTTGTTGTTGTTGCTGACTCCCAGCACTGTCGCTTATTTGACATTGTGACAGTTTCGACAGTTTGGTTCTCGTTTTACTCTCTACGACAAAGTGCGTGAGTCCTGGCTGATGTCCTGGCCCAGGACTGCCAACTGGCACTGGAACATGGCACAAGCTACAGTAGCTTGTTTATTTATATGGCATGTGTGTGTGTGTACCTTGCTGCGGTCGCCACACCCTCTGTCCCCTCTATATACACACACCCTCTCGCCCTTCGTATACCTCCACCATGCATTATGCCGTAAACGTTGCTTTGTTGCGCAGAAAACACACAGACCAGTCTGCAAAAAATCGCTCAAAGTATCGAAAACCGAATAGCGCAGCATGTGACAGTTCCTCCTCCCCCCGTCACTGACTTCTTGCCTCCCCCCCTGAACAGTGCTGGATTTATGAAAGAGTGAGGAGAAAGCTGCGCTGCGTGGCGGGATTTGCTTTAGAGCAGGGAACAGCCACTAACAAGCGGCTGAAATGTGTCACTTACAACACAGCGAACACACTGAACATTGAGCATCGAACAGTGGCAACAAATGTTTCAATTTGCGGCACGACAACTTGTGGCACAAACTATGCACATAAAAAAATATAACGAGTATAAAAGAAACTCTCAGCAAAGTTTCATCATAATTAAAATCAAACTAAGGAAAGTTATTTAAATCTAAATATACGTAATAAAAAACAAATCTTATCACAATAATTATTAAAAAATTAATATTGTAATGCAAATATCTTTTAAATAAATAAGAGCTTTCAGATTTTACTTAAATTATAAAAGTTTTTATCTGTAGAAAAAATAAATAGCCGGAAATTTAGCTGTTAAACAAATATTGAAACATAAGTTTTCTGGTAATTAAAAAGATATTCATACAAAATAAACATTATTAAATTATATTACTATGGGCTTCAATTTTTGTTCTTAAAATACAATATGTTGTTAAAAGAAGTCTTTGGTTATTAAACAAGAATAAATATAAAAATATTATTGTATATTGGAAAAATGTTTAAAAAAAAATTTATAATTTTACATAGATAATGAATCAATTAGTTCTGACATCATCAGCTAAAGTTGAAAAACATTTTAATTTGATAAAAGGTTTGTCTATAATTTAATAATTTGTAGATAATTTAATAACAATATTTAAGACAAGATCTGTCTTCATCTAAAAACTGCTGCCCATTGTGCTTTTTTTGAATCATTTTTTAAGGTCGATGCATGGCAGAGTTTTTATCTGAAACCAACTTACTTGACTTAATGCCGCCGATAGCGAAGATAAAGAGAGAAAAGAGAGAGAGAGAGAGTGAGACAGTTGAAAGCATTTAAGTTTTGTGCGCTTAGTTGGAAAAGTGATATAAGTGAAATGTAATACAGTTCTGGCGGATCAATTGGGACAATATGGAAACCAGAATGTGGAGCAGACATTGCTTGCAACGCTGGATGCATAAGAGAATTTGCAGTTTTTGTTTGCAATTATGCCGCAGTTGAAAGCTGCTTTGTTTTGGCAAAGTGAGGGAGAGAGAGAGATAGCTACAGATGGAAACAAAGATATATGGAGTTATACAGAGGGAGAGGGAAAACAGAAAGCATCGTCCTTCATTGTGAGTTCCCTTCTTGTTGATTTTGTCAGTTTTGCTAGAGGCCAATAGAAGGACGGAAAAGACAGACTGACGAACAGAAGCAAACAGGCGGACAACAGACATTGGACAGCGGACAGACAGTTGGACAGCTGTTTGCTTCATTGGCTGCCACAAAATATCAACAAGCATTTTGTTTATTTGCTTAGCGTCGACAACTACCAAATACAAAGAGCCATTAAACTGGGCCAGGAACTGAGACTGGGCAGGGGGAGGGGGTGAGGTATGAGGTTTTTTTTAAGTGCATGTTGTTTCAGCGTTTGTGGCATGCAACTGCCAACAATGAGAGTCGAAGCTGCTGCTCTGGGAGCCAACAAAATGCTCAAATTTATGCAACAGCAATGCCAATAATCTATTGTTTTTAGCCAGTGAATGAGTGCATGTGTGTGTGTGTGTGTGTGTGTGTACGTGTGTACGACAGGACGACATGTGTAAACATGTGTGTGAGTGAAAGCTGTCTCTTGAAATGTGTTTGAGTACTGCAATGTTTAAGTGTGCACACTCATATCGAAAAAGGACTCGAAACGACTCAAATTGAAAAGGAAAATGGTTTTTCAAATGTAGGTTTGTACAAAAATTTATTTATTCATTCCAAAATTAGCTTTATATATGTGAAGAGTATTTTGTAAGCTTTGTAAAATAAGATTCATCTTTAACTTTATTACTGTGAAAGATATCAATAATGAGAAGTGTTTAAAATGTAAGTACATTCTAAAGTCTTAAGTACATATGTGGGCTTATAAAAGTCAGAAAAATTATGCATTTAAGAAAAGTTACAAACTTTAATTATAGTAATGTACATTTCTGATTGATTAAACAATTTTAAAGGCTAAATATGGAAAGCCATTAAAATAAACTCCAGATTATATAATAACTCAATGTTTTGGATTTAAATACATTAATATTAACTTTAGGATATGGTTATACTTTCCTGCTTTTTCAGCTTTAATTCACAAAACTTTAGCTTTAAATTTATTTAAATTTTCAAGCAAAAATGCTGAATTGATACCCTTGGAAAATATGTGTATGTACATCCTGCATAATTTGTATTCAAAGTTCACCGTTTGTGTAGTACGAGCACAATTTAACCCTAAGCAGCCGTTGTTATCGATTGTTGTGACAGTTACCAAATGCAGCTGACGGTCGAGGCTTCGATGCTTTGTTTCCTCGTTACTTTGTTTTACTTGACATCATTTGTGCAAATTTTTCTGAATTTATGCACTCCTTGTATGCTCCGGCTTTCGGCTATGGCTCCGATCAATGCCATGGCCGTTGGCCATGTCAATGCATTGGCATTTTAGGAGGACGAAGGGATGAAAACGGCAATTTAAATATTGCATGTGCTACGATATCGAGTTGTGGACATGGATACGGACAGGATACGGCCAGAGGAGGTGCTGGCTCAATTTCAGGATACAAGTATACCTGAAAAAGGTACAGGTCCAGGGTCCAGGGTACAGGTTTGAGTGCAGGTCGTGAAGCAGGTCCAAGACTTAACCTGATATCGTTGGGGGCCACACATGTGACTGCCGACATATTAAGCATAAAATTGTGTGCCAAACAAGGATGAGAAATTGCACTTTGTGAAAAATGGGCAAAGCTGGGGAAAGGCAAAAAAGAAAATACACTATGTGAAGTAATTGTTTTGCCAAAGAAATAAATATTGTTATTTATTTTTGATATTAAGGAAAGTGATCTAAAGTTTGTAAAGTAATCTTTTTGACAGAGAATTAAATAATGTAATTTGTTTTTTATTAAAAAGAAAAGTTATACCCAATGAATCTTTTTTTTATATTTTTAAACTTCATCTGAGGAGAAATTGGATTATTTATTTATTTGTTTTGTTTCAATTGTAATTGTTTTAAAAAAGAAATAAATATGATAGCTTGTGTTTTTTATTGTTAGAAATATTTGAGCCCTTTAAATCTCATTAATTATTAATTGAAAATTCATTTGAAAATAATATGCAACTATATTAAAATAAGAAAAAAATAATTAGCCAACAGGAAGTACCTAATTTTTGTGAATGTATGCATATCTTCTTTTGCCTGAATAATTGTTTGACTAACTGTATGTATGCCAAGTAAAATGGGGCGTGGCTGGCAGTAAGCGTTGCATTATAATTTATGCGCATGCAAGCCACGGAGTCTGCCACTTAATCCGTGTTTAATAACACGAAACGAGCAACAAGAAGGGGCCGAAACAGGAACAGAGAAAGGGGACGAAAGGGGAAAGTAGGAAAAGCAGGAAGGGAGGCCAGACAGCAGCAGTCGATACTCGTAGTTAGGGCATATATACATATGTATATCCAATTGCTTTAAGCACTTTATGGGCCTCACTTTGGGCAACACTTTTCGGGAATTTGTTTAAATTCAGCCAGCTTGGAGTGGAAGTTAACGCTCTTGTGCATTGTTCAGGCCAAAGGTATGCTTTTTATCAGCCAAGGGTCTTAGCACGCATACACAAATATGCCACACACACAGAGAAACACTCTCGTGTGTGTATGGAGGGGGCAGCGTCTGCGGGTTAAAAGCGAAACCTTATCGAAAACGTTTAAACGCACGCAAATTCCACGTGGGCAAGATAAAACATGCATAAGCCAGGTGGAAAATGGTCAAAGGGGCGTGGCAGACAGAGCAGTGTGTGTGTGTGTGAAAAATATGCCAATGTTAAATATTTGCCAGGCGCTGTCGTTGGTTTGGCACCCCTCAGATAAAGCGTTAACTACAGTCTCAAACACACACACACACACACACACACACACACACACACACACAAAGAAAGCATGCGTGCATGCATTGGTATGTGTAATCTTTTGCGTGCTTTACGCATTACCCACACACACACAGACACAGAGACATATTTATATCGCAGGACAATGTTGCAGGACACTTTGAATTATTCATTTACACGTCTTTTTTTTATATAGCCAGGCGAGCCGTGGGACAGCTGTGGAATGTGGTGGTTTCAAAGGTGAGGGATGGAGGCGTGGAGTGAGGGGGTCAGGGGTGAGAGGTCACGCCTAGTAGGCGTTTGTAGCAACAACTGTATTTACTTTTTATCGCTGATAAAGCGCATAATTTATGGGTTGTTCAAAAATTTAAATGCCCTCGAGAATGCCAGGAGACAAAGGAGCCAAGGAATTTCTCTCGGGGAATGGCAGCTAAAACGGTGGGTCAGTAGCCCGCTGGGTGTGAATTATATGTGGTGTCGTCTCTCTTATCTACATCTCTTTCTCTCCAACACATTTTTTTTATGCGTGTGCTATCATTGTCATTCCAATTCAAAGCAATGCCAAATATGTGCCTCACTTAACTGGCAAATCAAGCTAATTTAATCATAAAATATGTGCACATTCTTAAAATAATTAATTAATACGGCAGTTAATTAACAAAACGTTAAAAATAATGAAATTGATCAATAAAATAAATGGCAAAATATTTTTTTTATTTAAAATAATATGTTTACAAACTTAATGTAATGCCAATAATCTTTTATGACATTTTATAAAAATGTAATCAGATATTAAGTGAAAAATTTGGTAAATAACTTAATTATTAATTAATTAATTAATTAATTATAAAAACTTAATTTCTAAAACCAATTGTATTTAAAATCAATGGAATTCATGACAATAAATTGCTCATCAGCTTTCAATGTAATGAATTAAACTAAAGTTAGTTATGAATTTTAATTTATACTTTCGTTCATTTTCAAAATACGATTAAGAATTATTTATAATCTTAAACAAATATATTTTGAATTTTAAAGCTAAAGAAACCATTAAAAGTAATTGTTAATTAACTTAAAGATTACTCAAATCAATAAACATTTATTTACAGATTAAAATGGTAATTGAATATATTCAATTTGCGCACAAGTCGCTTAACTTGTTGAGCGAAAATCGAGGGCGTGGTAAAGCGACAACAATTATAAACGCCCTTAGGGCTTGGATCGATGATTTAAAGCTTCCCCACAATCGAATGCACACACGAACACACACATTCACACACACACACAGTCCAGTAAATAATTGTGGTTTAATAGCTGATTAGAAATTGAAATGAAAAAAGCATAGCATACATTTTGGGGCGGGGCTCAATAAATGTTTTATGCATGTTTTGTGGCGCTGGGCGTCAAAGCAAAATGCAAATTGAAATGCAATGCAATGTGATGAATGTGCAAATGTAAAATATGTGGCGTTAAATTTCAGTGCGAATAAAAATAAAGCACAAAAATAATATATACACAAAACAAAAGCAGAAGCAATAGCAATAGCATAAGCGAAACAATTTCTGTGAAATGAAATGAGGTCGGGCCAAAAGGCGGCAAAGACGTTGTCGGCATGCCAAAACAGGGCCAAAAGAGAAGAGAGATGGCAAGTAGATTGTGAAACAGAAACTGAAAATGGAACTGGGAACTGGGCATAAAGCAAAATTTATGACTATTAAGCTGAAAGTATGCGGCTTTTGTTGCTATTTTCGCCGTCAGCATTTCAAGTTATGCGAAAGCGCTAAAAATATGCAAAGCAATCGTAATTTTATGCTCCGCCTGGTTTTGGTTTCTTTTCTGTTTCGCTTCTCTACTCTTCACATCATTTTTTTGTGCTTTCGTATTGTGCAGCTGAAATGCAAATGACCTGACAAGCTGTTGTTATCAACATAGATGAATCAAATTAAATGAAAAGTACATTAAGAGTCGCTTAATTGAAAGCCGTCGACTGCTGACAAGTGTCCATCCCCCCTCCATTTTCTCTCAGTGTGTCTGTCTGTCTGTCTTCTCATTTCTCGATTTCAATTGCGTTGGCGATGGTCATCGCGATGCTCCCAAAGCAATCAACCTAATTTGTCATATGCACCCGGCTCACCTGGCACCACCCAACCACTCAACCACCAGTCATCCTGTCTCCCTCTCTGCTTTTCTGTCTGTCTGTCTGTCTGTCAGTCAAACACTTTTGTCCAGTCAGCCAGTCAATATTTATAATGAAAGCTAATGAGCGACTGCGAGCAAAAAGTTGGCCCAGAACAGAGTCGTGTCCTAGGCAATAGTATGGGTCAAACTGCAGTTCACTCTGTGTCTGTGTCTGCGTCTGTGTGTGTTTTGTGTTTGCTTTTATTCCTTTCCTGGTCAACTTTTGTTCTCTTTCGCGCTCTCTCTCTCTCTGTCTGCGCTTTGTCTGCTTTTGTGCTTCTGCTTTATATAAAAGCGACGCTTAAAAATTGAATGGAGCTGTGTGTGTCGCGGTAAAATAAATTGAAAGTACTTGTCCATTGTTTGATTAATGTGTCAATAATGGCAACGACCGACGACCGAGCGAGAAATAGAAATTCTCACAAAGTGCATGGCAGCTTTAGGGAATTGCAATGTTAAGTCCGCTTAGAAGATTGCAAAAAAAGAACAAGAGCTGTGAATACAGCTTAAAATTATTAAATCAATTTATATCTAACATAAAACATTATTTGGAATGCAAAGCGTTTAACGCGGAGCTCATTCAATTTGCAATCATTGATTAATTTCTATCACAACTAGACAAAAACTGTGCAATTAATAATTTTAATTAAATATGGCAGCTTATTAATTATTAATGTGGCAATTAACTAATAAGCATGCAATAAAATTGATACAAAACAATTATTATTAATTAACTTTCTCAACATTGCTATTTAATGTATGTGAATTAACTTGTTCAATTTCAAGTCTCATGGGAGAAACACATAAAGCCAAGTTAGGACCTACTGCGAGTAGAAGAACAAAATGTAGAATGCGCTCTAAGGCACTGAATGCTTGTTATTCAAAATACTCATTTAATGTGGAATCACAGTGCGTTCAAGTGCGTAGACTTCTTCCTCTTCCACTGCTTTGTCCTTGTCCTCGTCGAAGAACCCTTCATCAAGAGGAGTGCTGGCGCTCAAAAAGAAATCCAATTTAATGACTGCAATGGCGATGAAGTTCTCGGACCCAACTCAACTCAACTCAACTCCTTCTCCCCCATCTTTCCCCTCCCTCTTAGCCTTTGGGCCATGACTTGTGCTTGGCCCGCGTCTTTGTTTTCATTGCGGCTGTCACTTTGGGCGCACGGAACGTTAATGGCAAGTGTAAAATGCTTTAAGCCCGCAACAGCACCAGAAGCAGGAAGAGTAAATGCTCTAAGAAGTCGCAAGAGCAGAAGCACAAAGAAAAGAAGAAAGTGAAAAATAAGATAGGGAGTGGGAGGAAAAAGAAGAGTTTAATTAACACGAAAATGGTTTCAATTACATCAAATTACATTTCTTTGCAGTGCCGAGAACGACGCCATTGTAGTTTGTAGTAACGGTTGTGTCCATGCCTCCTGTAGCAGGATGTGATCTGTGGGCTGTGGGCGTGGCACTTGCACAGTTGATTTGCGCACGGAGATTTATTGGGCGTCATTTGAGCAAATTAGTTGAAATTGTCAGTTAAAATAGTCAATGCCAAAAGCAGACCAGGAGCAGGATATTTTCATCCTAAATTACGTACACGACTGGGCATCAAATTAATCTTTACGATAATTTGGCTGGAGTATAAACACCTGAAGATATGAGAAACACATTTTGATTCAAATTTTGTTGAACCTGATTTGCCGTACGTACAGATAAATTTTGATCAAGTCACGCGTTCAACTCTGTTTTGTAGACACTTGAATTTGCTAAGTAAATCTTTTTAATTAAATTTACTTCTCAACTGCTTTTTGTTTTTGGCCACATGAATAATGTTGGCCCTGCTTTTGCGAATATGCAAATAATGCCATAAACAAAATGAGTGTGTGCGACCTCTTTGGCATTCGATACCCTGTAAAATGAAGTAATGTAAATAAAATAGACAAGCTTTGAGATGGGTAAAACGAGTTTATTTATAAATTAAAAAAAAATTAGACTACAATTAAAATAAATACAAGTAGAGATTTTGGTCAATTATTCTTGAATTTTATACTTAGCTTAATTACAAATATTAATTTTAATGGCCCCTCACATTAAATTTTAAATTATATGCAATATTTTTTGGAATGCATTAAAAATTACAATATTAAATTTTAATTTGTTCGTCTAAAAATATGTCGTTTTAGTTTATATTTAATTAAGTTAATTCAAAACTAATTCAATACAATCTTTTGTGTAATAAAAGATTCTGTATGACATTTAAAAAGGTTACATTTTCAAATAGGAATTTTTTAAAAAATCATTTAAAATGCCAAATTAATTGCAGGGTATTCCCCAGTCAAGTTGAATTTCGTATATTAATTTATTCGTTGTTTTTGTGTATTTTTTGAGGCTGTTGCGCTGTGGCTGAGGCTTGTGTCATTCATTTGGCTTTTGTTGGCCTGACAGTCGTTGCCATTGTGCCGAGCCTCATTTATTTTACTTACACGCATGCGGAGGCGTCTCCTCCAGCGTCTCCGTCGGCGTCGCTGTCGCGTCATTTATGACACCTTGACAGAAAAATGAGCACACACAGGACACAAAAAAAAAAAAAAAAAAAAAAGAAAACACCAAGCGGTGCCAGGTGAGCAGCTCTGAGCTCTGATGTGATGGTGTCTGGGGTGCGGTTGTGCCAACGCACATTCATAATTTCATTTTCCCGCGGCGCCACCAGAGCACGAGAGGATCAGGGGGCGGAGGGAAGGGAAGGGAAGGGAAAGAAGAAAGAGGAAAAGAAAGAAAAGGGGAGTCAAGCGGCAACGACTTTGTGCCGCTTATTATGCGACAGAAATTGAAAAACTTTGTTTGCCGGCACGCTGGGGTTAACAAATAGGCAAACTGACTGACTGGCTGGCTGGCTGACTGACTGGTTGGGTGGGTTAAGTGGGTGGAATGAGTGGTTCAGTGGGTTGAGTGGCTCAGTGGTATCTGTTTCTGTTGGTGTGAGTGATCATTTAAGCGCAACACCCAAGTGCCTCACATAATTTGATGCCTTTTATGGCTTTTAATTTGTTGCCAGCCTCGTCGGGGTCATAGGTCGCATGTCGCATGTCGCACGTTTCTCGTTGCCTGTTTCCTTGTTGTTCCTTGGCTTTTTTTATTTGAATGCCTGCTGTCATTTTTTGTTTTTCTAATGAATTCGGCGACACTCAGTTGGGCTAATGAGATTGCCATTGGCATTGACTATATTCGTTGTTCCTGTCGAAGGGACGGCAAGGGAAAAAGGGGGCGGTTGGAGGCGGGAAATTGGCACGTGAGTTGCCTGACAAGTGAGCAACCAACAGGTGAGCAGTGTCAGCTGATTGAAAACCACTCAACTGGCCAGTCCAAGTTCAATTCTTAGACACAGTTTCTACTCCACTTTTCTATCAAGTATAAAGGTAGAAAAACTTTGCTATTCTCTTATTCTCTTTCTATTGTTGCCGCTCTAGTGACACACAAAATAGAATTGATTTTATTCTTGTTTATTGTTTATTGTTCCAAATTGCTTGTTATTATTTTTGAGGGTTGCACGTTTCGTCTTCGTGTTCGTGTTTCTGCTTTGACTTAAAGTTGAAGTTTGAGACGACGCTGTCTTGTGGCACCAATTTATTTTCTATGGCATTTCTGATGTTGCATAATAGCACACACACACACACACACACTTGTGAGTTAAGCAGCTGCACGTGTTTTAGATAAAGCTCAGCTCAGCTGGGCATTTATTTTGTTATCACTTGTGTAAACTCTCTTACATTTTCCCTATCCTTCTTAGTCTCACTCTCTCGCTCTCTGCAGTGCAGCAAGTTGCACTAGAAGATTAAAATTTTGTGCCTTAAAACAATTGTAAATAATTTTTTTATGCTGCATTCAAATTTCTGTTGCTTGTTTCCGTTTATGAAGCAACTTCCAACTGCATTTTTAATACGCTGCATCAATTTATTTATAAGCTTGCTTAAGGGAAAAATGCATGTCGAGCAGTTAGTTCTTCCTCTTTAATTTTTTTTGAAGTTTGATAGTATTTTGCCGCACCTGAAATTAATCCCTAATCTATCTAAATTGAACAAATGTTTCGGTTCGGAAAAAATGTATTTCAAGTAATTCCATACTTTTCAAAATTCTTAGTTTTATTTTTTATTTCGGCTCGATTTTGTAATAGTGAATAAATATTGCAATATGTACAAGTAATTTTTAAAGTTTAACAAATAAGAAAAAAAACCAATTGAAAATCTTTAAGAAAATTTTTGTATACAATTTAAACAGAAACCAATTCTAATCTAGCTTTGTTATAAAAGCTCAAGTAATTAATGAAATGTGTTAATAGTTACGCAATTAACTTTACTTTAATTTAAAAGGGTTTTAAACTAGTTTCAGTTAAGGCATTTAAGGCTTACCCTATTCATCCATCTACTTAGATCAAATTAACTAAATGTACCAAGAATACTGTTATGTATTATTCATTAACCTTAAGAAAGATAACAGCATTTCTCAAATTTTTTCTTTAAGTGTTCAGGATCAGTTAGAGCATTTCCTTTGCTTGGAGTATTTATCGCTCCTACTTTCCGCTTTCTTTATTTACTTATACATTTCAAGCGCCTTCGTATCACGTTCTGCATATTTTCGTCAAGAATGTATGCATTCCTTATGCGCTCTGCACATTTACGAGTATAAATTATGAAATTTGCACTAAAAAGTTGCAGCTGCTTTCAAGTCTTTGTTGCCGCACTCCTCGCACCCCTCGCACGGCCTTTGTTTGTGCTTTTAATAAACAACCCGACTGAATTATGTATGTGTGAGCATATGAATGCGTGTGTGCGAGTGTGTGTGTGTGTATATATATATACATATGCATATGCATTTTGATTCGCATATTCAGCTGCAGTTGCATGCACCTGTTTGCATTTACCTGCCCCTTTCTCTGCCCCTTTCTCTGCCTCTTAATGCTGTTTGGCATTTGCTTTTTTTGTTAAATTGTTCCTTTGTTTTAACGTGCAAATTTTGGAATTTTCATTTTCTATTTTGCCTTATTTTTTGCACATTTTTTATATATTTATTTCTTTTTTTCTGTACGCTTGTTTTGTTGGCCACCTTTTGTGGCATGCAGCTGGCTCTTCTAGCTCTGGCTCTGGCTCTGCCTGGTTTATTCAGTGCATTTGTTTGCATATCAAAATGCGTGAATTGTGCGGTAAGTGGAGAAAGAGAAAAGAGAGCGGGGGACGCAAGGCGAGTGCCTTTGTTCCATTCGAGCCAACTTATTAGCGGCGCTTGGCTCAGCGCATTTTCTATGCATAAAAATGTAAACGATTCCAGCTGCCGAGCTGGGCTCTCAATTTATGTGCGTTTCTCGTATGTATATGTAAATATAAATATACATGCAGCCAGCCAGGCAGAACTAAAGCCAGTTTTTAGTGCTCCACACGCTTTTCTCTGGCCACACACATTCCTTCCATTTGGCTTAGCAAAAACATCAAATTAACTTGGCCTAAAGCAAAAGCTACAAAGCAACCAATTTTATATGAAGACCAGAAATGGTAACTAACTCAATAGTTGTGTACATTTAATATATTTTTTATGAGAGGTGTGCTTCAAATGTTATTTCTCACATTTTTCAAGAAGAATTCTTTGTTAGGAATTTTAAATCAAGAAATAAATAAAATATGGGTTTTCTTTCATTTATTTGGCAATTTAATTAAAAAAAACTTAAAGCTGGATTTCAATACACATAGTATTGCTCAAGAATAATATTTTTTACATAGTTTAATTAATTTATGTTATTTTTTTGTTAAGCTGTTCAAATTGTGTTTTAAGCTTACTTTGTTTTATATCTATTTTTAAAAAGATTAAAAATACCTTTCGTATAGCTTTCACGAGAGTTTTTGAGCAGCTTCAACTAATTTGGCATGATAACAAGGCTAAACTATTTGAATATTGGCTAACAACTAACTAAACTCTACATTTACGGAATTAAGACATGATCCACTCTGATCAGCAAGTTGTAGGCAAAGAACCGCCCCCATTTCTGTGGTAAAAGTTGATATCCTGTGGCGGCAGAAACAGTCGCTGCTTACCAACTTTTATTTAAGCCTTATGGCATTTGGCCTCAGACATAAGTAAGTCTGTCACCATGTGTGTATATGTGTGTGCTCCCCCACCCCCTTCTCACTTGAGTCACACCCGGCTCCACACACTGCCCCTCAAGTCCATGGGGGGATTATGCGACAAAAGGCAAAAGCGGCAACAAAGCTATGTGGTCAGCAGGTACTACCAGGTGAGTCCTGCTGAGTCCCGACTGTCATCATGTGTGTGTGTCTGTGTGTGTGTATGTGTTGGCTTAAATACGCGCTCAACTAAATGCATGCGCTACGAGTGTTCGTGTGTATCTGTGTGTTTGCAAGCTAATACCTTTTTATGAGCGTCATATGTTAATGTAGCTTCATTAACATTTTAATGTCCTCCAGCCCCAATAGTAACGCTACTGTCAACTGTCTCCCTCTCTTCGCTCTGTCTCTTTTTCGCTCAACAGTTTGTGCTCGCATACGTTTAATTAAAAACTCCAATTAAATAAAGGAAAATAAACCTTTAAATATTAAAACCAAATAACATAATAGTACTGAGAAATAGCCGTTGAATTTTTATAAGCTTTCTAGAATTGTTTAGCTCAGTAATAAAATAATTGGATTCTAACAGATAAAGTTGTTGAGAATTGTGATATATAGTAAAGAGTTATATATAATAAAATATAGCACTATCAAAGTCTAGTCCCTAATTCCGCTCATTCCCCAGATAAAATATACCTCATTTCTGTTTCTCCACCTGTGAATCCAGTGTACTCGTAAATAGATAAAGGTGATATAATTTTAATGCTGAAACAATTTCTACACTTTTCTAGTTTGTTCTTTCTTCTTGACACTACCTTTCTGATTTGTTTCACTTTAATTCTATTCTAAGTATCTTTTCTACAGGCTACAGCAACGATAATAAGAATGAAAACAATGGCGAAGTAGTGGCAAAAGCTCAAACAAATTTTTCACTGACCCAGCAGAAAGAACAGCAAAAAAACAACTCGAAGGACAACCCACAATATTACGGCAGGAGCTGGAAAGCGCGTAAAGAGTTTGACGAAAAAGTAATTTTAAGCATCGTTTAATTTTCATTTTGCGTTACAATTTTTTCTTTTCTGTTATTTTTTTTTTTGTGTGTAACTTTTTCGCTTTTGCCGCTGCCTTTTTGCTCAATGGACATTTGAGCAGAAAAATCTCACAAAAGTGCGTACTTTTTAACAAAGTTAATTTTTACGCTTCGCTTTGTGCTGCTTTGTCGGTTGCTTCGCCATTTCCCCGCTTTCCTCCTCTTTCTACAAGCTGTGGAAATGCAGTCTTGAATAAATAAAAAAAAAATTGTTCAACAACAAGTCAAAAGGGGTTGTGTGTTTTTATTTTTTTAGGCTGTAAAATGCCAAAGCTCTATAATTATACTCAAGAAGGTCGAGTAAACGACCTGGAGATCTTCAAACTAATTGCTGTGAGTAAACGTGGCGTATGCGCAATTATTGACACTTGACATCTACTTGCTTTTGACCTGTGCTATATAATTCTACTTGTACTTGATGTTTACATCAATTTTAAAGTTTGTAATTCTCATAATTTATTTAATTTTTGGCAATGTTCCCAATTTCACTTGAGCAAATTTTGAAGGTCACGACTTGTTTGGCACTAATTCATTTATCCTTGACTTGTTTGCAGAATATGTTGCTGATGTAAGATACTTTAGAAGATGTTTTTAAAGAGAACACACAAAAACACATGTAGTTGTTCTGGCTGAGTCTCTGTGGACAAACAGGAGGTATTCCCATATGTTAATCTCAGTTGTGAGCCTTCCTCCTACAATCTCAGCGAACACAGCGCACACAGCACAAGCTCTGATTTGTCATTCGGCGTGACTTTTGGCACGCATACACACACACACACACACAGAGACACACACAGAAACAAGTGCAACGCCTTGTCCTTGCAATGGTCAAGCATCAGTGGCAGGTGTCCCTGCCTTGATCTCACCTGAATGGGGCAAGGACTGGGTTGGGGGGGAATTGGTGCAGCGCAAATGCAATTTGCATATGCATGAGACTGTGGCCGACATTTTTGCAGATGTAAGAGGTGCAAAGGACAGTAACCAGGAGGGAGCGCGCAATGATTGCTCCACGCAAACAACAAGGATGTCCAACCCAAAAAGAAGAAAACTGTAGCACACTTTTCAGCGACGCTTTAAAAGTCAGGTTTTAAAGAGAGAAAATTGTGTGTTATATAATGCTGTCACTGGTGCTGACTAACTGCCACGCCCACTACAGTTTTTAATTAGTCATTTGCGTTTGAAAGAAAATGGCAAGCGAGATGAATATGCAAACGCACCTGTTTCGTGTTCTTTGTCCGTTTCTCTAATTTGCGCAGGCTGCGCTTGCGTTTACTCCTGGGTCCTTCAGCTGCCTGCTGCTTCTTGTTCTTCTTCTGCTCAAGAATTCAACTTGGACTTGGACTTACCCATTTTGTGTTATTGTTTTTAATTTGAAATTCTTGAGAAGTTGTAAATTCATTACTTATTCACTTGACGGGCGCACGAAAAAATAAATTAAAAATGTAAATTAAATTAGTAACTTCAGTGCGTCTGTCAAGTGTTGCTGATTTATTTGCTAGTGGGCAGCAGCAGCAGCAGCAGCGGCAAAAGCTTCAGCTCACTTCTCATACAATTAAAACTCAAGGCGTTTTCGCCTGCCTCAGCTCAACTTGACCTTCAAACAGCCTGGCAGAAAACTTATATGTGCACTTGCCGCGCTCCGTCAAAAGTCACACACACACACACACACACACAGGCTCGCATATAAGTATGTATTTGGTTTGTCAGCTAACTTTATTGCATAAATTTTTAAACGTCTGCAACTGGCAGAGGTTGCTTACTGGAAGAAGGCGAGCGACTTTTGTGGAACAGATATAAATGTCACTAAAAATATTGCACGGCGCTCGACACTCGGCGTCGTTGCGATTGTCCCGCTGCGTGGCTGCAATCAGCCAAACTTGTCTGCGTTTGCGTCAAGATAAATGCACAAGTTCATTTTCGGTTGCACAATGCTCTACGCAGCCATAAGAGCAGGCAAATTGTGCTACTTAGCTAATCCATTCGCGTTGTGGCTCTCTGGAGATTTCAAAAAGCAAACAATTTATCATAGCAGCAACAAGCGCATAAATCAACTTTTAATTTAATTCTTTTTAATATTCAGCTTAATTTGTATAGCAAATAAGATATTGTGCTGGCAGTTATTTTAGTATTTTTTTAAATAGTCAACAAACTTTTTCCTTTTGCAAAAAAAAAATGTAGTCTACATCTGATTTAAGTTTAATTGTAAAAAAATCTTAAATTTTTTATTTTAAGCGAAGCTTTTCCGACCCATTAGTGTTATTTACAAGAAAATGTAAAATTAATATATATATAAATAAAATTTAAATCCAGATTAGTTAACTAGTGTTGAAGCTAAAGCTCAAGATATTAACTAACTAATCTGGCTTTAAATTCATATTGATATTCATTTCTTTTTTAGTAAATCTGATTTAAGCAACAAAATCAGAAAATAGTTAGAAATGTCGTGGGTCAAATAAGCTATAAAAAACTGTATAACATCATTTCTTTTTTATACATTGGCTAACTAAAAATTGTTAAGAAACTCTCGTTTTAAAATTGGTAGTGTATTTGGTAATCGCATATTTATAAAGCGTTGTTATTTCATGAGTAGCCAAAAAATAGAAGGAAAAGAATGTTGTTGATGTTTGCCGCATGCCACGAGCTTTTCGAGCGTCTCGCATATTTGCCCTAAACTTTTGCGGCTACAGCAGCAAAATCGCTAAAGCAGACTCCAGCAGGAGTGACAAACAAAGCGACAGAGAAGCAGATAGTCAGACAGGGATAGAGACAGAGAAAGAGATAGAGATAGTTGGATAGATATTCAGAGAGAGAGAGAGAGTACGAGTATAACACACAGTGACTCGCAGTCAGACAAACAGACATGCAAAAGTTGTGACACACCCCACAAGCAAAACGCACTTTTACACACACACACACACACACACACTCACATAAGTACGCATACCAACACCTAAAGTTGTTGTTGTTATTGGGTTGCAGCACAGTCAAAGTTTTCTTACTTGCCAGCAAGTTGACTACGCTTTGTATGTGTTTACTTTACAGACAGAGAAACTTTTCTGCCATTGAGCAGAGAGATTCATTTCACTTGTCACAGGGAAAAGAAGAAAAGTAGAATGGCTAGAAAGTGGAGAAAAGAAACTATTTATATGCACATGCTGAAGAGCAAACAATTTCCCTTTAATTAACATTAAATCAATCTTTGATTTAAGCATTGCACTGAATTTCAACTCGCAACACAAATGTGGAAATTTATGCGTCAATTTCCATTGTTTTCCCAACAATTGATTTATATGCATGTGTGCAAAGGCTGTATGTATGGTATATACTAGTACATATAAGCTTCATTGCTTCAATTATCGAAATGCTTCAAAAATTAGCAAATATTTTGCGTACGTTGTGCAAATGGCGCTGCGCGTGCCAAATATTTGCAGTGCGTATGCGTAATTTTTAATTGATTTGGCCGCAGCGCAAACAAAAGCACTCAATGCCAACGGGTCACGTGCCTATCGGTGTGTGTGTGTGGGTGTGTGTGTTCAATAGGCCATTTTGGCATGAGGGTGAGTAAATAATGCGGTGTCTGTCTCTGTGCATTAGACGCCCCAATTTGTGTGTTTATTGTATAAATTAAAGCCCGTTGCGAGCATATTTGTTTATTTAGTGGCTCCAACACATACACACTGTGTCCATGTATGTGTGTTTTTGTGTGTGTGTTTGTATTATATGTCTGCTGGAACGTGCTGCGTTTTGTGCAATTGAATACAGTTGTTGCCGAGTCACATTCACTTCTTTGTCACTTAATTACCATACATAAAATGCATATTTACAATGCAAGATGCTGTGAGCGAGCATATGCTCTGTAATTTTGATTTAATTACAGTGACAATAGATAAATTGGTTAGCTCAGTTCAATTTGTGTATGGAGTTAATTCAATTGTCAATTTTTGATTGAGCTGCTCGGCAAGTTTATCAATCACGCGACCAAAGTGCTACGATATTTCATGTTAAAATTCAGTCAAAGTTGACGTACGTCGATTAGCACAGCATCAGTTTAACCTCCCTCCCCCCCTTCACACCGACCATAACCCTGTCAATATTTACCTATAAAAATTGTTTAAGCATTTTATGTTTGCACAGCAGTTGCCAGGTCCAAAAAAAGGCGAATATATTTTGTACATACAATAAAGGTTGGGGCACAGCAATTTTTTGCGTCGAGAAATTAAATTAAACATTTCTTATGTCTGCCTCACAGTGTGGCATAGGGAGGGGAATGAAAGGGGGAGAGGTGGGGGCTCGGTTCAGATTCCTGCATATGGCGAGAGTCTCTGACAGGCGCGTTGCAAATAAATTTTGTATCGTTGCGTGTATCGCATGACATATGCATCAAAGCGGTGGCCAGACTATGGTCGAGGCGGGTCGCGGTGTTGAGGGGAGTCGGAAAGAGCGAGTCAGAGAGTCTGGGGGCGGGGGGCGTGTCACATGCCTGTCGCAGCTGTCAATAAGTGCGCAGTGAGCTGACGTTAAAAATCAGCCATTAAAATATGCTGTTAAAAATGCAGATCCCCGGCGTCGCCTGTTTGTTAATGCGCTTGCATAAGCCACAGTTGCCAGAGTTGCCACAGCTGCCACAGCTGGTGGCAAAGCAGCAAAAGCATCAGAAGCAGCAGCAGCTGCAATTGGCAAGCAAATTGAATACACAACAAAGCAACTTTGTTGCAAATTTAGGCATCGCTTACAAAACTCTGCAACAAATTTAATTTCAGCACAGTTTTACGAAAGGGAAGTTCCAATTTAACTGAAAACAATTTAAAATCAAATAATAGTTTGTATTGTAATAATGAATAAATTCGAAATAAGATTTTAATTGTATTTCTTAAAAATAAATCTTGTGTAAATTTTATTTTAAAATTTTTAAAGTATAAATGAATACCTATTTTAATTTGAAAGCTACGGAATTTGGAATTGTTAAACAAGGGTAAAAGTTCAGCGTTTTTGTAACATTCTTTTAAAAAGGAGAATAAATAAAAATAAGACAAAAAAATTGATAAATAAAAAAATAAGTTTATTTAGAAATAAATATATTTTTCTAGTTGAATATGTATTTGGAATATTTCTCTTATATATTTTATTTTATTTGCTAAATTATTTATTACTGCTTGAAGATTATAAACGTAACATGTTTCCTAATTGATTTATTTGATACTACTATGATAATCGCATCTTTTGGAACTGCCCACGTTCAATGCACGCTGCAAAAGTTGATTTGGTGCAAAAGTTTTAAATAGTTGGCAAAACTGAAAAGCGCTTTCTATTCGACGTTGGCCGGCAAAAGGATTTACAGGATTGGCAGCAACAAGAGTTTCTTCAGTCGATTCGAATCGATTTCGATTTGCCAAAAGTACACAAAAACTTTTATGAAAGAAAATGAAATGAAAATCCCCCAAAGCCAGTGGAGCAAAGTAAGCAAATGCAAGAAAGTGTATATCATATGTTATGTGTTCTGTGTGTGCAGTTAGAACTTTGTGGCAACAATTAAATGCATTTGATAAAGCCAAAGAGTAATACTACCAGCATTCCGCAGACTAATCCAGATTTGCCAAACCAAAGCAAAGTAACTTCCAACCCAAGCAAGCAATTAGAAATTGCACTCTATACACTGACTACGAGTACGAGTATTGACCGTACAATCCGTGTAGCTTTCCACTCTTAAATATTAATGGCAGACAGGACTAAAATCGTGGCATTAGACCTTACTCTGGCATCGGCACTCGCACGCTCTGCCGCCAGTTAATAGTCAAACTAATAAAATAATAATTAAATGTGTCAAAGTTTTCGAACAGTAATTAATTATATATACATGTATCGGTATACATACCATCTTATAGGTATTTGGTATAGCGTCCTTCCAACTCAGTCAACAAACAAAAACACAAAAACACACACATGCCAGCGCACAGTAATTTCCGCAACCAACTCCTGGAATAAGTCGGGGATAAGCGCAAAACTTTCTTATTGGCTGGCACATTAAATGTTTAATGGGCGTCGCTGACCAAGTACCTGAAGAACAGCCAAAGTAGTCGAATCTGCCAGAACTATATATATGTACAAATATACTACACACAAATAAATTTATATGTAAGTGATAGGAATGAAATAATCGAATAAAAGATGCTCTAATGCGAAAGGGAAATAATTTATATAGATAAAGTAAAATATATTTTAATAATATGAAAAAATCATCGAGAATAAAAGAGAAAGTTTATTTTATAAAAATAAATAAATACCATTAAATAAATCTGAAAAAACAGCAAAAGAAGACGTATATATAATTTATAAAAAAGAATGCAAATGTTAATCTTTTTTGTTATAATAAAATATTAATAAAACAAATACAAGTGTAAAGATAAATGAGCTTAACAGGCTTAAGAAAAATTGAATATATTAATAGTATTACACAATATTATAGAAATCATGTAAAATCGTTTTCAATATTTTGATAAAAAATGGAGCCAACCCAATGTAGAGTATATGTACATAGGTATAGTCAAAAAGAAAAGAAAAGAAAAGAAAATGGTCAGTGCCATAGCAAAAATGTGTTGGCTGAAAGTTTTGTTAAGGTTACACCCAATCCATCAGTTAATAAATGTGACAAAATTGCGGTGGCAGCCAAGGTAGGACCAAAGGCTTAAGTTATCCTCGCAAGCACATTGAAAAATAATAAATCATAAGAAATTGTTGTCCATGTTTTTTATTTTTGTTGTTGGAGGAGAAAAAAAACCAATTTCATAAGAATTTCAGCGGTCGAGGCGATGGCAAAAGTTGAAGTCAACCATAAAGCGCACCTGTTCATGTGTGGCAAACACACAAACACGCACTAGACTCACACACACACAAATACACACATGGCAACAATTTGCTACGTGCTGAATGCGTTGTTGTAAACTATTTTGCTGCCAAATTTATAACAACAGGCAAAAAGATGCGGAACAAGAAGTATTTTTACATGAGAGCATGAGTAGATAGAGCGAGAAATAGACAGAGAGAGAGAGAATGAGAGAGGGGGGAGGGGGGGAGAAAGTGAGAAGGGGAGAAAGCATTTTAGTGAGGCAAATGAGTTTAATCACCTTGCGAAAGTGCCGAGAAAGAAACATGTCTTCAAATTGAGATGCACATCCTGTCGGCAGTTGACACAGTTTTTTGAGATGCTCTAATTGAAGTGTTGCTTAAACAAAAGCAAAACTTAAATTGCTGTGAAATTGTCTGTGTGCATTCGCCTTGCCTCTACCCCTTCTTCGTTCTGTCTTTCTTGCTCTGTTCTGCCTCTGTTGGGCCATCGTTACTCACTCAGCTCGAAGATGTTGCACAAAGTGCAAAAGAACGAGATGAAAGTCGCAAACGTTTGCCACTTGCCTCCATGCTTAAACACTTTGCGGCAACTTCCGAGTGGCAGGAGGTGGTGAAGAGGGCGGGGGAGTGTACGTCGTGTCGCGTCGCGTTGCGTTGCCAACTTGCAACATTTATGGCATCGGCAACGCTGCTTAACTGCTTGGAGAGCACTTGGCTGGCAACGCTTTGACCAAGAGCCGGGTGACAAGCCAAACGCTTTGTGGCTGTCAAGTGGCCTCCGTTCTCTATTACTTTTTTTGGGGAAAATCTACCCGACTTCGACTCCACACATAAGTGCACTGAAGTGGAGGCGTGGTCGCCCGCCTCCTGCCTGCCTGCCTGCAACATTGTGGCGCAGCAACCACAAAGCTCGACAATGGCAGCGAATTGAGAAGAGCGAACTAAAAGCACCCAATCAACTGATTTCTGAACTCAACCAATATAATAATAATAACAAAAGTCAAGGCAACATTTTTTTGGTGGTTTGATTTTATAGTGAAATCCAAGATTTGAAATGCCGATATGGACTGACGTTTGGAACAGTGTTGTTTTGGCCTTGGGTAAAAAGATTTCAAACTTTTTATGGTATTTAATCTAGAGAAAAATTTTATTTATTATTTATTTATTTATAGATAGTAATAAAATAGTTTGAAATTATTATATAAGTATTTATTTTTAAAATAAAATAAAGTCAACGTAATTAAAATTATGTATTTACTACGAAATTAAAATCAAAGATGCCAAAAGAAATAGGAAAAAGAATAAATTTAAAAGTCAGCTTAAGGCTATTGTACATATTTTTGGCCTCAAATTTTAAACGAATTAAATTGCTAAAATCGGATATGCTTACAGCTAGAATCAAAAGGATTAACTTCACAGCTAGCAGCGACATAGGCAGATACTAAGAGAGAGACAGGGTTACAGAGACAGACAGACAGAAAAGAGAGAGAGAGGGAGAAAGATTAAGAGAGAGGCTGTGCTGAAAGTTGCATCAATATCACATCCAAACACACAAATGGCTCTTACACATGGCAAATTCTCTAGCCTTTTAAATTTATTTTATGCGCGCAACTGATATGGAAGATTCTTGCACACACACACACACACTCACACACACACACACACACATGGCCTGGCACTTTCTAAACTGCTTAAAATATTTTGTTGAAGCTCAGCAAAAAACAAAACCAATGAGAACCTAAAAGTTAACCCGACTCCTCGCACACCTCCCATATGCCACTGTCCCCCTCTTGCAGCTCCTCTTCAGCCACCATTTAATACAGCAACACTTCCCGGCTCTTTTCCCATCCTGGCCATCGCTTCAAACGATTTTCCAAAAAACGAGCAAACGAGAGTATCGCTTTCCAGCAACACCCACACACACCCACAGACACTGACATAGAGCTGCATCTATAGTCTGTGTGTGTATCTTTCACTTTCCTGCATGTGGCAATGAACCGTGAAACCGTAAAATGTTATGTTCTGAAAATCTAAAATTTTGAGCGCGCTTCAAAGCGTTGTGTTCGTTATATATATGCCGCCTGTACCATCATCTACCTTATCCACATTCCCTCACCTCTGTCCTCATCCCCATTCTCACCAGGGACATGAATCCCGACTCCTGATGCTGCTGTTGGTTGTTGTTGTTGCTAATGTCGATGCCACTGCTGCTTCCGTTTCTGGCTGCCAATAACGGTGCAGAATGTGGCCATGGTTTTTTGATGTGTGGCAAAAACAGCAACATCTACATCTAAAGGTAAATGTTGTTGTCTATGCTGTTGCATGCTCTGGGATTTTATGATGCTCTGCGGCTTCTTCATTGGGATTACTTTCTCGATTGGCCGATTGACATTATGATCATCTAGAGTAGAATAATATGTCAACAAAATGAGAGTGATGAAAATTATAAATCACAAATAACGTACGATTATTAATACTAAAACATTATAACAAGAAATTGTTTTAGTCGTCGCTAATAAATTAATACTTTTAGCAGTTCATTTTGTTGAGATAGAAACTGGTATAAAGTCTATAATAGAAGACGGAAGGTTTCTAAGAAGGATTTTGTTATGAAATAATAAGTAATTCATTGTTGAAAAATTTAACATTCATCACTTTATTACGTTTAATTAATGTCATTGAAAAAAAGGTTCCTTCATTATTTTTTATTTCAAAATTTTAGATTTTTAATTTTATTTAATCATATTCTTAGCTGACAATAAATATGAAAAAACATATTAAATTTAATTCTGAGCTTTTTGATTTTACCTTTACTCTTTCAAGGCATAATTTATTTCACTTGTACTTTTATTAACAAAAGACATTTTATTAAATTTTAGCAACTCGTCTCTGAACTTGTGTATGGCTTTAGTTGCCTGAAGTTAAGACTTAGCCAACATGAATCCTAGGCTTATATATTCTATATTCTCCATCTCTCTCTCTCTCTCTCTCTCTCTCTGCCTTTCTTTCTCTCTCTGTTATATAGTAAATTCAGTTGCATGCCATTGCATTTGGTCATGCAATTTAGCCCTTATCATTGCTTTATTACCATTTTAGCATGCTCACGTGTGCCGCAGTTCAATGGACTTTAAGTTTATTTTCTAGAGCTTGACGGTGTAAATTGAAGCGAATAAAGTTTTATTTATAAATAGCGCTTGTTAAATTTGTGTCTATTGATAAGCAACAGCACTTAGGCCTGATAAATTTATAATGCGACACGAGTGAAATCTATTTCAGATGGCAAAACTCAAAGGCTCTTAAAGACATCCAAGTCTGAAAAGATAGTTAGGATTGGAGTTGAAGTTTTTGGCTCTGTCGGACGTGAATCTGCCACTCTCTTTCTGTCTCTCTCTCTCTCATTTTATCTCCCCATCTCTCTTCATGAAATGCACTCGAACGCAAATTCCTTTGAGTGGAAGAACCGCAGGGCAAGTTTAGTTGGCTGCCTCCGCTCACTTTGGCGCTGTATTCTTCGTGCTGTTGTTGGCCAAGTTTCAGAAAGCAACAGCCAGCACTTAATTTACGAATAAACGCGCATAATTTTATATCTATACAAGTCTTTCAGCCGCGGCGTTAACTCCATTTCCCACCCCTCTGACGTTGTTGTCTAAGTTTTTGGCATATGAAAAGGTTGCCAACGTGGCGCGTTATAATAATTTTTCAAACTGTGCGTATGTGTGAGTGCGCGTGTGTGTATGTGGGTAGTTGCCAAAGTTTTTAACCAATGTCTACTTGTGGCAGCCACACAAAACTCCTCAAGGTGTGCGTGGCAACGTTGCGTTGAACGCCTCCTGTCTGACTGCTGGTCTTTTGTGCAAGTTTTGCCAGCGCCTTGGCTGTATGCTAAAACTTAAGCTAAACTCGCTACACACCTGCACACACACACACCAGCACACACACACCAGCACACACACACACACACACCTCAAGTTGCGCTGCAGCTGCACGCATGCGAAACCCTTTCGCATGTGCAAAACTTTTTGGGAAAGTTTTCGTTCCAAAATTGTTGATGATGAAAATGCGCGAAAGACGATGGGAAAGTGGAAAGTGCGCGTTGAACCGCAACCAAGTAAAGCGCGAACAGCACAAGCAACAACAACAACAACAATCAGATCTGCAACAACAACAGCAACAAATCAAGCAACAACATTGCTAATAGCTGGCGTAAAAAAAGCAAAACAACATTAAAAAGTAAAATAAGTAGCAGCAACTAAAAAGGCATAATAAAAACCTGGCTAACCATTTCATACTCTTAAGAACTGATTATGTGTCAGCGAGATTTACGGCCCAAAGACGACATAAAAGTTGTTAGTTAAATATATAAATTTCTAATATGAAGTTTTACATTTTTTTGCTAAATTAATTAAAACTAAATTTTTTAAATGCTTGAGAGTGTCATCTTTTTACAACCATCTTTAACTAAGTTTGAGAACTATTTTTGGTCAATTAATAATTGTTAATATAATGTATTATTAATAAAAAGTATGTTTGCAACAAATTAAACTGTTCTTTCTTTAGAAAGATTTTCAATTTAGTAATTATTGAAGGTTAGTTGATTTTATTTATTTATTTTATAGTAATTATCCATTTTAAATGCAAGTTTTAAAAAATTTTATGCGTTTATAAAAGATGTTATTAAAATAAAGTAGTATAATTTTGACCTTTATTTATATTTATTAAAAGCAGAGTATATGCAGTTTGTTCTTGACTTGAACTTAATCTAAATACATTGGCTTAGTCACACTTGAGTATGCACTGCGCTCCTATTACGGTGTGTGGTGTGTGTGTGAGTGTGTGTGTGAGTAGTTTTCCCAGCGGAAGAGTCGCAGACGTTTGATACTTGACTGATAGACTTGTTGGCTGTGGTGATAGCTTTGGTGGCGCTGCAGAAGTAACCAAAGCAAGTATATATGTATGTATGTAATTTGAGCCTGGCTCAAACTATCAACTGGCAGCTGCTTTAGCTGGTTAAAGTGCATAAAACTCGTACTAGTCTCGCACTCGTGTCGTATCAATGACAATTTGATTATATCCATCACTCAATTAAAGGCATTATGCAAAGCACATAAACAAACTGGCATGCACACGAGCTGTGGATGGATTCAGTTTGGTCCACTGAGATTCGAGTCTCCACTCGGTTGGGACCAATCAGGCAGCTGTCAGCGGTGACAAGCGAGATTAAAACGGCCGTGGGTCGCAGAAAATAAGGAAACAAGACGGGAATCAGAAGGAAAGACTCATTGGACATGTGTCAAGCCCAGGAAAAATAAGAATGAAAAGGACAATGACGATGGGTGGCAATGGCAATGGCAAAGGAAGTAGTTTCAACGTCAATTAGAACATGTTTACTGCATTTGCCACAAATTGACAAACTCGTCAATGGCATAAAGCCAACTTGGAACTCACACTATTCACAATCCGCAACCCGCAACCCACGCGGACTAAAGCAAAATGTATAAAAATGTGTGGAGCAAATAAAAATTCAAAGCAAAGAAATATGCCAAACATTGTTGTTGTTTTTGGTTTGCGGCTCTGTTCAATGCTGTTGACGTTATCAAAAGTTGTGGGCAACCAAAAACAACAACGACAAAGAAGAACAAGAAAAGAAGCTGAAAAAAATATGTATAAAGAAGAAATCAAGCGAGTCATGAAAAAGGATACAAGTAATTTGCTAAAGGCAACGTGGGCAGAGCGGAAGTCAACATTGAAAAGGATTACCGCGAGGCACTGTGTATATAAGTGTGTGTGTGTATCTGTGTGTGTGTCTGTGTGTGTCTGTGTGTGCAGGGTAAATGTGTCCTGGTTTGGGGACATTCAATGTGACCCTGGGGTCTAACGCTGACTGCGTTTTCATGATTATTTTTTCGTGCCCAGGTAAAAAGTCAAAGATTTTTAGTTGACTGAGTTTTGCGATTTGGCATTTGCTTTCCTGCTCTCTCTCTCTCTTTCTCTACCCCACTTTCTCTCTGCTGTTTTCTTTTTTGTGTAGTTTTTTTTTGCTCTTTGTCTTTTGCTTCAGCAGTTGGCAAATTGAAATTTGCATTTTGATTAGCTTCGGCTACAGTTTCAGGACTCTGGCCAATAAATGTGTGAGGCAAACTCAATGGCAGCCAAAGGTGCGCTTTCATTTGCATTTACGAGGCTACAAGTGTGTGTGTGTGTGTGTGTGTGTGTAGGTGTGTGTGGGTGTTTATAATGACTTAATAATCCAATGCACAAAGTCCTTTCTGCAAATTATGACATTTACGTACTAATTTCCTTCCTAAATGCGTTCGGCGACACAAGGTCGCCTTCTGTTTAACTCCTGGCACTCGGTACACGGCACTCGGTACACGGCCTGCTCCACAACACCTAACGGGCATAAGTTGTTAACTTAAGCTTTTTCACCACATACATAAAGTTTTACCATCCTCTTTCCACTCTCTCGTTTTCACTATGTTGTGGACTTCCTGTAACAATTTGCAGATGTGAGAGTTGAGTTCTGCTTGAAGTCCACAGCGGAAGGAAACGAGAAATTTTAAGTGAACTAGATTTTTGGTCTGTTTGTTGGCCTTGCTTGCGTTTCACTTGCCTGCTGCCTTCGCCATTAACAACAACACATTTCACTGTGGTAAAAAGGGTCGCAATTTTGTAATAAATTAAAATTTTTTTGATGTTCAGTATCTATAAAAATTTTTCGAATCTAAATCTAAATACTCAAAATGGACTTGAAAATTAAAAAAAAAATACAAATTGTGAAGTAACTTTAAAAATTATGGGCCTTCTTACCATAGTGCGTTTTAGGGTGTCTGTGTGTCTCGATTTCTGTTTGCGGCTGTTCGTCCAGGTTACGTATACGCCACATATGCCCCCTAAAAGTGGCACTCGACCATCAGAGATACCTCAAAATGCCCTGTACCATGGCAGACAATGAACGTGACTAGGACTTGCATGAGGACGAAAGGACGAGTGGACGGATACAGGATTAACCTTGCCAGTGTGCTGCGGTGTGGCCAAAATCGTTTGGCAAAGCCAAAAAGCTGAGCTCGTAAAATGCAGCTGGTCTGCAGAATGGGCCAGGCTTATTAACTGAAGCATGTGGAGGCAAACATTTCGTTGTGGAACGCACACAATTCTCAACCCAAAATGCACATGCAAATTTTACTTAATAAAACAAAAAATTACTTAAATTAAAATAATAAAATTAAAAATTTAACTTAATATATTTGCCAGTCAAATTGGAATGTAATTGTGGAGTATTTGCTTGAATTGTTTAACTAGCAGATACCCTGTGAAGGGACTGCCCAGCAAATCGCTCTCATTACCAACCATTTAGCACAGAATATTGAAGTGCAAATATTAGCTTAGCTTCCAATTAGCCCTGCCAGCCAAGTTATGAGTTTGGTTGAGCAATTTTGGAAACGATATTTGGATGATGAGGCCAGCCAGAATTTGGCACGCACTTTACATTAACGAGTTGGAATGCCTATTTGCTTGTTTTGTTGTATTTATAAATTTATTTACATTTATTTACTGCGGCTGAGCATTGCTCATTAATTTGGCAATTTGTATGCAAAATGCATACACAGCAGCCCCCCTCAGCATTTTCTCCCTCTCTATCCCTCTCTCACTCTGTCTCTTTCACTGTCATTGCCATTGTCTGGTGTAATTAGAAGCATGTTAATGAATTTCATTTGTCGACGCTTTTTCTGTTTTGTTTTATTTCCTCACTTTATTTCGCTTTCTTCTTTCCCAGTCCACTTTCGCCTTCGTTGCGTATACGTAATATATATTTTTTTAATTTATTTATTTAGTCCGTGAAAGTATCTTTTGTTGAACACTGTACGCTCAAGTGATAGTTATTTAATTTTTAATTACATATAAGGTCAATGTGAGTGTTTGAATAGTCCAAATGAATGCATTTAAATTGTGCATTCAAATGTGAAATTAAATTTGTTGCAATTGTCAATGATTAAGTTTTTGCTTACACTTATGTATGTATGTTTTATATTTAATTTATTTAATTTTTTCTGCTATTTTTTTCCATCAGAGCTTGTCTTTGGCAATTAATTGTTTAATTTGGTTATTTGTGAATTAATGATGTGTTTTTCATATGTCATTGCACATTTGCCCTCGTTCCTATACCCAGTGTCTGAAAATCGAAGGGTATTTTTATACAATGCATTAATAAATTAATTAATCTGTTATATATGTTTAAGTAAATCAATAATCTGTTTTTCTTATATTAATTCCTGTTTTAGGCTTTTCTAGGGTAACTTCTAGTCGCGAAGTCTCAATTAGACTACTCTCACTTGTGCTCTCTGTTAATTTCGAATTTTAAATTACAAAAACCGTTAAACACGCATTTCAATAATGCAGATAAGCGCAAATGTAATGGAAGTTGAACAAGCGGATTATTGCGAAAAGTTGCCAAATCACAAACAAAAAAAAGTGGCTTAAAGTCAATTTAATGAGTTATAAAAGGTGTAACTTGTGTGACAGTTAGTATCAATTTGAGTGGACAACAAAATGTCATATAAAGAACTTAACCGTTAAGCCGCTGAAAACTCATTCCGAACGAACTTTTTTTAATTTTTTCTGCAACTTATTCAATTTATGATTATTGTGTCAGATAAACTGCAACATAAGCCGCAGATGAGTTTATGTTTTGATATGTTTGATGTTTTTTTCAGAACTTTACACAATTTACACCTGTCTCTCAGTCTGTAGTCTAGAATTTGATGAATAGAGTAAGTTCCCAACTATGATTACATTAATATTAAAATGCAGCAATTTCTTTGAGGTTGTCAGGCAATTTGTTGTGCCTGGGGATTAATATTGCGAATGCCAGTTCTTCTTTATATCAAGCATTGCTACTGCCCTGGGATCTCAGAGAAGGGATGCATCTCTTGCAGAGAGCAGTAATTACGTTTTATTTATTGCATTTCTTTTCTCTATTTTCTTGCAAAATGATATGGGGAACAGTACAGAACTGAAGAGAACGTTGCGAGCTGAGCAAACATCAACTGGCTCACACAACAACATGGATGAGGATGAGGCACGCACAGGATAATCAGGATAAGGACGAAGCGGAGAAAGAGAAGCAGCAGTCGCGAACCCCTTCAGAGAAACTCAGCATTTACCCCATTGTTTGGTTGTTTGTTTGTTTTTACAGCTGTGATTGAGGTGAAATTGCATATTTTTGTGCGTTACTCTCATTTCATTTCATTGCAGTGCCAGGCAAGAGAGCGTACGAGTGTGTGTGTTCTTGAGTGTGTGTGTGGGTGTGTGTGTGTGTGTATTCCCATAATAATACCAAACGTTTTATTGAATGTAGTTACCGTTTTTGCTGCTGTCGTCTTCAAGTAGACTGCACTTGACCGAGTTGTTGACATGGCCTCCTGCTCACGATTTTTTCCTTTTTTTTTGTGCAAATACTATTCTCAACTACAGCAAATGCTACAACATGTGTTCTTATTTAAAATTTGGCAAACTATTTGCATAATCCTGCCAATAGAGAGCAACTAGAGAATTGTACTTGAAATATTAAATATTTATGTTATTAAATGAAAATGTTAAATCACAAACAAATAACTTTACAGGTGTGCCTGAAAGCCAGTGAAAGCGAATTCAGAGAAAAGCAAATCCACTGCGAAAATTTCTCAGTGGCACAGAACTTCGAGTGATTTATTTTTTTTAGCATATTCGGCAACCTTTTCGAACTCGGCTGCTGTGGTTGTACCCTTCTCTAAAAAAAATTTCTCAAGGGTTTGTTTAGCATTTTTTTATCATTGCAGAATAGTAGTTTTTTATGTTTTTTATTTTTTCTTAAATATTTCATTAGTTTTATAGTTTTTCTTAAGTAAAAATTAATAGTTGTCAAATAAAGTGTATCTGCTCTTTCGCATTGCTGACAATATTTTTTACGGGTTTGATAAATGAATAAAATAATAAAAAGCATTTTCAGCACACTCTTTATCGTTAACTATGGAGCAGGCCTGAGTTGAGCTGTCAAAAGGTTTGTAAACAAAAGCTATTGCTCGTATATTATCGAAGCAGTCAACAAACCGTAGCTATCAGCCTCGTTACATTTAGCCAAGCTACAGTTCAGAATCGAGTTATCGAGATATTCACAAATATTGCCAGCATGCAGAACTTGATCAAGAGTCGTGCGGCCTTCGAGATATTGAAGGATAAGCCGCTGCCGAAGTTGCCGCAATGCTTCAGGGACAGGGACAGCGAAAGCGAAAGCGATAAAGATAACGAGGAGACAGCGGCAATAACAACAATTACAACAGATGCAACAGGTGCCAATGCCAACAATGTGGGGCAGCTCAATATAAATGCCTCTGAGTTTGTGCCTCGCACCAAGGCTGCCACCGAACCAGAAAATGCGTCTCTGGGCGAGCTGCAGCGTCACTTTGAGGCATTGGATGAGCGCAAGCCAACGCATCCCAGATTGCTGCTGCCCTGGAAGGGATTTCCCAAGCCCATGCGTGTGGAACGACTCAGCAATGCGAGTAAGTAATCCATTGATAATAATGATAAGTACCAGAAATTAAAACCCTAACCGAAACCGCAACCTTTAACCGGTAAAAACCAATTGAAATTTGAAGCCGTAACTGAAACCGTAACCGATAAAAAAATGTTGCATTTGACCTAATCCTAACTGTTTTGACAAGGAAAAATAATTGTCGTGTATGTCTTTATACCTCATTATTATAGGAAAAAGGGTATATTTGTTTTGTGAAACGTGAAAAAATATTTGGAAAATATCCACCCGTTTTTATATGTCCATTTTTAAACGCATATTTTTTGTAGGCCACCTTGTGTGTATATAACAGGCAGAAGGATGCATGGCAGAGCTTACAAAGTAAATATTTTTAAAGCTCTTTTAGTGTTACTGAAAAAATATTTTTGATTTTGTTTACCGGTATTAAATACCGAAACATACCAAAACCGGTTGACCGTTATGAAACCTTTATTTAAAGATTTTGCGTAACCGATAACCTTAAACCTAAATGCGAATATAACCGAAACCGTAACTGAAACCGATATTCGTTTCGGTTTTAGTCCCTGATAAATACAGAATTGTTTAAAAAATCCAAAATATTCGACTTAAGTGTTTTCCTTAATTATTGTTCATCAGCTTAGACTCATCATGTGTATTTTCAGCTCCCGTTAATGAGCAAAAACCTGTGGACACGCCGGATGAAATCAAAGGCGCTGCGAGCTTGAAACGCTCGCAGACAGACAAGGAGGCGCCATTTTTGGGCATCCGCAAGAAGCAGCTGAAGGAGAAGAGCTCGATGATGGACTCCGTGACCGACGAGAAGAAGCGCGAGCAGGAGCGCAAAGTGGCGCTGGAGGCGCTAAAGCTCGTCGAGCAGCGACGCATGCGCGAGTCTCTCTCCGAGCAAAAGCCGGAAGTGATAGTGCATCTCACTCGCTCGCCAGTGAACTTTACGGCGGAAGAACGAGTGCGTGTGGATCGACTGCGTGTGATAAAGCGAGAGCACATTGAGCGTGTGCTGCGTGAAATGGAGCTGGAAATGAAGAAGCAGAATAATCCAACCAAACAATCAATGGGTCGCTACGTTGGCCTGCAACGCGCTGTGAAGAAGGAACCAGAGACTGAGTTGACAACGGAGCCGGAACCGGAAACGAAGACAGAGACAGAGACTGAGGAACAAACGGAGAAGCAGCCACCGCGTCGTTATATACCCACTGTGAAACAGTGGGATGAGCGTTGCAAGGCCAAGGCGAATGTGGCAGCTGCCAATAAGGAGAACACAATGGCTCGCAAAAGTCTAGTTCGGTCCGAGGACAATGCTGGCATCCAACGTGCCATGATTTCCACAACTCTGGGCAATATTATGCCCTCGAATATTGGCAACAGCTGTGATCACAAGGAGCAGCCACAGGCCAAGGATCGCGAGCTGTTCGTGCCACGCTATTGGCCACCAGCTCCCTTGGTGGCAAGTGGCGAGAGGCGGCGTGGCAACTTAACCCATGCCCGCAACATTTCCCGCGCCTTTGCCAACTGCGGCCTTTTGCCAACTCCGACCCTCCCTGGTGCGGAAAATCCTCCTGACTTTTCAGATCAATTCTACGAACTGCCGAATGCGACAAAGTCCGTGAAACGCTACGGAATGGAGGAACTGCTCGAACTGGAGCCACAGCCACATGAACTGCACAAGCCACAAATTCATCTGTCACTCCAGAAACTTGGATTCATTTGCGAATAGCTGCAACTGTCTGAAGTTCATATATTCCATATTTGAGCCTCTTTTTAGCCCTTCCCCCGTCCGTCTGTTAGTTTATTAGTGCATTCAGTGTTCAGTTAGTTTGTTGTTCTTATTACTCATTTGTTGTTTATCCAGTTGCTTTTCCAGCTAATTAGTTGCATTATTATTTCATCTATATATGAATATTATTATTTATGTTGAGCACTTGTGGAATTGCATTTATGTTATTCAATAATAAAATCAAATTGCAGCAAATGTGACAAAATTGTTTGACTTTTGGTGAAAGCAAAAAGGTAACTTGTCAAAATAATATTTATTTATACAACAAATAGATACATTTTCATTTTCAACTTACTGAAAATAATGAAACAATTTTAAGAATATAAATGATTTTTAGAGATTAACTAAAACATTACTGACAGTCGCTCGATATTAAAAATAGTAATTATAATTAGGGTGTTCAGAAATTCTGATACTTGGGTTATTTTATAAAATGATATGTTTTGTATTGACAACAAACACACAGAAAAAAGATTATCACAACAAACATGCCCTGGGGGAGGTATACATAATTCATAAATAAAAATATTTTTCTGTGTGTTTGTTGTCATTACAAAATATGTAACTTTATCAATTAACAAATATATCATAGTTTCTGAATACCCTAAATATGTTAAAAGGGTATAATATGAATATTTACTCAAAAATGTTTTAATATCACAAAAACCAATTAACTTTTTTCAAATTATCGAAGAAAATTCAAATTTGTAATAAGCAAACAACAATTTCACAAAAAATAAAATCAATGAATTGAAGAAAAAATAAAATTAATTAGCCCGCAGCGAGTCTGGGATGGAAGTGCAATCTGTAGTTTGCAGTTCGCTGGTCCCTAAGGATCAACCTGGCATCTCAATGCCACTCACTTGTCCTGACCAGCAGGATCTCTGCAATTGCTGGCTGGCTTCCCTTCAATATACGCTTTTTATTTATATTATAAGAGATTTCATTAAATGAATGTCGAACCGTTGAGCTACTCAGTCGTCAGCTGACAGAAGCTGCAACAGTAGCTCCATAAATGAGGGTGGAATGAAAGGACGGGATGAAGAGGAGGCCAGGAATGGAGTGATAAAGCTACGGTGAAGGCATAACTTAAAAGTAGCCGGGCTGGCAACAATTAACAACATAAATTTAAATATGCAATTAACGCAACAGCTTGAGGCAAAAAAGCATTCAAAGTGACAGCACTCAGGGCCTTGATCGACTATGAAATACCCTGCAACAATTCACTTTATCACAATAATTAACGGTCTGTGAAATTATTCAATCTGTTGTGGTATTATTATGAAGTTATATTGTACAAAAATGATTTGAGAATCAATTTTGAATGAGAATCAATAATTATATAACAATAAATTGTGTAAGGAAAAGTGAAGATTTTAATGCAAAGCTAAGGAAAATAGTATTTTGTATTTGAGGTTGACTGATGATCATTTGATATCAATGGAAGTGAATTATCTACGCTGTAATCAATAAATTTTACTAACAGCTAGTATGCCCTTTTTATTAATATTTGCAGGGTATACAACGGTGGCAAAGGCTTTTGCAGTGGCGACACTGAAAGCCAAAGGTCATTTTAACACATACGCAACCACAAACACACAACCACCCATACACACCCACACGCATATATGCTTTCAAAAAAGCACGCACAGTGAATTGCATTTGATTGTTTGTGTTTTCCATTTTTAAAACACACACAACAAACAATGCGCGAAAAATAAAGCACAATTTTACGCTTTATTTGTGCGACGTCGACGGCCAACAACAACAATGCTATGTGATACATTGGACACGCCCTCAGCTGGACCAAGAGCAACAATAACACAAAGAGGCGAAAGAATTGGCCGGGGAGTAGGAGGAGGAGGAGGCGGGGCAGGAGGAGGAGCTGCGGCACATGTCAATATTTTAACGCTCAGCCACAAGGGACACAGGAGACGCAGCCATATTTTCTTCTTTTCGTTCAACTGTTGCTGCTCGTTTTCCCGGCTTTTCCGTGGCAGCAATTGCAGTCGGAGTCGCAGCTGGAGTTGCAGTTGGAGACGGAGACGAAGTTGGCGTCCTTCTGTCGTTATTGATGTGTAAAGTGGACGCTCTTGTTAAATGAAATTAAAACACAAATTTAATATTGCCTCTTGCTGTGCGTTGATTTCGCACGTTATCAACAGCACAGCAACAAAAATAATAAAAGTAAAATAATAATATTAATATTAATATTAATATTAATATTAATATTGGCAGTGCATGTGGACAAGGATGCCTGGCTGCTGGCTGCTGACTGCTGGCAAATTATGCCTTTTGCCATAAAGTCAAAGTGCAACTGTCAACTGGCTCATTATCAGTTGGTTAGTTAACGTGTCCCCAAAAAAAGTAAAACTCTGCTTCAGCCACAAAACGAGAAAGTTTTTTATTCGCGTTGCACGTTTGCAATTCACTTCCTTTTTGCCACTGCGTCTGCTCCTTTGCCTGCTGACTTTTGCACGCTTCCTTTCTATAATCATAACATGGCAATTTCATTCAATTTCCTGGCTTTTGTGTCTACCGCTGAGAATGGGGCTGAGAATTCTCAGAGGCTGCTGTTGAGAACAAGCAGTATTTCCTTGTTGCGACTTTTAAGATTCTCTTTAATTAAACAAAAAATTGCAAATAATTGGAAAGTGTACTTTGTCCAAGTGACTAAGATTATTTCTTTGAATCTGCCATATTCTTTATATTTTTAAAGAATGCTCCAACCAGTTTAATATTTTTCTAGGATTAAATCTATCAAGAAATAAAGAATAATATCCATGAAATCTTTGAGCTTGCTTCATTTAACTTATTTAAAACTTACTAAAAGGTAGTTATGAGTCAGTTATCTTCCTCAATTTCGCATAACATCAACTCCGTTATCTCTTTTTATTCGTTTAACCTCTAGCTATAATCATACCCTTCGTTACCAATTTTCATCTCATGCAGGGTATTATAATGTATAAAAACTAAAGTTGAGCAAAACTATGTGAGCCACTTTGTGGCAGACATGGCCTCAAAGAGCAGCAGTCAATGGAATGGCCAGAACAAAGCGGCTTAAGCAATGTCAACGGTGAACAGGTGCTCGACCAGCTTCCAACCAACTCGTGTTTGACACAATGTGCTGCTGTAAGCTGATTAAGGACCACAAGAGTTTGTACAATGACTGCTCAAAAGTCGAGCTCAATTGGCAAACACTTTGTTGCACTAATTAAGCCACTTAATAATTTGTGTGGCCCGTAGACTCAAAAGCAACGCGTCGTATGCGCAATAAATATTGAATGTGCAGTCCCCAAAATACACCTAGCTTTCTAACTGTCTCTCTCTCTCTCTCTCTTTCTTTCGGTGCCAACTGGCTTAAGTTTTTGCATTAGGCATTCCTTTTAACGTGGCCTTTACGTGCGCATTACAAGTTGCCATCTGGCACTTGAATTCAGGACGAAGACGTGACTCTTCTGTCTTTATCCCTTCAAAGCGGCCTGCACCTTTGAATAGAGCTTCATTTTCGTTTCCGTTTGACAGTGTTTTCAATGCAAGGCAATTTATCACGTAACCTTGATAGTAAAAACTATGCAAACACATAAACTTAAGCCTACTCTAAATATCAGAGAAAACTTTAAAAAGCATCTAACCTGGAAACAATTAACTGGATGAAAATTAATTTTTCATCATTTTGCTTATTCATAACACAAATCAACTGTAACTTTTTAGATTTGATAATTATTAAAAGAAAAAACATTTATTTTTTATTTATATTTTAATATTTAAGATGTATCACAACAAGTTTTAATGAATGTCAGAGACATTTTAATATTGCAAATTATATGTTTAATGTTGTCAATGTTTTGTTTCGACCTTGTTAACTGTGTTTTGTGAACGTGTTGTGGCCGAGGTGGTTGTTGTTGTTCTCCAGCTATTGGCTGGGTGTTATTGTTATTGTTAGGCAGGCTGCCATCAACAACATCATTGTCGGCGCCATCAACGTTGATGGCCTGTTAAATTGGCTGTTTCTTGTTTCGTGTTTGCTGTCTCCTCGTGCCACGTTTGCCACACTGGCTGTGACTGTGACTCTGACCGAGGCAGTGGCAGTGCCACTTTCGGACTCAGTGTGCCACGGTGGCATGTCTGTCAGTGTGAGTGAGCGGATGTGCAGGTGTGCGTGTCGCTCACATTATGCACATTAGCGCACATTATGAGCATTTCTGGGGGAGTTGAAGATACACCCAAAAAAAAGGAGGAATTCGGCAGGACACGGACTGGACACTGAAACACTTTGTGACCCGTTTGGCAAGCAGCCAGTGACTGACAAGTGACGTCGCCTCGCAAAATGATTTTTCACTCGCTTCAGAGTGAAAGGCAAATGTCGCTTGCTGTTTTGATGCCGTGTAAATCCAATGAGAGCAGCTGCAAAATTAACTAAATCAGCAAACTAACAGCTAACTGTGTTTGCCGTTAGACCGACCAGGTGTGAGTTGCCTGGACATTTTCGAACTAAGTGTTTACGTGTACCACATGTCTAATGCATCCGTGCTTGGATCCGAGGACACACTGTGGGCGCTTTGAACCAGAAAGTCGCACAACAACAACGGCAGCGACAAGGACAAGCGACAAAGTGCAGCTGCTGATACAGTGGCTGCTAAAAGTGTGCCACTTCATATGACTAACAAACATACGATAGCTGAGTAAATTAAATACAAGCTTTCAGTTGGATGCTTAAATTGGAATACATTTTTCAACCGATAAAGAGCATATAAATAAATAAGTGAGTTGAATAGTAAGTGAATTAATGCAAACAATATCTGAAAATTAATAAATAAATTGAATTAATGAATAAATTTAAATGAAATAACTTACAATGATTTTAAGATATATTCAAACTGAGTATTCTTTTTATCCAACTCTTTAGCTGCTCACCTCAAACGCAACTAATAAGCAGTGATTATCAGTAATACAGTGAGCGCAATAAGTAATTTATCAAATTGAGTCTTACAATCCAATAATTTATGTGGCAATACTTAATTACAATATTATTTACGAGTACGTTCATGTATCGCTCTTCCCGACTCTCTCTCTCTCTCTCGAAGCCTGATCTTGTTGTTGTTCCTGCTTTGTATTACTCACACATACACTCTCGCACTCATACATAAGTATATGTATTCACTACCAATTGTGTTGCAAGTTAATGACAAAATGTTGCTGGTTGGCTTTTATTGTAATGCATTTATTAAATATAATTTTCACGCATAAATTTCAACACCAATTGCGGGTAGGCAATGTCAGCTATTATTGTTGTTTTTGTTGTTGCTGCTGTTGTTGTTGCTGTTGTTGTTGGCAATTAAAATTCATTGTTATGTGCGGCTCATTTTGACTTTTTGTTGTCCCGTTAACCAAACGTTGTTAACTTCACTTCGCATCGTTCAGTTCAATTTTCAGTCGCATAATTATAAATACTCTCATTGCCGTGTCCACCCAATATCTGCATAGCCATGTCAAGCTTAATGGAGAGCCACATTTAAATATATTTAAGTAGCATTTACCAGTCATCCCCCCCTGCCCGCCCCCTTACCCCATCCCGCCTCTTTTGTTGTATCTGTTGATTGGCGCTTTTCAAGTGCGCAGGCTTAATAAGCGATAATTACATGTCAAGTGCCGAGAACAGGCAGCGGACAGTGCGGCTAAAGAATATACTGTGCATGTAAATTGAATACTCAAAAGCACACACCCATACACATGCAGACACACTCACCTACATCCACTTCAAAGTGGCTAAATGTATCGGATCATCTGCTGAATTCTTTTTTGCAAAAAAGGTTTATCATCAATTTATTTTTCAGCTGCATAAGTTTTATAAGTAGATAAAGCTGAAAATATCTTCATAGTTTTTCAGACGTAATTATCCAAATGAAATTGTTTTTTTTTTTTTAACTAATTTTATTAAAATTGCCAAGTTTTTTTATAGCTCCTTCAAAAAAATTTTTCTTGTCAATTATTTTTAGGTTGAACAACTTTAAGCTGAAACTGAAATAAAGGAAGGAAAGTATATGTATTTTTATTAACACGGCATATTTTCATGGAAGCTCATATTAAAATCATCATGTCATTCTCGTTGGTAGAAGCATATCCAAAACTGTATAACATTTAAGTTCACACATTTTGTATAACATTTATTTAAGGCCTTGTCAATTGCATTGTTGTCATTTCGAGTGGGGTTTACCATCTATGGATGGATTATAATTAGCATTCTAACATGTTCTCTCCATTTCTAAGCATTATGTATGGCAACAGTTTTAAAAGCTCCATTTATCGTATGCATTTGAACGGGAGGGAGTGTAAGCCACTAATGCATTTTGTGGCCAACTAGAAATTGTTCTGCAACTGAGGGACAAAAACAATGTGCACAAATACAAACAAACACACACAAACACACAGAGTACTGACAGCATTTTAATAATAAAATTGTTAACAGAAATGTGCTGTGCTTTGGCCGCAGAAACATGTGTTAGCCTTGTTAGTGAGTGAGCAAAATGCGAGGCCTCTCAGCGACCTTAATGTTTTTGTTATACTTTCACTTGTTGTTGCTGTTTTCGTTCTCTTAGTTGTTGTTGTTGTAGTTGTAGTTGTAGTTGTCGTTTGGCTTTGTTGCGCAATCTAAATAAAATGGGCGACGTGTGTACGCACAACTTTTGCCATATTTAATCGTATTTGCAACGCCAACAAGAGTAAGCGGAGAAAGAGAGAGAGAGAGAGACAGGGCTAGAAAGAGAGAGGGGGATGGGTGAAGGTGTTGGATGGACATAGTATGAGTTTTGGTTTTAGTGCCAATTGTAGCCATGCGGCTGAAAGTTTTTGGCTTTTGGGCATTTGCTTATTATTGTTAAACTTTTTGCGCCCACAACAGGACGCAGCACAACAACATTGACAACAACATTGACAACAACAACAACAACAACAATACGTGCTGCCCTCTTTAGGTCGCTGCATATGTAGGAATATTTAGAAATATTGTGGCACCTAAACGAATGCAGCTGCAAAGAGCTATAGATGACAACGTGACCAAAGATATCGGCAAAGAAAGCATAAATTTAGAGAACGTTAACATGTAACTGAAAATTGACAATTGAAATGTATTTTTTTAATATTGTATAATAGTAAATATCTACAATATTTAGCTCTATCTATCCTATCCTAGCTCTTTCCGTTTTATTAAATAATTATTAGCTTTTTCTTTTCTCTGTTAGCCAGCGATTCATTGACATTAACTGATAAAGAGGAACTGACTTTTGTAACTTAATTACCCAGTGAATAATTAATAATTCGCATTTCAATTTCTAATTCATTGAATAATTAATAATTCGTCAATCAATTTCTCATTTAGGTTTGTTTTGGAATTAATTTTAAGGTCATACAAATGTTTGAATATGCTATTGTTCTACTTTCACAATTTGTTGCTCGTTAAAATATACTTGCATATTTGCAGCTGAAATTCAAACTCGAATTGATATCATTTATTAGCCCATCTCCAAGTGCAATTACAACATTTGCTCACCTTTGTGTCGCAGTGCGAATTCCATTGCCAGATTCAATGCTCTAACGTTGTTGTTGGGGGCTTAAGCTTGTTTGTGGCTCTGTGGAATAGCTTAGAACGTGCAGCTCAAACTTTTACCTGTAAGTTTCAAGGAACAAATTTATGCGACACACACACATACACAAAACAGAGAGGGAGGCATCTGTATCTGTAGAAAATTGTGGGCGTGTGTGAGCATGTGTGCATGGAAAGTGATTAAAAATTGGGTCAAGTGGCATATGCGTGCTGAGGGGATTAAGCAATTTGGCCAACGCAATGCACACAAATCAAAAGATTTGCCCATTTTATGGGCCTGCTTAGAGACGGAGAGAAAGAGTAGTAGAACTGGTCCTAAACTGACTTACCAAGAAGTGAAAGCCAACCTCAAATCTGCAGTGAGTACAATAAAGAATTCCACTTAATTAGAAAACGAAACCACAGAAAATAAGTAACAATGTCAAACTGAACTGAACTGAGCTAAACTGAAGCTGTAACAAGTTAACTGCCCCGGCCAAATCAGGCAGCCAGTTAGCCGCTGGCATTGCCAAAAACCTCAATGCTCGCTTCTGGCCAAATTCAAATGCAAATGCCATTGGCCAGTCTCGGCATTTGCTGGCTCAAAACCAATACCAATACCAATACCAATATGTGTACCCAAACATCTACGGGCAGCAGCAGCTGTGTTTGTGTCTGTGTCTGTGTGTGCGTATGTTAGGGTGTCTATATTTGTGTGTGTGTGTGTGTGAGGGTGTCACTGGTTTGTTTTGCCTGCGGTTGCATCAGCGATGTCATCAGCACAACAAGGGAAACAACAACATTGACACCATCACTCGATGCATCGAATTGTGCATTTGACAGTTTCTGCACTGTTTCCACTGAACTGCATCCAGAGTAAAATTTATGCATTCAAAGTCGAGCATACCCCATACACCCTGTAACACAAATAAATTGTAAATGAAATTATCGAAATTACATATTTAGATAGTCTACACTGATATCAAAAAATGTTTGGTTCGTGACTCATTCAAGGGAAAATTATTTAAAGAAAATTATCTCAAGAATCTTTAGAAATTTTGCTAGAGTTTTTATAAAATTCTTAAGATCATTTATAGAAAAATACATTGGTTTCAAAAATAGAATTTATACAAAACCTAAAAAAAGTCGAAAATTTGGTTTGGAGTTGCTTTAATATGTAGAAGAGAAGAATATCCTACTGGGTATTGCCTATTTAATAATTCTCTAAATTATTAAAACGTCAGTAATCAAAACTCCGTTAAAATCACTTTTTGATTTGAAAAGATTGAAAGATACTTCCGATGTAATTTCGTATGACATCTAACTAGTTAATAAAACCTTAAAATAAAAATAGTCAAACTAAATACTGAAAAAAACTCTTCAGTTGTTTATATCAAGTCAGTATTTTATTTTTTCAAAATCTGTGTTTCGCATACAAGTTATCAAATCAAGATTGGAAAGGCAACTTTAATTTTCTGTGTAGGATAACACTCAATTGATAAAATTTCCTTTTAAAAACGGCATTTAAGGAATACACACAGGTAACCAAAGTTTATTGGAAGTTGAAAAGATTTGGAATTGGAAAGAATTGTCTGTTGCAACTTGCAACGTGAAACTTGCCACAAATGCAACACGATGCGGCTCAGTGGAAATGCAGGTTGATGCATTAGCCAACTGTAAACAAGCTTGTGTGCCGTGAGCTTGCATATTTTATGAGTTCAGGTCTACGGGTCTATAGAAGGATGTATGTATGTATGAGCATGTTTGTATGTATGTATGTATGCTGAGCTGGGACGGGATGAACTCGGCAGCTGACCACAGTGTACAGACAGACAGAGAGAGAGAGAGAGAGAGAGAGAGTCCTGTCTCCATGGAATGTAATGGTTGCTTTTAGTTGTTATTCTTGTGCTTTTGTGTGTGAAAGTTGTTATTATTCCTACAGGGAAATGTGTGTGTGTGTGTGTGTATGTTTAACGTGCCTTAAATCACATTTGGGCTGTAATCAAGCTAAACAAATATGGGTTTGAGTGTTCAGGTCCGTCCAAGTGGCAATGTGACAAGTTTTCGTTACGTTTGGTAAATTTAAAGTTTGTCTGCTTGTGTATAAGCTGCAGTCACCTATCCTTCAATTGCACATTATCAACGTGTGTGTGGTTGTGTGTATCTGTGTGTGGTTAACTGGGTCAATTGCTGCGCTAAACTCGGCTATAAACTAGAAGACTGCTCTCACATACTATACCCATGTTAGCTGGAAATGTGTGTCACTGCGGACAGCAAACTATCTACAACATGCCCATCATGATTATCATTATCATCATCATCATCATCATCTCCATCATTATTATTTTCAGTATCTTCATTATGAGCTTGCATAACTTACATATGCCTATATCTATTGCTAAGCGAGCTTCAACTATGATTAAAAAATTTCCATAAATCGCCGTCAAATCAATTAACATAAATTGTTTGATTGATGACTGGCAAATGCTAAACAGACAGTCGACAGTCGACCAATAATTGATGCATAATTCGTTTTTCATGGCCACGCCATAACGATAACGATACGCCGATAACGATAGCGATTACAATAATGATTCGCAACGTTTTACATTTGTTGGCAAATTAGGCGCAAATAATTTTTTAATTCCCACACCGTCAGCTACCTCTGGTCATTAATCATGCATTGTTGTGACCGGACAGACAGACAGACGGGCAGACGGGCAGACAGATGGGCAGACCAACTTACTGACTCATTCAGTCAGTCAATCAAATAATTGAATACATTTCAATCATTTATGGCCCCTCAACCATCCAACTGGAGTGACCGTTCGGCTCAGCGACTGACACAATTTGATTTGACTTGAGTTGGGTACGACTTCTGTGTTTGTGTGTGTGTGTGTGTGTGTGTGTGTGTGTGTGTGTGTGTGTGTGTGTGTGTGTGTGTGTAACAGTCCCAGTTAGTAAGCGGCGCTGTGTGTGTGTGTGTCTTTGGGGACAGCACTTAAAGTGCCTCTAATCGCAGACACTTGATAATCTGAAATGTTGATTTTGATTATAAGAAGTCGATTATTTAAGTAAGATAATTCATATTTAAGAAGGAATACTTAAGAGCAATTGCTTCTCCTACACAGAAAGATTCAAATTTTAATTATTTAGTATTGGCTGCAACATATTAAAACATTTGCAAATTTTTTATTTAAGTAAAATAAAATTTAATAAAAATTAAAGATGGATTAATTACTATTTTTGTGCTTAAATTATTCAAATAAAAATAATGAGATATATTTCACCGAATTATGCAAGTAATATTTATTTCAAATATTAAAATACAATTTATCAATTAAAAAAATTTAGAAAATAAAAATTTAATTTAGTTTTAATTTTAAAGGCAACTATGCTTAATAATTGGGTTTTTATTTTTGAACACAGATTAAACCTAATTTCTAAATCACATTTAATTAAAAAGTGTTAACTTATTTAATTATTTATAAAATATGTAGCTGGATTTTTAAGCTTTAGCCCTATGTAATTGGTTGGCTTAAAATGCGTGAAATTCAATGCGAAACCAAATGCCAATTTAGTGTTCGTGATATCGATTGTAACTTGTACTATTAAACGTGCCTTATGGCAATCCATGCAGTTTGGCTGTGTTTTGTTGAATTTTCGCATTTGGCATTGCATAAATTAATTTGAATAAGTTCATTTAAACATGTAAATAGCACAAATTATTTATGACCATTGAAAGATTGTTAATTTGCAAAACATTTAGTCTACTGTAAGCAGATGATAGAGAGAGAGGGAGAGTGAGAGAGAGCGAGAGCGAGAGCGAGAGCGAGAGAGAGGACTTTCCTCTGGAAATGGGTGCAAATTTATGCAAAATGCAGCTTGCAAATGTGTTGCAATTGTCATGTATATAAAATATCTGTATCTAATAAATGGAATGGTAATGGATGAGGTTAATGAGGGGTAAGCAATTGTCATTGGCAATTACTAATTAGCATTGCATTAGCTCTTGTAATTATTGTGTCGATTTAACAAAAGGAAACGCCTCAGTTCAAGACTTAAATTGACCCGCAGGATGTTTTGCCAAGAGTTTTGTCCATAAATTTGCATAGTCACGCAGAGAGCGAGAAAGTTTCGAGTAATTTTTAGAATTGTTGAGAAGTATTTGTGACAGTCTGGCAAAAGAGAAATCAAAACTCGCCGACTTGACAACCCTTTCAATCAACCATCGAGCAGAACTCGAGTTGTGTTTTTCTTGCCCTTACACGCTAATTTCCTGTGCGTTCTTTTGTCAAATTAAAAAGCCTGGGGAATAAGTTTTTCTTTGTTTTTCTTGTTGCTTGCTTGTTTGTTGTTGGTTCATTTATCATGATTTGTTTGTCGAACTTGTCGTGTGTGTGTCTCTAAGCGAAGTCTGATAGGCGGCAAATGTTTGTCTTGTTGTTGCCATTGTTATTCTGAATGCCAGCAGCAAATGGCAGCTGTTGATGGCAATTCCACGACACCAGACACCCTACCCTAAGACACCCCCTTCACCATCCAAATAGCTCTTTGTTCTTTGTGTCAGCCAATTTCTTGGCGCACTTTTTGTTTGTCTTTCAGCCAGGCTCCGAAAATTGCAAAGTGATTACTTTTGATTAGTTGTAAAAAGAAGCGTAATTTGTTTAACGCTTTGTTACTGTTGTTGTTGTTGTTGTTTTTGTTCTTGCTGCCATTGCATGTTTGTCTTTGATAAATGTAATCTAACCCAACTTGCTGATTAGAGACATTGAACTTCTATAATAAACAGAAATCAAGAAAAAGTAGATGGAACAGCGCCTAACGAGCTGAAGAAATGCAAAGAGTTTAACATCAGATTATCGGAGATGAAATCACACATGGGTACAATAAAAATCAGGGAAGTAGCTGAAAAATAGTATGAATTTTAATGGATTTTCATACTATTTCTTTAAAATGAATTTTTGGATAGAAGATCATGCATCAAATGGGTACAAATGGTTTATATCCTGATGTATAAATTAAAACAAATACCTTAAGCGGAAATAATTATTGGAAAATATTAAATAAAACCCGTATAAAGAAGAATAGCAAGATAATCAGGAGGAGCCTAAAAAACTTAGAAGCTCTTACAGCTTACACAAAATGTACCTGAGTACAATTAGATCACAAAACCGATATAAAATCTCAGCAGAATTCCAGAATCAAAGATCAAGATATAACTCAGAGCAGTATGATAGCCTTTTATATAATTTAATGTGAAATAATCTGAGGAGCTTAAGACGCTTCTTGAGTTTAATCAAATGCAAAGGGCCAATAAATATTTAAAAAAAAAAAAAGGGGAAAAAAGTGCAAGAATTTTCTGTAGAAAAAGCGGAAAGTATTGAGCTGAGAGTAAGGTAGGTTTTAAGGCTGTCAGGACAGATCCGGATCCTTAGAGAGACTTAATCTAACTTGGCTGTGCTTACATTTTTAAGCAGCTGTCGCTGCTGCATGCAAAATTGTTACTTAAAGCGCAGCTGGGGCTGCCAACAGTTCCCCACACTCACACACACACGCTCACACACACTCACACACGCTCACACACACTCACACACATAAGCAGAAGGACATAGAAAGAGAGGTACGCACAGTTGCATACATCACGCTGGCAACAAAAGGATAACATTGGAGTAAGTTATTCATTGTGCACGCAAACATTACGGAAGTCATATGTTAAAAGCAGAGAGCCAAGGTAGCAAAACCAGCAGGCAGGCTCACTAACTTGGCCAAGGGGTGTCAAGGCGAGGAGGGGTCGGGGCCAAGTTTTGCTGAAGCTCAACTTAAAGAAGGGCAAAAAAAAAATATGAAATATGACTCCAAGTCGAATTGTGAAAACTTGCAGAAAGGTACGAATAAGCATATCTGGATCATAAATAAAACAGAGAGCAGGGAAATTAAATTTTCGACTAGGCACATACACACACACACATTCCCTTAACCTCAATGTGTGTGTGTGTGTGTGTGTACGAGTGTGCCTGGGTGTGTATTGAAATGAGTGCAGATTGCTAATATACGCAACGCGCTGCTAACTTTGATTTGAGAATAAATTATTTTGTGCCTTTTGCCAGGCAATTCATGCAAAGGTAACAAGACGAAAGCGCGTGCTAAATTTACAATACTTTTGAATACCCTGTAGGCACAAATATTAAACAATGGGCTATGCAAATTATAGGAAGGTAAACAGCGTTGATTTCAAAGTAGATCTGCTTGCTTTTGAACTGAATTCAAAGAATAAGTAACCAGGGATTTTTGTAAGGATATGATAACAAAAGTATTTTTGTATTCATAAAAGAAGTAGCTCCGTTTCTCAATCAACAAGTTATCGTTATCATTTGATTTGTATTGGAACTCGAAGTCTTCGGTCTACAATTTTGAATGACTTTTTAAACTTCATGTCGAGCTGAAAATCTACTATCATTATAAAAAAATTGTTATTGAAGACTTCATTATTTAAAGATTTTTCAAGATCTTATTTTCTTCTTTGTGAGAAAGTACAGAAGTCAAGTACTGGGTCACACAAAATTCTTAATTTTAGTATGCATGCATATTTTTTAATAGCATTCTAGGGGATATTACCTTTAATGGAAACTTGATTTGTAAAGTAGAGGGTAAAATAGCGAAAATTCCAAACTGCTCAAAATCGTCAAAGATCCCAATTGATCAACTAGAATAACTTAAAGTCTAGCACTCCCCATGAGAATATTTTTGCTTATTTCGATGTTGGAGTATCGTAAGGTGCGAGGGGTGCACGATGAGTTTGCTTACGGCTGTGGATGGAGTTTAGTCCCCTACTGTCCCTTCAATCCCCTCAATCCCCGCTCGCGGACTGCCTACACACTTTGCTGAGGCCCTTTGCCTGGCGGCGAGCTAACCAGAAAGTTAACTTGAACTTAAAATAAAAGTTTTGCCTTTTTCTGGGCAAAGCAAAATCATGGTGCGCGTACCGAGCATGGGGTAGGGTAATAAGGGGGTTGGATTTTGCGTTGTACAAAGTCAAACATCATAAAGTTCGCTACGCCTTTTTGCATATTTTATTTGTGCTCATTTTCGAAAAAAGAAAAAAAAACACAAAAAAAAAAGGAAGCTGGGAAAAGTTTTGCTCTGGTTTTATGCCATTGCGTTCGCTGCTGCTGTCAAGGTTTTTGGGTTCGCGTCTCTTTTGCAACAATTAAATTATTCAACCGAAATTTGTTGGAGTCTCCAAAAGTCACGCGCACTTGACGGCCAAAAAAAGCGAGAAAAAAGTGAAAAAAAAAACGAGAAAATGCGAGAAAAATAAAACTAAGTTTGTTGTGGGTCTTGTTGTTATTGTTGCTAAGGTTAGTGTTGTTCTCGTTGTTGTTGTTGTTGTTGTTGCAGTTGTTGTTGTTGTTGCTGTGGCTGCTTTGGCGTTGTGTCTTTTATGCTCGGTTCAGGTTTTATTTTCCAAATGAAATGAGTTTGAAGTGCATTTGGCGGCACTCGCCGACGTGCGCCTTGTTTTAGAAGTGGGCGTGGCTGCAACTTTGGCACTGGCTACGCCTGCAGCAGCCGCAGCTCTCCTGTTGTTGTTGTTGCTGTTGTTTCTGCTGTTGCTGTTGTTTTTTTGCGTGTTGCTTTTGTTGTATTAAGCATTTTAATGGAAAAGTTTTGCAGTTGAAGGCGCTTTTCCAAATGATATTTTAAAAGCTTTCCCCGAGCCCAACTGCAAAAATAAAAAGCTGAAAATTAAATAAAATAAAAGTTGAAAAACCAATTAAACAATTTGTGAGTTTTTATGGCAAATAAAATGATTTTCGCATATTTATTTTGATCTGACGTCCAGCGTCATGGCTAAAAACTTATTGCCATGAATTTTGATTATTTCATTTTGGGCCAAAAGTTATGCAAAAAAAAGTCCAGCAGGGAAATTAGCCAATTTAATAATTAAATGCACTTAAATATATATATTTTTTTTTCATTTTGCATCATAATAAAGTTCACTATTTTAACTGATGCTGATTGCATTTAAATCTGTGTGCATTTTAAATTTTATTTTGGATTTTTTTTGCTTAACTTTGGCTTGTTAAACCATTTTTTGCATCTCTATATGATCTCAGTGTTTCTATGTTTTATCTTTTAGTTTTCTCACCTCTTTCTCTAGCTCTTTATATGGTTTTTCTTTCATCTGGCTTTCGCATGTTGAGCATTCAATCCGTTGCCTCTTAGCTGCTTGTCTACAGGACTCAGCATGTGTCACTCAATTCCAATTGGGTGCACGCATCTCTTGGCTCAATGTTTGCTGCACTTTATACTCACACACACACACACACACACAGACACACATACACTTGAGACACCTGTGTGTGCTTATCGTCTTTGCATTTTACCAGGTTATGCTACATTTACGAACTGCCTTATGACGCAGTGACATCGTCCTTTTGGTCCTTTCAAAACTGACAGCAGCTTTGGATGCTTTTAAGCTTTCCCTTGACTTTTTTTCACAACTTGAATTTAACACTCTAGTAATGTGTGTGTGTTTGTTTACATATATTGCTCATTGGCTGACAAATGAAATTAACTTTATTTGCGCATTTTATTTATGCGCTTCATTAAAACTTTAAGTCCGCTTTATTTATATGGTATATGAGCAAGCGACATTATTATTAATATAAATATTTTTACAATATATATTCATATGTTGTTGTTGTTGTTATTGTTATTGTTATTGTTTGACTGAGCAGCCAGACAATTGGCCCCAGCTGAGGGACTTTGGTCAGTCGACTCGACTGCCATCGTCTGTTATCGTATAAATCGCACTCAATAAACCGTATACAAGGCATAAATTATATTTTTGTATTTTGTTGTGTGCATTTTTATTGAACGTTAACAGCAGCCAGACAGAAAGAAAGAGAACAAAAAAAGAGAGAGAGAGAGTAACTCAAAAAATAAAGCAATTGAAAGTTTTAATGCAATTTCAGCCCACTTGGCTCTGAGCTCTAACATTTTCATAAGCTTTTGTATATTGGCCAAAACTAGCAATAACAAGAACAACTGAAAATTGGCTCAACAACAAAATTTCACATTCAACAGTCAAAAGTCCAAGTCCAAAAAATTAATGAGCGCAATAAACATTTTAAGTGGAATTGTTTGTGAAGTTGTTAATTTTTAGTGCAATTTATTTGGGCAAGTGTAATAAAATTGTTCGAAATTGGCCAAAGGCTCTCAAGTAGCTCCGAAGAGTACGAAGAGAGCTGTGGGAATGAGCTAGACATATATAAGTATATATATAAATATTTGACAGCCCTTTCGCTCTGCTTTCAGTTGGCATCATAAATAATCTGTTTACAAGTAAGTTACGCAGTTAATTTCTTTGTGCCGTTGCCCTTTTAAACTAATTTCCCAAAGGATGCCATCAGCCAGAAGTCGCTGGTATTGTCTACTATTGTCCCCCTATCTCTTGCTTTGTCTCACCTGGTTTTACCCTGTTTCACCTGGTCCCAGGCACGCAGCTGGCAATGCCGATGCGTTGCCTTATTGTGTAAGCCAAGCACGACACCTGCCCACCTATTTTTGGTTGGTTTTTGGTCTAGTTTTGTGCACAAAATTATTAATATTTGATGTTGATGTTGCCTCCCCCCCGTTGCGCCGATCACTCTTCGGTTTTGGCTCGTTTACTGACCCCGTCACACACACTCAGTCAGTTCTATTTGTGTTGCATACTTGATGGCGCTTTCATCTCGTTAAGTGCTTAAAGCCTTTCCCGTTGTGTGTGTGTGTGTGTATGTGTGTATGTATGTTTGGTGTGTGTGCACTGAAGCTTGCTGTCATAATTGTGCAATCTTGGTGGCGTTTATGACATTAGCGGCTAGCAATTTGGGGGCAGCAGCATCTACACGTGTTAAGCTTCAAAATATTTCGAATATAGCAAAAGTCTTCTGAGAATTGCAAGAGGCTTTTCTTGCTGAAGTTGCCCCAAAAAGGATAAAATCAAATAGTTAATTTCGCAGTTTATTTAATTAATATTAATTAATAGATCCTTATAATATTAAAATTATTCAATTAGTATATCATAAGAGAAATCATTTCAAGCTAGATTTCCCCGATAATATGTATTTGCTACGATAAAACCAGTTGTGCAAATTAAATTAAAATGGATTCTTTTCTTTTGATTTATAATATGTTTATATATTCGAGTTTTCAAATTTTATTTTAACAACTTAAAGTTTTTATATAAAATATTGTGTTTCTTTAATCAATATTTATTGGTACACAAAATGGTACAGTAAAATGCAGACAAAGTTATTTTATGTTAGTTTTGAAAACAACTCATTTAACATTTATATCAACTTTGAAAAAATTTATTTTGTTAAATTATTTGCTTTTGATCTTTTTTTATTTGATTTGTTATGAACCTATATATTGCACATTTTTAAAATGTTAATAAGCATTAATAATCACAAATTTCAGTTTTTTGCCTTGAAGTTACAGTTGAGTGCAGATAAATAAGTAACATTTAAGTCCGTACATTGCACGCATTTAATACATCAACTATACGACCTGACGAACATATGAAACTTATTTGACACCCAGCGTGGTACCCCTCATATCATTCTGGGGGTCAGCAATGTTTTGGCTCCTGTGCACGCAAAGAACAACATCAGCCCACAGTCCTTTAAGCTTCAATGTACGAGTTGTTGGGCTTGGTTTTAAGAACGAACTCCTTTTAATTTCTTGCTGTGCTCACACGCAACCGAGCTCGTTAAGCAACCTGAACTGGTTACCAGTTGCCAGAGTTGCCACCTGCCACCTGCCGACTTTAGCCTTGATATTAACACTTTGTCATGTTTGCTAAATGCTTTCTGAACCCACAGTCAAAGAAACTAACGGCTGCTTAAAGTGGGAGACGGGTTTAAAGGGGATTTTGGCTTAGTGTGCGTGCACAATAGGCAGCAATTAGTGAACGGCCAAAATGCTGTTGTGTGTGTGGTCGGAAAAGAGATTTGGATATTGCTTAACACGGCCTTTGATTTCGAACGGCTGATGGATTTTTTTCTTTTCGTACTCAATAATATTTATTTATACGTTTATTGCTTATCACAGCAATCGATGGCAGGAACAAGCAGCAGAAACAGCACAGAGGCAGTAGGCCAAGAATAAATAAGGCTTAATTGTGCTTGTGTGTAAGCCTAACGTAGCTACCCAAAAAGTTGGGCATGGAAATGGGCCAGGGCTGCTTTATGGGGTTGCAAATGCGGGCAAAACCATTTAAAGGTTATCCATGGCATTATTTTATCAAAGGGAATTAACACGCGTAAACAACAACAACAACAACAACAACAACAGGAACAACAACAACAACAAATGGCAACTTTGGCTCCGATTCCCTTATCGTTCGTTGCAGCAGTTAAACGCACGCACGCACGCACGCCCGCATTGCGTGTCCTGTGTGTGCTGTATGTCCTGTGCAACAACATCACGCATACGCCGTGTGCGCCATGCGCCAATTCGAGCACTGAGCTTTCGGCCTGCAATAAAAGCGCAAATAAATATTTGCGCTCTCGCCCGCCAAATAACGCACACAACGTACAAATGTACATATATGTACCTGCCTCAGGCTTCGAGAGGTTTGTCCAAAGTTTAACCCACTTATTGATAGACCCCGAGCATAAAAAGGTGTTTGCAAGTTGCGGAAAATGTTGAGCATTTAATGCAATTAAGTGAATGGCATTTTATAACTTACTCACAAGTTTTTCCTTCAGCACGTTACGCATACGACCCGTCTGACGTATGCTAATCAGAAACACGCTGCAGATAAGCTGCCATAATTTATCACCAAATAGTAAGAGACCTTTTTTCTTTGTTTGCTTTGGGTAGTTTGTTTAGTTTGTCATAAGCAGACGTCAACCGTCAGTTGTGTGGGCGTGGCAATCAAGGCCGCCGTTGCCATTGCCGCTGCGACAAATTGATCATAATCTGAGAGCCATTTATCTTACAGTCGCTGCAAAGGCAGACAGAGTTCGGTAGAGCAAGGAGAGGGGCAGGGATTGGAGCAGACATCGACTGGTGGCATTAGATGAATGGCCACGGAACCTAGCACGATTGGGCAGCCGTATGAATGACACCATCTGAATGGATGGCTTTGTTTGAATAGATGAATTGCTTGGTCCGCAGCCGCCAGCCAAGAAACAAACCCAACAGATCTGTTTTCCTGTTTTTTTTTCGCCTCTCGCTTTTTTCCTTGTTTTTTTTTTTTTTTATTTTTATCTGTTTTGGGGCGATGTGCTAATTTGGCAATTTGTTTATCGATTTTGCTATACATTTATTGTTGATATTGTTGTTGTTGCCGTGGAGGAGAAATGTTTGGTCCTGGGTGCGTTAAGTGACCAATAAAAATCACTTAAGCTTAAGTGCTTGTGGAACAGAAACTGTTGAGCCGTAAGTTTTGGCATCGTCATCGTTTGAAAAACTTATGCTCATACTTGTAATAAGTGAAGGTCTTTAGATTTCATGCTCAATCGATTTAAGGCTGATATAATAAATTAAATCAAAGTAGTCCAATTTTAAAATGAACAGAAAAATTGCAAATTTATAGACCAATAGATATAAGAGTATACTTAATTTTTTGATATACATATATAATTTAAAAGCTTAATGCATTTGACTTTGTTAATAGTTCGCGTATATTTTTTTTGTGCCAAAAATAAATTGCATTTTATGATATATGCATATATTTATTGTTAATTAAATTATAAATATAATTCAATGTCCCTCACATTTTCTTTATTTCTTAACTGTAGATAACAAAAATACGTTTATGTAAAAATAAATTTAAATTAGTGCTAGAATAAATTTGACATTTATGGCTTCAATTTAATATACGAAAAATCAATCAAGTTATTGAAACTATTTTAATATAATTTACTTCAGCTTAGAATATTACATTTCAAAGCTATTTTGATTGGCAAAAATTTGCTTACCGCATCGAAAAGCAATCGAAACACTTTACACACATGTACGGAGTACACATTGTCGATATATGTAATATATATAATAAAGTCATTATTTCACTACATTTGTCGCACTTGCTGCTGCTTTTTCTAGTTGGGGATGAAGCGCCAGCTTGTGTTTATGCGTGAAGGGTTGAAATTGAAAGGTTGAAAGTTCGAAGACGTGGCTCAGTTTCGCAATTTGCCACTTCAAGCAGCCTCTTGACCCAAACCCGAAACTGAACACAAATTCAAACCCAAGCCACAATGCCACCCGGCGATTTGCCGCAACATTTGTGTGACACAAATTTTGTTGAAGAAAACAAAGTAATACATGTGGGAGAGTGAGAGAAAGAGTGTGTGGGGCATGGGTGACATTTTATGAGCACGCTATGCACATATTGATCAAGTGACAGGCTGAGTGACAAACAAACTGGCAACTGGCAACTGGCAACTGGCAACTCACAACTGGGCCTGTGCTTATTATGCAAATATGCAGGGCAAATTGATTCGGTTGGCAGGCGCAGCAACTGTGTCAGCAAAGTTGAAAACAAAACGCGGCGTATGCGCAATTTCAACACACAAAAACCCATCGCAAATGTATGCAAATATAACGCGCATACGCCACGTAAACAACATACATAACAACGACAACAAACAACGACAAAAAAATCTCTTGCTCGCGCTAGGCGAAAATTGAAAAGAAATTCGAAGAGGAAAATAAAAGTAAGAGAAAAGTCACTGCCGTAAGCTAAATATGGCAAGATGAAACTCGAAGGCTCACCGCCGTCAATTGGCCAACAAATCGACAGCAACTGCCGCCCCAGCTGAGTGCCTATAGAAATCTCAATCTCGGCTTAAACTAATTTTTTGCTTGTTGCATTGCGGCTGTGGTTTCCGCATTGTGTGTGTGTGTGTGTCTATCTGTAGTTGTTGTTGGCAGGTAACTGAAGTTGCTTTTGAATATTTAATAAGCCACGAAAGCCAAAACAACAAAAAGAAAAGCAAACGCGAGAAAACTGACAACGATAGAAGGCACCAAAAATAAAAGAAAATTTAAAACCGAAAATCCAAATACACTGACAACTGTTGAAAAATTAAAGATTTTCAAAATTATTAATAAATATTTTTTAATAGGTAATTGCAATATTTTAAAATTAAAATCGAGTATATTTGGAAGTTTGTTTTAACTTACAAAAATAATTAAACATAAACTTCCTTTTAATGTTTTTTAAATTGTTTAAGTGATATCAACAGACACCATTTTACAGTTTAAAAAATAAATAAATGTTTTTAAAGAGTATTAAAAATTATTTGTCAATAAAATGTTATTTATTTTGATTCTGAAAACTTGATCAAAATTATATGTTGATAATAGAAAATTCTTTTAAAATTATCAATGCGATTTTAGACATTCTATAAAAACTATGAAAATTTATTGAATATTTTTGAAGGACATTCCTTGTGTATTCTTTTCAGTTTATTTCTTATTTGAACAGTTGCTAAGAATATAACATTGATGTGAGACAAGCATGAAACATTATCGACTCGATCGCAGACATTCTACCACTTACCAAGGGCAAAGCTGTAACAAAGCGCTCGGCAAAATTTGTAACACCCGGACACACACATACATACAGAGGCACACGCACACACTCACTAGTACATACACACACCCAATTGTCCTGGGGGAAATATGAATGAACGCGCAGCTTCGTAGAAAAGCCAAGCAGGTGAAACTTGTGGTCCTGCCATTGTCCTGGCTTTGGCTTTGGCGTCCTCTGAGCACATGTATATGTATTCATATGTATGTGTGTGTGTGTGTGTGTGTGCATTGGCAATGCGTGCTGGGCTGGAGTTTTTCATGGCCATAAAGGGACGCGTAGTTGACCAAAAATTTGTACACAAATTATTGAACGCAAATAAATATACGAGCAAAGTTTTGCAGCGAGGGGCACGACACATAAATAAAATTGCGACAAAATAATTATAAAAAATAAATATAAAAAAGCGAAAACAAAACGTAGCCAAATAAAAAGAAACTGCAGTCAGTTTTTCGATTACAACTTTTCGTGCGCTTGGAAATAGAAATAAAATTGGCAGCAAATGCCACGCCCTGCCACCTACAATGCCAATTTCCCCTGACCCCTCCTATAAATATACAAGTGTATTTATGAGAGTGTGTGTGTGTGTATGTGGTCTATATCTGACCACCTACACAATTTCAACTTAATGACACAACAATCACAAATGCCATAAAACATTTTATATATCCTCACGTATACACGTTGTCTGTTTTCTGTGTGTGTGTGTGTGTGTGTGTGTGTGAATGGGTGTGGGTGTTTTATTTTGAAAACTGTTTTTGGTTGAACGAACGCTGCTGCATATTTTCGCTGTTGCTTTTTGGCCATTCCGGCCACATTGTTATTGCCGCTTGGCTTTTGGCTATTTTCAGTGCAAAGTTTTTCTATTATATTCAAATTAAACTTTTGTGCCCCCCTCGCCGATCCGAATCAAGAAATATTGTTGGGAATACATATATAAATGTGTGTTTGTGTGCCACATTAGATTGCGACGCCTGTCTAACGGAAACTGTGGCACGTTTCGACATTCAACTCGCCATTAATAGATCGTAGTTTTAGTCATTTGCCATTTTCCGCTTTAAAATAATAAATTGGCACTTGCAGTGCGAATGGAAAAATATATAAAAGACAGAAATACATGAAAATGAAGATTGCAGTGTCGGTTAAAGTGAAAAGCCAGCGCATTTAGCAAGTTATCAAGCACTTGACTGTAATTCTATTTATTGCCGCATTCGCCATTAAGCTGACTACGCTCTTCTTGCCCAAAATGCGCTGCAGCAGTTTAAGTTGGCTCTTAACTGTGGCTGTGAAACCATTGCAGAATATAAATAAACAGAAATAAATTTAATTTAAAATTCTACACTGTTAAAAAATTGTTCTGTAAACTAAGAAATTTCTTTTAAAATGTCCGTCGAAAACGAATCGTAATAATAGAGAAGATATCTGGATTTTAAGACATTTTCAAATAAGACAAAAATTTAACTAAAAGGGCTAAAAATCATTGAATTTTCAAAACAGGAAATGTAATGCATATTTGAACTTTTATGCTATACTAGAAATTTCGTACCCAATAAATATGGAAGATCTGCAATAGATCTTTTAGTGATTTAAAATGCATCCATACAACATAAATAACTGGCTTAAACTATCTGTCCGAATTGTAGCTCATTCGCAGTGTCTGCAGGGATATTAAGTTGGCCCAATGGCATTGCCATGGCCAAGAAGTCGTTGGCAATAGTTTTAGTGTCATTGTTGTAATTGTTGTTGCAGCTGCAATTTTAACTGCCGCTTTTTCTCTAATTTCTCGGCATTTCGCCTGTTGGCTGCTGGCTGTTGGCCATTTTTTGTATGGGGTTTTTATCACTTGCGCTTTTCTTAAAAGCGGCTGCAAATGCCTCAGCCTCGGAAGTTTATTTAGTTGGTCGAGCAATGTTTCTTTATACACTCACATATACATACACTTGTGAGGGGAGACACCAATACATATAAACTGGGAGGGACTTACACTGACAGCCGTCGTCCATATTTCTTATTGATTTATCTGTTAATTAAAATTCTTAGCACGTAGCTGGGTGTGTGTGTAGAGTGAATGGAAATGGAAATGGAGAAGCAGATGAGGAAGGAGAAGGAGAAGGAAGAAACGGAGAATGAGCTGAAGATGGTGATGGTGATGGAAATGGAAATGGAGATACATACAGTATGAAGTGCTCGTTGTCGTTTCACCTTGTTGTTGTTGTTGTTGTTGTTCCTGTTGCTGCCACATGAAACAGGCAGACAACACGAAATGCATTTCAACTGCATGTCTTCAAATTGCAATGTCTTTGCACATATGTGTGTTTGTTAGAGTGGGAGTGTGTATGGCTGTCTCTTAATTTGATCAAGTTATAGAGAGCGAGCGAGAGAGCAGATAGAGGGAGTAGAAGAGAGAGAGAGACAGTTTGTGAGGCAATGCCACATTTGATTGATTTCCATGCAAAAAGCGTAAAACACACAAAAACCCCAACGCAATAATAAATAACATGCTGAAAACTTTCAACTGCTGACAAAGCAAATTTGCGAACATGTCAACCCCATCCCCCTCTACTTACACCCTACTACACCCTACTCTCTTGGTGAACTATCCATAGATACATCTAGTCTGCAGTATCAGTAAAGTCTGATTCGCATTCGCATTGCCATTTTGATGGCCATATCTGTAGACAGGCAAACAGACAGAGACATAAGCATATTACAATATTACGCTGTCACCGGAAGTAGCAAAAGAAAATGAAAATAAAGAAAATGGAGAAAGCAAAGTAAGAGCTGAAAACAGAAACAGAAAAAGAAAACAGCAAGCAGATTGTATGCGACAAATGGCTGATAATGTTGCCTGGTGGCAAGGGAATTGGGGACTGGGATTTGCTGTGGGCCTTGCCACTGGCACTGTGGTGGCATGATGAGCATGTGGCATGCCCCTTGGCTCCCCACATTGTACTGTTGATGCGGGCAAATGCTGCCCAAAATAAAGACGGCCTGTCTATGACTGTGGCATTATTTTAACATTTTATGCTGGCACAACGCAAAATCTGACAGTTGACTAGCGTAGAAAATATGCTGCAAAAACACATACAGAGATGGATACAGACACACACACACACACACACGTACACTGAGACACGTACACACACTACTATATAGCTGACACATGGCAAATATTGTATTACATGAGGCAAAAGAGGCGGAAACGAGACTCGAAAGTGTTAACTGCGTTTGTGTGTTGGCCTTCGTGTGTGTGTGTGTGTGTTGGCCATGCCGGCGTTGATATTCAATCAGCGCCACTCATCATATTCATCATCCTCATTCTTTTATCATCATCATCATCACTTTTGTCATCATCATCAACTTATTTCTGTATGCACCTTTGCTCTAATAATTGGCCAACCAGCTCACGTATTGAATCAGTGATGAATGTTTTTATGCTTATTGTTGAGTTCACTGAGCGAAATGAGTTGTTTGTCTACCTGAACCCATGTCCCCCCTTTCAGTCCCTGGTTAACTTGTTTACCTGTCTGTGTTCACACTTGTGTCAACGTGTGGGCATTAAGCGGCGACCTACCTGATGACCCAAGGCATAGGTTGAGCTCTATTCAAAAAAGTCGAGTAAAGTCGAAATATTCAAAAATAATTCATATTTAGGGTATTCAGAAATTGTGTTTCTAAACAGACGATCTGGAACTTCCGTAATAATAATTTATAAATATTTTCAGCAACAAAACAAACATAATGTATGTTAAATGTGTGCACTTTTTTTTCGCTACTTCTCAGTTTTGATGCCCTTTAAAAAACCAAGTAAAACAATAATTACCACTCAAATGCAAAAATATTAATCGTAATCTGCAGTATTTTATATTTACAATTTACTTCATATTTCCATAATATTTTACAATTTATGTGCAATCATATATATATTTATTAACAAATTATTCTATATTATTTGGCAATTTATCTGCAATTTAGGTACTTACTGTAAAATCTAAAAGCTTAAAGAATAATATTTACGAATATATCACATCATAATGATCTGTTAGGAATATCGACAATATTCCTTAATTAATTCCAATTTTAGAACAAAGCAATTAAAATGTATAATAACTGCATTACATTCTATTATATTTCTAAAATTATGTTATTCATTTTACCCCTTCACAGTTCAGGTACGCTTTGTATGTACAATTGAGTAAAGTATAAAATAAGAGGCAAATTGAAAACCGAAACTCGCGTGTTTCATGTTTCTGGTTTAACAAAGAATTCTATAATATTTTGCAGTTTATGTGCAATAAGTGTACTTTCAGCACACCAATTGAAAATGCTTGCAAATATTTGCTACACTTTCTATAATTAAGTAAATAATAATAAATACACAAATATCACGCATACGCCGCGAGTATCATACAAAATATTATTAATTGTCATTACGATCGACTGGGTCCTGCTTAAGGGCTTCAAGTGGCAAGTGGGAAACGAGCCCAATAGAAAAGAGGACCGCAACAGTTTGTGGCAAGTACCACTGTGGCAGGTACATAGCTCAGGTGTGCACAGGTGATCAGATGAAGCGGGAATGCAAACTGCAATTGCAATTGCATTTTGGAGTTATGTATTAGCATTCGTATCGAAATGGCGGCAACGTTGTTGGCATTTTGCAGCAATTTCAGTTGTGTGGCGCGGGGGAAGTGTAATAATAAATTAGGTTGATTGCCGTGAGGCAATTGCAACTGCAGCTCCCCCTTGAACAATTGTTGTTCCTCAAAAATGGTTGTATATTATTTTTGGTTGCTTGCAAAGCGGCCACAAAAGTCGCAAAGCGAAAAGGGAAAAATGGAAAATGTTTTGTTGTGTTTGGTTTTGTTTCGTTTTGATTTGCGGGCAACGCGAAATTGCTCAAAAAGGCGAGTCAACTCTTTCAGAATTTGATTACCGAGCCTCGTCGCTTTGGCCCATCATCAATTATTCAAGCGCCATCAACGAGTTGAGAGCTGAAGACTGTGGCCCGGGGGCAACAATTGCAATAATTAGCGCATGATTTAAAGCCGTCAGTAATCATCATTACCGTTGTCGTTGTCGTTGTCGTTGTCGTCACAGTCGCTCTAGTCGCCGCAGTCAGAGGCGGCATCATTAACAAAGGCGACGAGGACCACAGAAAATGGCTGCGGGCATTTCATTTCAACTCGTGAAATTTTCAAGTGAAATTTCACTGCGGTGCTCGCTAATGACGATAAATTGCGACGCGTCGCGTTGGCCAACTATAAATAAGTTGCGCTTGGCTCACAGACCACTACCCCTTTTAGTTTCTCCTCCCCATCACCTTCCCTTTGGTGTCCTGGGTTCGGATTTTGGGTCTGACCTGAATGCATCAGTAAGCGGCTTAAAAATGCTGCGCCATGCATTTCTAACAAAACCCTGACATTGCAGGCATTCCACAAAATTTGTTTAGTTGCAGTTGAGCAAAAAAAAAAGTGCAACTATCAATATTTAAACCCTAATAAAAATCTCTTCTCAAAAGTGTCTCTCTTTTAGTTTCCATAAAAATGCTCTAAATAATTGACTTGATTAGAGCTGCGATTTGTTTCATTTAGTTTAATAGATCTTCCTGCTCACATTGAAACACACTTTGTCGACCACTTGTCGCATAGGTAGAAACTTTAGTTGCGGATATAAAATTGATACGCTTAAGTCTATTAGCTGAGCATCATCAACATCGTCAGAGCTTACACGTTGTTCCATAAATCGCTCACAAAAGGCAATGGAAATGGGAATGGGAGCGGACACGAGAAGGGCCATGGCAACTGCGACAAAAGGGGCTTTTGGCCAACTTTATTTAGCTACTCAATCAGGGCCGCAAACAACACTTCAGATTCAGCCGGCATTTGGTCTGTTGACCAGTTGGCAAATGGCAAAAGGCGAACGGCAAACGGCAAAGTAAATAAATGAAGGCGAGCTTCGCACTTTTGTCACAGCTCTATGTCTGTGTCTTTCTAGCCTCGAACCCTCTAACCTCTCTGATCTAACAGCTGCTGAGTTAAGTTCAGTCGGGAGTTGAGAGACGAGAGTTGAGCTCACCGTCACCCACTTGGTCAGTCACTTGTGCTGCACATTCAAGTGTCACTGATTTGAGGATAAGCACTTCACAGGCAACTTGATAGCCCTGCTGAATGAGCCCACTCAGAAGGATAGTCAGTCAGTCACCCATTCAGTCAGTCACACAGTCAGTCAGTCACCCAGTCAGTCAGTCAGTCAGTCTGTTTGGTCGGTCAGCCGTAGTTGAAAAATATAGCAGTAGAGTAGTGGCAGCTTTTATTCGAGTGGCACTCGTGCAAAACGAACTAATTTGAATATATAAAATCAACAACAACAGCAACAACAACTGGAAAAAAATAAAAACAACAAACGACTAAGAAGCCCCACAACATACAGACAGACAGACAAACAGACAGACAGCAAGATGGCAAAGCAAAATTGATGAAAACAAAAGCAGTTTTTATTCTCGAGTGTCTTTTGTGCTCCTTTTGAATGGGTCAGTTTAATTGCTTAAATTTAAACAGTTTACACACACGTAAACAACCAACGCAGTCCATTAAGTTTGAAATCAACTTTAACTATAATTCTACTTTGAATTTGTGTTTTTTGACTAACTTTGTGGTCCACAAATTTAACCATTAGATGATATGATTTTAAAGCAAGTTTAACTAAAAACTGGAGTGAAATTTTAGAAGTCGGCTTATTTAGAAATGTTGTTCATCCTACAATTTATGGTATATTTTATTTATTTCATTTAATTAAAAATTTGCACTCGGCTCAAATGTAATCAGAAACTTTATTATGAATATTTTAGCTGAGTTTCAGGTCGAGTAAGAAATATGTTTTATTTTGAATTAATATCATGTTTTAAAATGAATTTAATTACAAATTATTTCACTTTTCATCTTCTGTGATCAAATTCTCAAAAATCATTTTCCTCAACTAAATTAATTGATTTTCTGCAAACATTTAATTGAATAAAAACAGTTTAAATTTACATTATTCATTTCGCAATAAAATATAAATATATTTTCTATTATCTCATTCAAATGACAACCAAAAATATCGCAGATAGTCAATAAATAAGCGCAAGTAATTAGTACAATTAACTTAAATACAGAGAGAGTGTTAAAAAACAGGCGACGCCATTAGCCGTGGGTTCAAGCGAAATGCACTGAACTGGGCCATAAATTGCAAACATGGCTAAATGGAAAACAGCTAACAGGCTACAGCCAGCAGCCAACAGCTAACAGTCGTCTGCTTTTCACGATATCGCGAACTACTCGTAATTTATGATTCTAACAGAGACGCGCATGCAAATTAGCTGAACAAATGCAAATATTGAAGTCAAGTATCTGTTGGGAAGGGGGGGGGGAAACCCCCTTGGGAGGGTTAAGCGCAGGCAGGCAGCTCATAAAAAGCCCAAAATGATTTGACTTGGATAATACGCTCTGTGTGTGCCACTCTGTGGCAGTCTGCGGTTCTCTGGCAACAACTGTTGACAAAATGAAATCAATAAATTCAGCGCAAATCAATTAAAATATACATTAAGTTTGTGTGTGTATGTGTGCGTTGTTTGTGTTTGTTATGCAAATTAAAATATTTGTCAATTTGTGGTTTTGACAAAATTAAATTTGTCACACACACACACTGTAAAATATGGCATGCCAAGTGTCAGGAATAGTTTGCCATTTGCATGCCAAAAGTTTCTGTATTTGTATTTTGTATTCGTATTTGCACTTGTGTTGGCAAATTTATTTTAATTTATTTATGCAGCTTATTAAAATTGTCGTAAGTGTACTATTTAATTACATTTTTGGCAAATTTGATTTGCAATACATCGCCATAGTGAACCATAGACGCATGAACGATAGCTGGGTTTTCAAAATTTAACGAAAATACAAACAAAAGTTTTGCTTAATATTTAAACAATTTTAACAATCGATTAGCATGAGTTTGGAAAATCTTTACAATGGTTAAAATTGTTAAAATTCCTGAAATTAATCAAAGCTCAAAGGAAAGCCGCAAGCAAAGTCAAAGTAAAAGTAAAAAGTGGAATATTGTGTGTTAAAGTGCAGCTCGCGAGTGCTTTTAATTTGCAGTTAGCACAGCTGCTTTTGGTCGACAGCTGATGGCTTAAGCTCATTGTGCGAGTGTGCTAAAGTTGCCCCAGGGTAGGTGTCAGGGGGTCAAATGCGAGTATGTGTGTGTGTGTGAGTGTGTGTTTGTGTTCTTGTGTCTGAAAGCGTGTTCATTATAATATAAATCTGGACTTTGTGCATAATTAGCTAGTACGCTACAGCCGCTACCTGGGCAAATTACATAATTTGCTCACGGCACACTCTCTCACACCCACACAACACCCACACAACACACACTCACCCATATTAGCGCACATCTCCGTCTTCTCACGCGTTGACCTCGTCTAATTGAAAAGCCATTAAAAAGCTTTCAGCTGCTCATTATACATTTAAATATTTGTGTGTGTGTTTTTTTTTATTTCGATGCTCCTCGCGGCCCCCTCGAGGCGGTTTTCTCTCAGTTTTTTGAAATCATGTGCATGTGTGCCGCATAAAAAACTTCTACACAACTGCGAAAAAAATGATGAAAGAAAATAAAGCAAATACATGGAATACCAAATTCTTTGCAGTTAACATGCATGGGATGCATTTATGCTGAGGTATCTACATTTTGCTCTCCGCTTTTTACCAACTCACTTACCTATGCTCTTATTTTTAGCAGAAATACATGTTGCATAAATATGCTAAAATGATTTTTATATTTGTATCTTTTTCTCAGTTTTAAAAAATTAAAACATAAACATGTTAAAACATGTTAAATACAATTTCGTTATTCTATTTTAAAAGTTAAAGTTTTTTAATAATAAAGTTCATAATTAAATAATTATTAAATGATTACTACAAACTTAAAGTAAGCTAACTGCAATTATAGTAATTGAATTACTCGCTCCAGACAAAATATTATCGTTGTTTTGTTTATTTCTGCCTTCACCACATTTTCATTAGCCACAACTCATACAAAAAGCTGTTTCCATTTGGCAACCACAAATGCATCACGTCAATAGCTATGCAAACCCAACTGATTAACCCACAACACATCAGTCAACTTGCAACTGGCAACTTGCAACTTGAAACTGGCAAGTGGCAGACAAGTGAATTTTGGTGAGTCGCGCAAATGCTTAACAGCAAGCAACAAGCTACACGGAAATAAAATTTGAAATTTTTGAATTAAGCATTTATCATTTTAAGTTTATATTGCAAATACTTATGTTAAAATCAGACAATTTGTATTTTATGTTCTTATAATTTAGCTTGAAATAATAAAAAAAAATTAAAAATTAAAACATTTGTTGAGAGCAAAAAATTGTAGAAACCCGAATGTTTTTTACAGTGCACTAAGACGAATTTGGCATTAAAAGGAGCTGGGTACAGTTGACTGAAAACATTTGGACATTAAGAATTTATGAGCACGCATTTACGGGATCAGGGGCTGAGAGACGGCGTCAAGCTGTGCGGCTTGTGGAAATGCTTAAATTCGAATTATTGCACATGCAATCGAGGCACAGACAACGCCTTGCCTCTCACTCGCACTTGCGCTCGCACTCTGGAACATTCTCTAAGCCATATTCATTCGCTGGCATTTTGCTTTTGTCTAAGTGCGGTTTGGCAGCGCCTTAATGCCAAGCAATTTGCGTTAAATGCGAAAGAGATTAAAACAATGTTGCATTTCTAATTGTTTTAAGCAGCCAGCGATGATGATGGTGGCAATGGCAACGACTGAGACTACAACACATACATGGCGTATACGCAATGTTGTAGTTTTAGTTTCTGTTTCTGTTTCTGTTTCAGTTTCAATTTCAGTTTCTGCTTCAACTTTAGCAATGGCAATTTAAGTATTTTCTATTTATTGCACACAGAGTTGAAAACCAAAATCGAATGTGTGTGTGTGTGTGTGTATGTGTGTATGTGTGTGTGTGTGAGCAGCCAGTCAAACAAACATATGCAGCTGCTTCAACAATCCAACTCAAGACTCAATTTGCGCAGCTTAAGTCTCATAGTTGCAATTATGAGATTATTAAACGCACAGCACTCGAGTCTCTTCATTCCTATAACTATCTCTATCTCTTTCTACTTCTCTATCTCAGTCTCTTTCCAGTTTGCACTCGTTTTTCTGTGGCTTTTAGCGCAACACACAAATTGCTTTTTGATAGTAATACAGACTCGAGGTGCAGCGGTTTCTTTGGCCACATCACGCATACGCCATGTTAAACACTGAATGAATGCAAAACTCGCTACAAGCGGTCAGCTGGCATTAACAAAAGAACAAAGAAATGCAGGCAACACTTTAATACAATTAAATTAATGCTAATGTTAATTAAATCAAAGCGGAGAATAAACTTTTAAAAATCATCAAGCTGCAATCAAGGACTGTAATTAAATATAATTCACCGAATAAGAATAGAAAACGTATTCAAATAATTGACCAACACTTTGATGTGAAAATATTATTTAATTTAATTGCCATTACTGGCTCGAACAACTCGTAATCGTATTAGGGCTTTAATTATACTGGCCGAACTGATCAAAATGTCATTTTGCGTACACACTACAGTTGCACTTAACACAGTTAACCGCAACATTTAGAATATGGTCGATAACATTTTACCAGAAATTTATGAATAGCTGTGGTTTTTGGTTTATGCGGCTTTTTATTGGGCCGCTCGTCAGTTGAGTCTAATGAATAAGTCGAATTAATTGAAGCAATTTATATTCTAAGGTGCGTTGTCAAAGCAAATCAACATAAATGAGCTAATTACAGCACTCAAATACAAAGGCGTTCATGCAACTATATATGTATATATATGTGAAGGTGTTCATGTGTGTGTGTGTGTGTGTGGGTGTGTGTATGTGTTGTTAACTTTGATTGACTCAAATACAATCACAAATTTTGGTAACCATCGATATGCGGTTGCACAGCAACGAGAGGTGTGAGTTCAATGGAATCTGTTCAAGCCAACAACTGATGTCTCTCAGTAGACATTACTGTACAGTGTACACACACTCACACACACACACACATACATGCTGCTCACATAGTGCATTTGACAAGCATGTTTGCTGCAAATAGAATTGTTCTGAAGACATTTTAATTAAGCAAACCGCTAGTCAGCCCAATCAACCCCAACACAGTCACATTATGCCCATAAGCTGTACTGAGCATAGTCTTATAAAATATTTGTCAACTATGTATAAACCGACTCCTCTATACTCTATGATAAGAATTGTATTTATAATAATTAGTTCAAATAAGCTGAGGTATTTAAATATGAATGATACTGAAAGGCTTTATTTAATTCTTATTAATATGGTATGCAAGAGTTGAAAACTAGGTCACTTTTTATTTGTAATTACTTTACTTAATAATTTACCCAAACTGTTCATTTAAATTTAAATTATACATATTTTATTCTGAGTTCGACCGAAAAACAAATTCGGAAATGAACAATTTAGTGATGTGCACATCCGTCAATTAACAATGGTTAATAATTTAGAAGAAGTTGCCTCTAATTTGCTGCATATTCAGGACAGTTGTTGAATGCATTCAGACGTGTAATAAATTGAATTTTGAATGCATGAACAAGACAGATTTGGACAAGAAACTGGACAAGGACTGGCAGACAGTCCTATACACTTGGTCAATGCGAAAAACATGCTTTTAACCAAAATAATGTGGTCTTGTGGCCGAAAATCAAAGCAAAGCAAAAGATCACAGATGCTGACCAAAGAAGTGTGTTTGTTTCTTTGCTCTTACATATTAAGCATACGAAATGTATTTAGTTTTCGGAGCATAAAATAATGTGGCAAGCAACAAACTTGCGGCATTTTCGAAGGCCGCAAGACTTATTGCGTAGTTTGAACGAAAATGAATGAACATTATGGCCAAAATCTGTTTGAAGCAGCTAACAACAAACAACTAATAGACAAGGCAAATTAAATTGCGACGCTTGACAACACATTGAAATTTTCGAGTTTTTCCTCCTTTTGTGAAAAGCATATTCAATCGAAGCGAAAGCTTCTTTACATGCAACAAAAGGAGAGGCAATAACAGAACCAGAAGAAGCAGGAAGAAGTCCCAGCAACACAAATCTGACTTGCCACAAGTTTCATTTGATGCTTTCAGAGTGAAATGAAAACTTGGGTCGAAAGAACTACAAAATTCGCGGCAACGGAATGTTATTAGCATAGTCCTTTAAGTCACTATTCCATTTACTCTTTCATTTGTATTGAAATAAAGTTGTGAATACATTTTCTGTCTAAGTGAAAAAAGTGAAAGTGGAATGAAAAGCATAAGAACGACTACGGCAAGTCTTTGCCAATAGCTTAATTATCTCTTAAGTCAACTTTATTAATGGGAGAATTAAAAGCAGAAAGCATAAATATCAGCAGAATACTACAATGAACTTTCTAAGATATTGCAATGAAATAATTGCGTGGGAAAAGACAAAGATGTAATTATGCTATGTTCAGTAACAGTTAGTGATGAAAAATACATCGAAAAATCGACAATTACATTTTCCGGGAAGCGGATTCAAGTATTTAAATTTGATTACTTTTTGACAATGTATCGAGTTATCTAAACATGTTTTCATTAATGATGTTTATTGAACTCGATTCACCAATTTTTATACTTCTCCTTTCAAAAATGTTTAGCTATCAGAACTTTATCGAACCTAAACCGAATTCCTTGTTGAATTTCAATTTTATTACAAAAAACTTCACATGAGAAATTTAACCCATTTTCTTGTGGAATACATTTAATCATTGTTTGGCATTTAATTTCATTCTGCACCAAAATTTTATTTACTTGAAAATTAAATTCTTTTTCAACACTGCCCAGACCATAAGAGACGATAATAAATCGACTTCTGACCTATTTTTGTCCCTATTCGCTATTGAGTAATGCAATCCATCAGGCTTATGATGATTATCTACAAATTGCATCAAATAACTACCTTCACAATTGATGATGATATGAGTATACGAAGCAATTAGAATACGAGTAAATATGAAGGGAGGATCTCGGCCTGTAGTCCTTTATTGGGAAATTGACAGAGTTGAGTGAAAGCAATTGCAGTTTAAATTGCCACCTGTCAGTGCTGCGAGTCCTGCGAGTCCTTGCTGCATAATTTGCATAAGGTTAATTGCCTTTAATTTAAACGGCAAAGGAAATAAAGAAAAGAAATTATAATTGCTCGGAGCATACACACTTGGAAACTTTCATTGGTTCCACTTTGGCATTATTGACTGGCTGGCTGCCCAGTCGTGTCCTTGTATTCTGGCATCCATGCGTCCATGCATTCTTTCATCCTTGCGTTCTTTCATCCCCGCATCCTTGCATCCTCGGTCATCCTGACAATGAGCTGAGCTGATGGCGAGCGCGAAAGTGAGGCTGACATCGCTGACAGAGCTGTCGTCGCCGTGTCTGAAGCTTGAAGGATTCCGTTGTTATTGTTCTCGATGTTCTCGTTGTTCGTTCTCGATGTTCCCATTGTTGTCGTTGTTGTTGCTGTCGATTATCATGTAGGGATTTAATAATCTGGCCGCTTTCCTTTTTCGCCGCGCCTGACAATTTGAAAGCCTTTTTCATTCTGTTGATTTACATTTGCTTATTGTTTTTTTTTGCTCCTTTTGCCCTTTCTCCATGTTTTTTCTCCACCTCGTTAGACCCCATCTTTTGAGCAAACAACGGAAATGACATGAATTCATTTTAAATGATTTATTAACGCTGCCAAGGACAAATTACTCTCATTGACAAATTATCAAACGAAGGTCGAAAAGATGAACCAAATGAATATGTTAAGCATCATAAAAAATGCATGTTCATAATTGGCATATGGCACTGAGCAAAGGGACACTTCAAATGGAATTCGCAACAAATCGAAATCACACAGACAGCACAGAGAATTGTCATTGATGGAGATTTTTAGCCGTTAAATGTCAATTCCACTCGCTGCTGATGGGATTATGCGAGATTAGATTTAGTTCTATTTTCATGCTGAATCGCAATTTATTGAGTTATGCATTTTTCGCACGGATTTGTTTAAAATGCAACGTCGATGGAATGTTTAAGTTTCCAGTAAAAAGTATAATAAAAGTACTAAAATCTACAAAATCCTGTAAGCACCATTTTTTCAATGTACTATATGTATATGTATGTAAGTCTTTTTAACGTATACTAACAAATTTGACATTTCTATACATTTAATGTCGAACTTTCGTTTTAATAGTTATCAAATACCTTATTTTGACACTGAAGAAATATGCTTAAGTAATATAAAAAAGTATTTTTAAATGTGTTACAGTAGTACATATACGTTTAATATTAAAGGAAATTTAAATACATCTTCAGTAAAATTTTAAATTCTCCATTAAGCTTTTTGCTTCCACTAACAGATATTTTTTGACAACTTAATGCACTTAAAGCTTTCCTCTAGACAAACTTATTAAATTTTAAGCTGAAAAACTGGCAAAATCATTAAAAGTTTTGAAATAATTAAACGACATAGCGCCTATTGAAAATCTTTAACACGTTCGACTATAATCTAATATTTAATTAATTTTTAAAAATGATTAAAACTTTGAAGGCGCATTTAAGTCTCTCACTGAATAAACCTTTTCAATTCTTCACACAAGAAGCTTTCTGTCAGTGACACACACTGATTATACAATAAAGCCAAATTTCTAGTAAATATTTTAAATGTCAGAACCATTAGAAGCCGTCTCACATTGGGACACCGAAACATGCGAGTAACTAACTGCTTTGCGTTCGTTTTGGCCGGAAATTGCAGTGCACTCTGGAGCATTGCGGCAATGCAATGGAATCGGAACGGAATCGGCTCGGAATCGGAATCGGCCAACCTGCAAAATAGTTCAAACGCAATTGCGAATGCTTTGACTTTAATATGGCCGCTGGGTAGAATCCCTGTGGGACCATGCGGCGTATACGCAACAAATTGACTTGTATCGGCCGAGCCAACGGCCAAATACAATGCTGTCTGTCTGTATGCCTGTCTGTCTGTCGGTCTGTCTGTCTATATGTGTATGTGTGTATGTCTGTGAGTGTAAATGTTTCGAATAGTCGTATATAAGCATTTGGGGATTTTTGGGGATATCTCAATACACATTGATCGTCGTTGCGTTGAACGGACACCAAAAAAAAGTGCCACATAGTTTTGTGGCTTCATTGGCGCTTCCTCAAGGGCCAGTAAAAATAAAGTACAGTAAAGACAAGTAAAAGGCAGCGACGAGTTTAACTTATTGTTGTAGAAAGTTTACAGTCACTTCTGACAGTTTCCGCAGCTTTCCAGGCATTGTTGCCCTGAACTTTGTGGACTAGTGTCGACTGTTGAGTGGCTGAATTGAAGCTTTGAGTTATTTTCCTTTCACACTCGTCGGCATCTCTGGGTGTTGGAGGTGTGAGGCGACAAAAGACACCAATATAAATGTTGTTTCAGTGAATAACTTGGCTTTCTCTGACTTGGAATCGGAATCGGACTGTCATTTGTCCGGCAAAGTTATAACTTGGTCAGATCGTAACTAAACTGACTTGGTGAAATTGTTGCAACTAAAAGTGCAGCCCACATATCGATTGTCCATTATTATCTATGTGCTGTCTGTCTAAGTCGCAATCAGTGGCAATTACATTCAATTTGCCAGCATTTTAAAGCAACCAGCTGACATAAAGGACACGTTCATAGTGGGACGCATAGTACAGACAATGGGGCCAATTTGATGGCAATTTATTTTAATTAAAATTTCACTAGCCCTCTAGGCGCATTTGCGTGATTAAAAAGTTTAAAAGCCAACAACACCAAACACAGCAACAACTTCTGCTTCCGTTTCAATGTCATAAAAATAGCTCACGTGTCACGCCCATAAAAGTCACACATAAAACAACAACAAAGTCACTATAAACACAAAAAACAACACACAACAACAACAACACAAAGCCAATGGCAAATTTAATTACAAACAAGCAAACATTAAAATTTGTAATTCCATCATAAAATTCTGGTTTTTTTTTTTCTGTCATACTTTTTATTTGTTGGTTTGTTGTTTTGTGGGCTAAAGCGGCACCTGCTCAGGATCAGACATTCGCATTTACATTTGTACATTTACATTTCCATTTACCTACTTGTATTTCCTCAATAAAAACGCTTCAGATTAGCCAATTTTCTAGGGGGGAAAGAGAGAGGGAGAGAGAGATATTGCGGTTTTTAATTACTTTATTTTATTGCGCAAGTTTTTAGCTTGGCGTTCAAGATTTCACAGTACATAAAATCTATGCGGTGTGAAATAGCATCCAAAAGAACAGAATCAGAGAGCGTTAACTTGGACACTTGGACACTTGGACAAGTTGGTTGCCATTGTCCTTTTGTGCCAGTTGTTGTGTTTCGACCAAGTCTGGAAACTCGGCAGAAAGGCAGCAAGTGAATTTGAGTTGACCGTTGCCAGGGCTTTGTTCCTTCCACGTACAGTTCATTTTACGCTCTTCATTCGCAGCACTCACAAAACATGCGTTGGCATTTGTTTCCTACTCCGACTCCTCCCACGTCCTCTCTGACAGCCCCTGTGCCCCCGACTCTGACTCTGACTCTGATTCTGACTCCGACTACGACTGTGTCTCAGCCTCTGTCTCTGCCAATCCAACAGTTGCTGCAGTGCCACATGACACGTGTCACATGATGCCACCGCACCTCCCACCCCTCATCCAGACAATGTCTGACTTAACATGAAAAATTTGTTGACAAAAGGGTTGATGAAAATTACGGACAATGGGATTGATAGGAGTTGAAAATCTTAAAGACCAAGCTGAAAAAGCAGATAAGGAGAAATTTAAAGTAAGGTAATAGAAAAAGACCAAGCATTGAATAAGTCTGAAAAAAAAGATATAAATATATATATACAGATTACGATAAGCAAACAGATAGAAATATGTATGAAGATTAAAATAGTAATAAATATTAAAAAATCTATTTATTGAAAATAAATAAAAATATAATAAAGAGAAAGATAATGATAGTATTGTGATGAGTGAACTTTAATACAAAATTATGGATGAAAAAATAGAAAAAGATATAAATATATAAAAAAAAAGATATCTACATATAAAATGCATGATTATGCATAAAATAATAAAAATAAAGATATGGATAACAAAAATAGAGAAAAGATTAACAAAAATGCAAAACAGCCATTTATTTAAATATAAATATAAAATTATGATATTTATCATAAATTGTTAGTTGCTCCAGATAAAAACAACTTTTTCACACACTGTGCTAAATACATATTGTTTGCATTTCTCGAATGGACAACGAGTGCTGCACACATCTTCAGTTTTTATGGGAAGGCTTTCTACTCGTATTTGTAAGACGAGCGTTGGCATAATTGGCAGCTGTCAGGCCAAACTAATGCAAACTTGGCCAACCAGTAGTCCAATGTATTTGTCAATTAACGCTTATTGTGTCGGTCTCATGTTTTATTTTCTTCTATGCGCTCTGCTTTATGTTCTCATTTTTCTTTTAATTGTTATTCACAAGCATTGTTGCCAAATTTCAAATGTGAGTTTTCTTTTATTATGTTGTTGTTGTTGTTGTTTTGTTACGATAACGAGAACGGCAACGTCATGAGATTCTGAATTGGCAACTGCAGCGTTGCATTTCAAATTTCAATTTACAGACAACTGTTTCGATTGTTTACATTGATTTATTTACGTTGTTGTTTATGCGGTTTTCACATAGGACGGTGCTTTTGTGCGCTCACTGTATTCTCTCTAATCCACTAATACTCCAACTGTGCCGACTCGGATTCGCAGCGTTTTCATATCGATTCCCGAACTGAATTTATTTTTTACTTATTTTTTCTCTATTTCTTCCTTTCTCTTTCTCCCCCTCTGTCTCTTTCTGCAACAGTATTGAAATGGATTTATTTGGTTTGGCAAAATATTTGGCAAGTCCTGACGCACGGCATTTTTATGCTGTGTATTGGGCAATGGTTTACATGCAATATATACAATAGTTGCTGTTTACATTAGTGCCAACTGATGGGCGGTGGGCGGCGGGTTTTCGGTGGGCGTGACAGCTGCCAACAACACGAAAAGCAGCTCAAATAGCAGAAAAGTATTAAAACTATATCTATGCATTGTGCGGGCTTATGAACGAGTATTCTTCTTATTTAAAATACATATTTGTGTACGAGTATTTTGCCAGACCCGAAACTCGAAAAAATATTCACAAAAGAATTTTATTTAATTCAACTCGGACAATGGAAAATTCAATGAACACAATTTCAAATATAATTTGCTAAGTTTTCACATTTCATTCGTTTACCTGGAAATGACAGAAATTTTAAGGACTTACATTTGAAAGAAGCTTTAAATATTAAAAATAGAAACAAAGCTTGTCGATACAACAACTTAAAACTATAAGGAAAATTAAAAAATCTAAAAGGCTTTGATTTAATAAGAAAAAATTTACTGAGAAAAATAATAAAACTTACACCAAAAAATGTTGGTAAATTTTTAAAAATAATTATAAAACATCGAAAGCGTTTCTACACTTTGATCTTCTTCTTTTTCAATAAATTAATATAAATATTTTAATCAGAGCTCGCAAAAAGTGGTCCCTTTTTGTAGGCAGTCATAAAAAAACCTGGTTGTAGCTGACACTCAGGCAAAGGGAATCGAAGTAACACTTAAATTTCGTTTGTGCTCAATTCGATCAATGTTAAAAACACACAAATATTTTGTAGCTCACTTCATGTTTTCGTTTAACTGAGACACTTCGATAAATAAAATTTTTAAAAAGTGTTTTTTTTGCTAATTTATGGTGCATTACAATAATGTGCGTAAAAAAAAAACGATGGGACGAGATGCATGTAAAGTTCATTTTTTTTTTTAAATTGATAAAAATTTAATCGCAATGCAATGTGTGTGCCTCAAAATTATCAGGACACCATATTACAAATTTGAGGCATTTGACATTTAACGGCCAAGCATAAAGAAATTTTCGATGCATTTAATGAGCAACATTTAGATACCAACGTGCAAAAAATGTAAAAAAACGGAAAATCGCCTACGAAGCTAGCGAAGAGGCAATAACTGCCTCTATAGTGAAAATTGTGACAACAGATGGCAGACCATTTTTACTACTGGACAGCGAAGGGTTTCGAGAAATTTTAAACTATATTTGCAATGCACTTCAAATAACTTCGCAACTCAGGTGTCGGTAGAGCGATCGTTCTTGCCCTCAACTATTTTTAAACGAAAAGCGCACATCCTTAACTCCGGAGAACATCAACTCCATTTTAATTGTTAAACTAAATACCTAATTAAAAAAGCTTTTAAAAAATTTATTATATTTGTTTAAATTTATTTAAAATAACACTCTTTTTTCTTTCACTTCGTTTCTTTTGCTAAGTTTTTGATCGTTGAACGTCAGTTTTACCTTCAAACTGTTTCGTTAGAGAGCTTTTCATATTTTGACAAACTGTTTAGTGTAAAACACAAAGCTCAAACGAATCAAAAATATGTGTTTTTTTAAGAGAGTAAGCGACTCAGCTCCAATTTTCTCTGTCTTTTTGGTGAGCTGACAGGCTAAAAAAAATTGGTTGAGCATATTTTGCGAGCTCTGATTTTAATGCATAAAATACTCTATCTTAAAATAGAATAACGTATTGAATTTAATGTCATATCATAGAACTAATAACATTAGTTTCGGCTGCATTTTATATGTGAATAGTAAAAATTGAAATTCTTTCAGCTCTGCAAGAAATAAGAGTCTGGCAAATATGCTGAACGAAAGTAAGGGTATTGATGTGGGAACCGCCACGGAGGATTGTTCCGATTTGGATGACAGCTCGGAGGAGGAGGCGAACTCCGATATTGATGATGTGATGATGTTAGCCGAGCAGCCCTCAATGCTGCCCAGTGGAAGTCGAAGTCGCACTCTGGACAATCGTTTAAATCCCGATGCACCCGATTTTGTGCCGGGTGTATCCAACCGTTTACTGGCCACAAAAATAGTCGAGTGTAAGTTTCAATTGCCTGCATTGGCTGAAAGAGTTGGGATTGAGGATCTTATTTGTTTTAGTGACTAGCTATCCGCGCTGGAGCAATGCCTCGGGTGATATTGTCTCGTATGGACCACGTTACGATGCCATTTGGCGTGAAAGTCGCCCAAGGACACAGATGCGTTTGCAGGATGCAGGTGACATTGAACCAATGATGCAACAACAACAACTGCCAAATGTCATTGAGATTGTGGGCGATGGGGAGCCATCTTTGCACCTCAACCAGAGATCAAAGAATCTGAGTGAACCAGAAATGGAGGCAGTTCCAAAAGGCCGTTGCTGTGCCTCCTGTGCTCTGATGTAATAATGGCATTTATTGATGTTCTTTTACCTTTGACAGTTTTATGCATTAAAGCATTGTTTCACTATATTTAAGAGAAAAGACACACGCTCGACTTTGGGTATTGGGTGTAGAAGGAAAAGCGGGGAGTATGACATAAATTATAGCCTACATTTCAGCGCTGTATTTGGGCCTGCAGCATCCAGCAGCTACTTTGTCCTGACTTTCTAATGATGTTGAATATGCATTGAAAGTTTCGCCTTGCGCGAAAATTGCTGGCACAAAACTTGGCGTCTCTTTTATTTCCCCCCCTCCCCGCCCCTCTCTTTTCCACCTGTACTCACCTGTCGCTAGTTGCCCGCATCGTTGACTTGCCCCCAAGTTGCAGCAGGAGGTGGGGGACGTTGCACTTTCAGTAACTGCTGCATCCACATTGTGTCTGTGCGACAAGTTTTGTCTGCTGTGTTGGGTGCTTTGGTCCTTTTTTTTGTTTTTGGCTTGTCCATAAGTGGCTTAAACGGAGAGTGTATGTGTGTATGTGTGTGTGTGTGAAGCATAATGAGAAAAATTTCATGTTCTTTCATGTCTCATTTAGAGCTGAAAGCCATGTAGCTTGAATTGTTATACAAGTTGGTTAAATGACATCACATGATGACAGCAACCTCAACGAAACTGGACGCATCTGCATTTGGCCCAATTGGTCGACTGACTTTTGAATGATTAAATGGAAACGCGGCCATAATTGTGCTCCCCAAAAGACAGACAGGCCTGAGATGGCGGCCATATTCGTATGAGTTTGTGGACAGCAGCTGCTGAATTTGGCGGAAACAATTACCAACTTGTATGCAAAAGTGCAAATTGCCAGCAATGTCACACACACACACACACACACACAAACACACATACCCAATGTGTCCTCGGTCCTCTTCTTACATTCCGAGTGTCTGTCCGTCTGTCGGTGTCTGGTTATGTGGCACCTACGGTTGCCAATTTCGTGCCTGGTGTTTTGCCTGATGTTTGTTTATGAAACAAGTCACGTAAATGTCGTTGCCTCGCTGCGGGGGCGTTGAACCGAGCACACTGTCGAAAATGGGCGTGGCGGCACCTTCTGATGCCTGAGTTGTTCAGCTGTTCAGCTGTTCAGCGGTTCAGCTGTTTCGACTCTTTGCCACTTTTCGGCAAATCGAAAACGTAGCAATTGTCAAGTGGCACGTCACCTGCCAGGCAATTGGCCATGGACAATTTCCCCTCACTTTGCTTTTGTTATTCCTGTTTTGTTTTCTAGGCCAAAAAGTTGGCGATCTTTTGGGCCCTATTTGCTGTTTGGTTGTTTGTTTCTTTGTTTCAACTTGTCGCTGCATGCATATTCATGCAGCAATTGATAAAAACTTGTTTATCAAACAATTTTCTTGCTTATTTTTATTTTGTGAAAATGAAATTCGCTGTTTGCCGACCGCAAAAACAAAATAGAAAATCTAGGAAAATATAAATATAATAGTTGAAGTCAACAAATGCCGCCAGCTAACCGACAATGATTCCATTTATTATTTATGCATTGATTTGAAATCACAAAAACTTCCAAAAATAAACCAAAATAAAGAAGAAAAGTGTACGAGTATTCGAAACGCGCACAAAAATGCAAAAATGACTAATGCAATAGCTGGTAAATAAAAATATGAATATGAATATATTTATATTGATATTTATAAACGAGTATTCCATGATAAATATCATGGCGCATCGTTTAAATGACAACCAATGTTCAGTTCAATAACCAACAACTTTTGGTTTGTTATTCCTCACATCCGTTTATTTCTCAATATTTATTAAATGGGCTATATACTCGCAAAGTTGATGGCTCTGATCAAGCAAAGGACTAAAAATAAATCGGATATTTAAAAATATATCTCTGACAATAAATAAAGTGCTTTGATTTATTTAATCGTTTTTTATTTTTTTTAATGCTGTACTAAATCATAATTAAATACTTGAAATCTTTATGAATATAAATAAATATTTAACATTAATTTAATATTTATTTAAAAATATGTAAGTTAAATTTTAGAGGATGACTTTGCGTCGTGCTGTTCGATATTATTTCGTCGACAGACAGACAACAGTGCCAGCAGTTTTAGTTAAATTGAGCAACAAACACGTTTGGCAATAAAACTGATTCCTCTACTTTCCCTTTCCTTCCCCTCGCACAGCTGGCACCCTGGCGCCATCTACTGTTACGGTTACTGTTCCTGTTCCCTTTACTGTTTCAGTTACCCTCAAATTTTCCAGCTACCCCTGAAAATGGCCGCCGCAATGCGCTGGCGGAGTTTTGCACATTCTAACAGATTTATTTCACTCGAAATAGTTTCATTTTAGTTGCATTATTGTTATTGTTGTTAGTGCTGATTGTTGTTGTTGTCGATGATTGCTGTTGTTGGCGATGTTGTTCGTGTTGTTTGTGTTGTTGTAGTTGCCGTTTGCCAGAGCGACTGTAAAAAGTTTTTCTATTATTTTCAAATTTAACTTTGCCATTTATTTGAATTTCATGTGAGTGGGCAAGCTAAAGAGTAACAACGAATCGAAGGACTGAGCCAAATAGATGGAAACAAAGGGAATGAAAATACTTTGCAATCAGTTTGTTTTCGTATAGGAATTATGCTTACACTGAGGGAAACAATTCCCAATCGACAAATTTTATAGAAGAGAGTTCTAAGATATTCGAGGAAAAAAAATATTTCAATATGTAAAATAAATATTGATTGACAGCTTGTGAATTTTTTCAGTTTTCGCTTGCATTTTTTTAAATAATTCTTTTTTTTTTTCAGTGTACAGACTGTAACACATATCGATATGTTAAACTTTTAAATTCGTACTCAGAGCGAAATGTCCTCAAATCTGTGTTCGTAATCAGGAAATATTTAAAATGTTGTGTCTCCGATTAAGGCTTAAAAGTTGTTTTAAATTACAGGGAAATGGAGTTATAATAACTTAAAATGTAAAGTGTAGATAACTTGGTGCTTAAAGCGATTTTAATTTAAGCACTTGAACGTGTTCAAACATGTTCAGTGAGTGACTGTTTACTGATTTCAGTCGCTTGAATCTGATAGTCAACCCGAAGCGGAGTTTTCCACGCCTCGCTGCCTTCATTTGACGCCCAAAACAAACACGGCGACTAGGTGGCCAAATTACTGCCGCTGTTGCTCTTGTTGTTGTTGTTGTTGCTTTTTATAGCTGGTGTCAGTGTTGCCACCTTGTTGTAGAGAGCGTGGAAAAAAGCGCAAGGAAAATAAAAAACGTTGAGTAGGAAGACAACAACATGGCCGCACAAACAGTTGCAAATGTTGCATTCGCATGCATGGCCAGACGCTGCCAGTGGCCTCGACTGCTCTTCTTCTCGCTTCTCATCCTGCCGCTGCTCCTCTTCTCAGCGCCCTTGGCTAGTTGTACAGGTGAACGCCGCTGCTATTTAGACAAGTGACATATGCGCTATCCACACACACACACACACACACACGACTCATGCTACATGCAAAATGGTGTGTCAAAAAGGAAAGCAATGTCGGTATCGCTGCTGTTTGCAGCAGATAGCAGTCAACGTCGACGCCGACGTTGGCGTCGCGGCAACACCTGCGGCGCGGCAGCGCTGCTGCGCTTAAGAGGAAGCGTTGACTGCGCTCAAATTGCAGGAAACCGGGCAACGGCGAGGGGAGAACGACGAACGACGAGCGACAAACAGACGAGCAAACAAACAGCCAGCGAGCAAACTAAACAACAAACTATGCGCACTGTTTTTAAATACCCTGTTAGCTAGGTGTGCATAGAGCGAGGTATAATCAATAAGGTCACAAGTAAAAGCAACTATTCAAACTCGCAAAAAATGCAAAAGGAAACTCAGATACAGAAACAGTCGAAGTGTGACATCCAGATAAAAGTAAAAAGTTATAAATTTATAACCAACAAATTAAACAGTTAAAACATTTAACGATTTTGAAAATCTGACGCACATTAATCATGCATAAACAGTTTTTCATTTTATCAACTGATTTAATTTGAAGTAATTTTGAAGTGAAAAAATTAAGTTTTCTTTGTCGCAATTATCAGGTATGCTACACAAATCACAAGTGAAAGAGAATTCAGAGAAAAGCAATTCAGCTCCGAAAATTTTTCAATGCCACAGAACTTTGAGTGATTTACTTTTTTTCAGCATGCTCACCAACCTTTTTGTACTATGCTGTTAAGGGTTGGCTCCTTCTCAGATTAAATTTCCCAAGGGTTTGTTTAGCAACTTTTTAAGTTTATTATTGCAAAATAATAGGTTTTTATTTTATTTATTTGTTAATTAATATAATTTAATTTATTTAAATAATAATTGATATTTTATAGCTTAAAAAAATTTAAAAGTTATTGGCGAGACAAACAATAAAAGTTACTTGACATTTCTAAATTCAAAAGTTCGGACAAAAAATGTGACATTATTCTCATTCAAATTGACGTGTAATTCAAGTGGAAGAGTTTTCTGTAGCACACCCGTATTACATATTTTCAACATTTTTAGTTCGCGTAGTTAGTAAATTAACTTTGAATATAAAAGATTGTTAATATATAATTTGCATAGAGTTGAGTTAAGTTATATCCTAGGATAGCCAATTTGATAAGCATTAATAATTAAAGTTATGTTTTACTAAATTTTTCTCAAAGCTTTGCAGACTACGGGGTATCTAAGAGCCTGTCCCGTTATGTGATTGTCTCTCCCAGTCCCTTGTTGCCTTGTCCCTTAGGTTTTGATACAGTTCAGAGAACTTGCAAGCGCAATTTTTTATTTGCTTGTGTTTTGTTTTTGGCTTGTCTTTTTCTGTTCTGTTTTTAGTTGCAATTAAACATGCAACTGCCACATGAAACGGGCAAATGTGCAACTGGCCCAGCGACTAAGGGACAGACAGACACGTATCCGACAGAGCATCTCTCATCACAGCACAGTCCAATTTACATCTGTGTGTGTTTGTGTGTGTTGTTGCAGATGAGAAGCGTAAAAATTTGAATGAGAAATGAAAGGATTGTAAGAAAATGTTCGGTTGGCTGCAATTGAATTAGAGCCAGCTCACTGATGAGGCCAACAGTGAGAGAGAGGGTCTGTAAAACTAATTTAAGCTCAAAGAATTGTCATGGAAAATGTATTAAATATTCTCTCAACTTGTCATCAGTCAGAAAAGAAGACAAATAATTCTCGGAAAAATCTGTTACATAAAAATTTCCAAGAATTTCCAATTCAAACCACATTTAAGAGTCAGTAAAAGTACATCAACATTTCTTTTATTTTTAAATAAATCAAATAACATTTGTATCAAGTTTCAAAATCAATCACATTTGCATTGAATATATATTTGGCTTTGCTACACAATGGTTGTCCATTCAAATGAACCTTTGTAATCAGTCAATGGTCAGTCAATAAATTAATATAAATTTGCTTAAATATATGCTCATGCAACAAGAGATGGCCACAAAACAAATTGATATAAATATAGCAATGATATTGATGGAGCATCAAATGAAGGTAGAGTCACAAAAGTTCATGTCAACATTTGTCAGTCAACAATGTTGCCATTTGACACATTTCAATTAGTGCTATTATGTGCCTACAATCGCAAACAAATATAGTCGTTATTCTTATATGTTATGGTTACATTATATTTCAATTAAATCTACCATTCTTTTGAACAAAAACTCAATCAAAGTGCAATTACATGTGAGCATAGCAAACGAAAACCTGTCACAGAATATTCATAAATAAATGGAAATACATTTGTTTGTTTCAAAACATGTAGAAGAATCGCCAGACTAACAGTTACCCTATAGACAGGTAAATATAGATTAATTTATTTTCCTGATTTGCTTAAAGGAGAATTGAAATACAGCCAAGCAATCTGAACGAAGTGCATGAATAATTCAGAAAAAATAAAGCAAAGTTTGACTCGGGCTATGCAAATCATTTTTGGCTGTGTGAAATAGTGTCGAAAACGACAAAACTTTTAAATATTTCTGGTCTATTTATTTGACTGTGGCTGCTGGGCTTTTTGCCAATTTACAGAGCAGGCAGACAGCTGGTGTGTGTGTGTGTGGGTGTGTGTGTGTGTGTGTGTGAATGGTGTGTGTGCACAACAACTGTGTTGAACCTTTATAAATATAAATAAATATTTCACTTGCTACGTCCGACCTTTGTTACTAATTAATTTATATCAACATTTCAATGCTAAGCCAAACAAAACAATCAGCTTAATGTCAGACAACACACACACACACACACATACAAAAATATCTGTCTTCACAACTATGCATGTGTGTGTGTAAAGAGGGTGGATAGTCAAGTTTCGCTAAATACAAAAGAAAATAAATTATAAAGTAAGTTGAGATTTAAGAAATGTTAACCCTCTACTATTAACAGCATCACATTAACATTAACATGCATTTTAAAATATCTCCGTTTAGTTTAAGTTTTGTTGATTCTTTCACTTGTCACTTTTGAAGCTCACAAAGTTCGCCTCTATTTGTTTTATTTATAAACTTGTCTTGCAAATTGTTTCGATTTCTTGGAGCTGCCCCCTTTATTTGACTTGGCTGTGATTGTATTTAAAGGATTAACAGCCTCAAGGCTGTGGCTTTGGCTACTTTCACACGACTGCAGGATTAGCTTGGAGGATGATGACGACAACGACGACGCCCTCAATGTTTATCTTAGCCAAGAAGCTTTTGGCCCCCATCTCATTGCTGTGTTACATCTATGTAGAATATTCGCATTGTTGCTTTTGCTGCTGCTGTTGTTCAAGTTGTTGGATGTTTGCTTGTTTGCCTTTGGTTGACTGTTTAAGTTGGCGCTTTGTCTAGGCAAAGGCCGCAAAAACTTTGGTCACACATGACGCCCCTGGTGTGATTTAAAGTTTCATTGTCGAATCCGGTTTGTGCCTCGAGGAAATCACAAATTAAATTATAGTCTTATGTGTGCGCACAAATCGATCATAAAATACTAATTACCAACTAGCTGCAAACTAAGCGCGTTAACACGCTCCCACAGACAGAAAGACAGAAGGACAGAAGGACGAAAGGACCGACACGCAGAGCGATTAAAAGCTTAATTATCCCATTGCGACACTTCATTAGTTTTGGGGCGAGCAAGGATCTTCTTTAATTCCTGCTCCCACTCCTGGCACAAGTTCTCGCCACGTTTATTGCAATTAATTTTCTTGAGTTCGGTTTCTGTTTTCAGTTTTAGTTTTTGTTTCAAGTGGGTGTGAGTTGGGCTGATAGATCCTTCAGTCAGGATTGCCTCCATTGACTTTTGTTCAGCTGAGTCTCATTGCTTATTTGGTCAAGGAAAAAATTAAGAAACACATTTGCTGTCATTGCTCAATTAAATATGGCAACACTCATGAATCAGCTCCTACCATTCTTTGGCATTCGGGATTGTTCTTCGTTGCTAATGGAAATTTCCTGTGTTGTAGCGAAAAAGAAAATAAAAAGCATTAGAAGAAAATAAAGAAATATAAGAAAGCAACTTTAGCTTATTTTCTTTGCGCGCTGCTTTCAACAGATTCAATTTGAAACGCAACATTGAATTAAATTACGTGAGCAAAGGGAGGAAGCATCAGAATCAGGATCAGAATCAAAATCAGAATGAAAAGATGCCAAGTGATGGCATTGAAGCGTGGGTAACGGCCAACCGTAACAATAATATGGCCCACAAAATCGCATAACAATGAAAATGGCTAAATAAAAGCCAAACAATAATAGTAAAAACTCGCTAGCAAAAAGAGAGCAACAATATGTGCCAACTGATAATATTAAAGTCGGCCTATAAATACACTCGCCATTAATTGAAAAACAAAATTTACTAAAACACATATATAGCGGTGGGCACGAAATCTGAATTCGTTAGCAGCCGGTGGCTCCCGGAGTCATTGCGTGCCCACCGCTTATAAAGATCAATATTTTTATTAAGAAATATTTCTAACCATAATTATTACAAACAATTCATTTACTGGACAACTCTGTCACATAAAAAAAAGAACAATAAATTTTTGCTTATAGTTTAACTTAAATATTAAACTATTTTTCCAAATAAGAAAATCTTTAAAAGTAGGAAAACTGTGCTTGAAATTTTAACATATTTATGAACATTTGTGATATATATTTTTCCACTTTTTTAATTTTGAAATGAATCTTTAATTACATGGAATTTAAGCGAATAAAAATATATTTTCGTCCAGTTAAAATAATAAATAATAAATTAATTAGCTTATTTTGGGGTGGCAATTTAAACCGAGGGCATCTCTGACTTGACTCTGATTAGCAATAAAATTTAATGATAAAAGTATTTTAGATTTTTATTTACAAGTTGAAAATATTAATGGCAAATAAGATGGCAACTTTATTCAACAGCTGCTAGAATAGAGTATGTCTAAGTTGACCTACACAAAAAAGGGTCAGTTCCTATTGTGGGACAATGATGAGGCCGATGCTCTGTTGCAGAGGAAATAAGCTAATGTGCTTAGACTCTTAAATTGCCAGCAAGAATCAGTCAATTAGGCGAATTTCAGACCCTTCGGAGGAAGCTTCGGGCAGCTTAGGGATGCCATCAGAAGAATCGACATAAATTATGTGCTTTATGTCTTGGCTAGTTGACTTTTTGCATTGAACCCGCAGCATAAATCACAAATGGTAGCTAAACTGCCACACGCAGGGACACACACTAACTAGTTAAAGGGGGGTAAATGGGGGTCTGCGAGGTCTGTCGGTTGCAGTTTCAACCCTCACGTAGTTGTTGCCACCAACTGCTGCACGTTTTTTGAGGCGCCACCGCTGCAGGCGAGTTGGTCGCACAATTTGGCACGTGTGATAAACTCAAAATTGTTGCAGCCAACGTCGAGTCGCCTGCAATTGGCTCCTTGCAACTTGAACAAACTCAACTGCGCCTGCCACTGTCAGCATTTTTCAGGAAAAAAACAAGGCTAACCAAAAACTTTGGCAGATTTTTCGGTTATCTGGCGCATGTAGTTGACCTTTTGCCTGGCCCAAAGTTGTCCCAAAAAAAAAAGAATCCATTAAAAACTATTAGCTGCGGGCTTTTCAAAATTTAAACTACGCTCGACTTTTAGTACAACAGCTGTTCGAGTATTTTAAAAATGTAACAAGGAGAGATCAAAGTTTGCAAATATTTAAAAATTAAAAAAGAGAAACAGAGAGCTACAAGAGATTTTTGACTATTTATAAGGTATTCCCATCAATAAAAAATTCCACTTATTGGTAACGTAATTTAAAATTATTTCTATTCATTTAGTTTTACAATTTCTGTAAACTTTAAAAAAAGGTTAATTTTTATTTTTATCTAATTTACTATTCTTTATTTAAGTGTAGCAATATTTTCTTAAATAAATGGGCTTACTTGTTTTATGTAGCGACCATTTAAATTAAAAAAAAACATATCGAGAGTAAACTAATAAGCGTTGGCCATAAAAAAAAATTAATAAACATTTCTTAAATAATGTTCATGATTTTTCAAATTTTTAAGCTTAATGCTTAGTCGATTGTTTATAGATCACAATAAATTAATACACAAATAGATCAAAGAATAAATAAACTAAAAAAAAACTAATAATTAAAAAATTAATAAATAAGTAAATTAATAAACAAATAATAAATAAATTTAAAAAAATAAATATACTGCTTAATGAAAAAACTAATAGTTAAATAAATAAATGAATAGTTTAATAAATAAATAAGTGATCAAGACAAAGGTCGAATATGAAGAGTGTCGGGAGACAATTGTATGTGTGTGTATGTATTATATGTTTGTGTATGTGGGACAAACATTTCTAAGGCATTAAGTGCTTGTCCTGTGACTTCATGTGACTGTCAATGAAGTCAGAGAGTAACTGACATTACTGGCCCCCTGACTGGGACTATTAAATGGCAACTAGCAACTGGGAAATGGGAAATGGCAGCATGCGCCAGCAGCGCTTCAATGCATAAACAAAACATGTTGCCATCAGCAGCAGCTTCAACTACAGCCTGAGGCATCAGAAGGAGGCGAATGGAATGTCGAATGCACAACAGACTTGGCTCTCTCACATGGCCCTTAGGTGTGAGCGCACTTAGGCCAATTACAGTTGGCCAGGACGAGACGGGCCTCTGATAACCCTTTGACACCGTGTGGGTGAATGGACCTGCAAAGGCTTCGTTTGTTTGCCTCGTGTTGGTCAACGCGACTAATTAAAGGCTGCGCACGTAGGAGTAGGAGTTGCAGTAGAAATACACTGAAAAAGATGCATTCTAAAATTCAAGTTTAAGCTTCTTAATTTTAGCATTCTTAAATTAACACAATATGAGAATAAAACGACAAAAACATAGCATTAAAATAGTCAAAAAAGCCAAATACATTTAATTACGCTGATAAAAATCTTATAGAGCTGCGATGACAATGAAAAGCTGCGAATAAATATAGAATCCAGTTCTTTTCTTAAGTTTTAAATAGCCAAATAGGTATTAAGTACTTTTAAAAATTCATTAAAAAAAAGGTTCGTTTCTATTATTTTTTCTATCATTGTGTTTTATATTTGGTACTAAAAAGTCCAGGATTACCGAATTTCTTACACCACTTGGATTGTTTTTAATCCAGAGTCCCTAATATATTTTTTTTGTGTAGACGCAGATAGAAGTGTAGTTGGAACAAAAAGAGAATTAGGAGGAACAGAGGAACCTGAGCCAGCAGCATAGATTTCATTTTTGGCGACGACTAATGGCTGCACTTTGACCGCAGCTGCCACATGAGTGGAGGCAACATTATAACACGACTGCAACATACAGGACTGGAGTATAGTGAACTGGAGTGTAGTGGAGGAGGGATGGAGGAGGGATGGAGGAGCAGACGACGACATGCTGTTGTAATTTGCAACTTAAAACTGTTGACCAACTCAGTGGACGCTGCGCTAATGCCAAGTGCTGATGCAGCAGCCAGCAACGCGTTATTTGAATGTGATTTAATGTGAAAACCAACGGAGCTCCAGTCGAGGCAACTACCAACCCCTTCAGACTCCATTCATCCCCCAACCGTTCTCTTAGTCCTGGACATGCCAGCCAAATGGTCATGCGAAATGAGTCATTACAGATATGCAATCAGGCAGCGAGTGTTGTCTGTGCAGTTGCTGTTGTTGTTGTCTGTGTTATTGTTGTTGTTGCTGTTGTTGTTGGTGTCGGAATCTAACCCACAGCGTTGGCAAGGCGCCGACCACATCGAGTCATTTGTTAACAACCAGCGCGCGGTTTTGTTACACCAAATGCGCGGAAGTGTGTAGTCGGATGTGGTTAAGCATACGCCATGTTGCCCATCAAAATGGCCTTTTTACCGCCGCCATTGTTGTTGCTCTTGTTGTTGCCATTTCGCTTGTACTTTTTTTTTATATTTTTGATCCATTTACTGTTTGTTTTTTTTTTCCTACTGGCAGCTGTTTTTTTATTAACCAAAATGCATGAAAATCTATGCAATAATGCGAAATTTATGGCTCACAAAACGTGACACATCCCCCCCTGTCTGACACCCTTCCTTCTCCCGTTCCATCTGTCCATTGAACCGACCCACCATCTGTATTCCCACAGCCCCCATATCACAGCGGAAGCAACTCATTTTGTGTTTGACTGGATTTGAATTTGGATTTGGTTTTGGTTTTCGATTTTTAGTTAGAATTCGCATTTAAATTCAAGCTCGCCGTTTGCTCAGCGGGCAGTTTTAATTGTTTTGATGCTGAAATTCCTGAAATGCGAGAGTGTGTTCTCAGTTTGTATATTGCAAATTACGCACAGTTTATGGCATTTAATTTCGCATGGCAGACAAAACAAATTTTGCATTTGTCGCACTTGAATGCTAGCAAATAAACATTGCCACATGACTCGCTGACTGCCATTTATATTTTAGTTTAGTTAACCGCATACTATTTGGTTAGTTTGTTATTTTTTTATATATAAATATACATATAAACATGTGAAACTCTGTTTATCCCATGAGCAGATATTTAAATTAATGGCTAGTAGTCTGTCTTACTATTTCTTTTTCAACACTGCAGTCATAAACCAATTAAATGGATAAAGTTTAAAGCTTTTTCAAATTCATTTTTTCATTTTTTTTGTCATTTTTGGAGCTCAATTTCCATTTGTTGAAATGTAATTGATGTCAACTTCCGAAACGCATTTACAAATGTTTTTAAAAATAAACAGTTGGCTTTTATTTTTCTCTGTTTCAATTCAACATTTGCTATCGATTGAAAGCGTAACAAACTTTTGTTTGAATAAAAAGATACATTAAAAACATTTTACTCATATTCAATATGAAAGACGAGATTGTGACCATTGATCAAGTGAACTATCACTTGACCATTGCCAAAAAGATATTTGAGTTGCGAGATCGTTGGAATGACAATTTTGCCTGGTATCCTGTGGCCCAGAACGAGCACTACCAGCGTTTCGGAGAGATCTACAAGGAGAGTATGGACAAGTACGGAGAGGAGCAGTTCAAGAAGTATGCGAAGCTTCGTTCTCTGCGTTCCGAACACACCAAAGCCATCGTTGATCCTGGGCGAGAGTCCTTCAAGAAGGTCTGGTCCATGAGTAACATGGCCGACTACAAGCCATCGCCCACTACAAATGGCGACTATGGGCGAGTGTTGCCAGGCCATCAACATTACTGTTAGATTCTGTCTAAAGAAGAACTTGCGTTTGAAAGAACATTTTAAAAACTGTTGAACATTCTCCAAATTTCAGTATTAGTCAAGCTTTTATACAAAAATTGAAATTACCACATACCTGTAATAAATTAAAATTGCCTTAGTTTAATTGATCTGCAAGAATTTTAATGTAGCTCAAAGATTAAAATTTTTTAATAAAACTATAATATTAATTTTATAAATTTACTCTTATGCATGTTGAATATCAAAAATAAGAATTCAAATCAACTTTTATAAATATTTTAAATTAAAAATAAAAGCTTAAGTAAATTATGTAAACATCGCATATAAACTAATTAGTTATCAATATTATCTTCTTTTTGAAGTTAACTAAACTAATATTATAAAGTCTGTCTTCAAGATGAGTGTGAATACACATAGATTTTGTTAAGCGCAGGGTATCTCACAGCCATGACTCTTTGTTTCTCTCCATTATCTATCGCTTTTAATTATTTTTGAATCTGCAATTCCCTTCGGCCACATGCAGTTTTGTCTCTATTCATTTTTCTGTTCTTTCCCTTTTTTGGACTGTGGGCTTTAGCTTTTATTTAATTTATATTGCATGTTTGCATTTTTCAACTTTGATTTCTTGTTGCGGTTGGTTTTGTGTGGTTAGCAAAAAGAACTGGGAGATGGGAGACTGGGCGTGGCACTAGTCAGTAAGTTATAAAATGCTCCAATGCTATTTCCATTTTCATTAAGCAACAAGTTTTTCCCACTGCAGTGGCTGCTAACGCAACAGCTCAGCAACTATCGCAAACACTTTGGCAATATGCATTTTCCGCTTTTCCCGACGCTGCTCAAAAAAACAATGGCCAATGGCGAATGAAGGGAAAATGGAAAATAGAAAGTGGCGGCTGTCGCAAACTTTTTAATCTTGTTACTTTACGTTGAAAAATAATCAAATTAAAGAACAGTACGAGCTTCAGGTGAAATGTTTTGCGTATTTCAATAAGCCATTTAAACTGATAATTGTTTCGTATAAATCATTTGGCCAGCCAACTTCCCCTTCCACTTCCACAGCCACTCTCACAACTTTAACTCGCAGTGAAATGACCTTTGCCACAGCACCGAAAGTTAATTAAAAAATTGTGGCCATTGCGCGGGCAACTTTTGTATTGTATAAGTACGACGGCCAAATAAACTGCAATTCAATTAGGGATGTGGCCATAAATAAGCCACACTCACACACATACACCTTCATATAGAAAGCACACAGTCTTAAAGGGACAAAGAGTAAGAGCTGAGCGCCGAGTTTGAAGCAAAGCTTTAGTCGCGTTTAGGTAAATATTTTAATAATTCTTGCCTTGCTTATTTGTGGTTTAATCTTTTATAAATAACAAATGGCTCAACTTGCTTTTTGCTCTTCAACTTTTGTCTGTTTGTATGTGTATGTGCATGTGTTGGATGTGGCCAAGTTTAGACAGCATAAAAAAGCAGGCAGACAGATACGACTATACAAAATACTTGCACCGACGGCAACTTGGCTAAAGTAATTATTTTTAATAATTGACTCGAAGTTGTTTGGTTTACTTGTTGCTGTTGTTGTTGCTGTGGCTGTTCTTCTCCTTGCTGATGCTGGACGTGGTGTTGGCCCAATTTTCAACTTTGAACTAATTTGGCAAAGTTTCTGGTCTGCACTGCGTGTGGCTCTGGCAGCTGCTTTGGTTACAAGCGCCAAAAACCACAGCGCATTACTTAAACTAATTAAATTTATTGGTCGACAGACGATTTTTAGAGTATTTTTAACTTGTTTCCAACGCAGCTTCATTACAATTATTTTATGCCATTCTATTTGCTAAAATGTGGCAAAAAAATAAAATTAATTAAATTAAATTAAATGAGCCTCAATCAGCGACAGATAAATGTTTATCTCTATCTAAATGAGCATCTGGTTTAATGGCAAATGCATTGGATTCTAATTAAATAATTTAAATAAATAGCTGGCATTATTAAATTGCATTTGGCAGCGTTTCAGTTAATCGATAACTAAACTAAACTGTGTACTAAGTGGTAAATATTTGACAATTACTTTAATGCTTAATAACCAAAGCAAATATTGAATAATAATTTAATGTATTTTGATGTTGACCGAGAGTGCGTTTAATGAATGCAGCTTTTTTATGGACATGCATTTAGCTTAGCCCTTGGCCAGGCCAACGAACTCAGCTCTTGGCCCTTGGACAGGGGTTCAAGTGGCAACTTAACCAAATATTAATTCTTCTGCGACTGGGCGCGACTTTTGACCCGGCTGACATACGCGACCAAAATAAATTAGTTGGCATCACAACGCGACAAGCAAAAGTCAAGTCAAGTCAAAGCATTTAACTGATCGCCATAAGCGACGTCATTTACAACCATGATTCTGAGTATGTGTGTGTATGTGTGTGTGTGTGTGTGTGTCGTGTACCAAATTGCTCTTTTGGGTTTTTTGTCAAATTTTTGTACGCCTTGTTTGAGTTGACTTTTGCAACTCTTTTGGGGTCTGTCCGCCACGTGCCACGAATTAAACTGAAAGTCTTATTAAACTTTCAGAGTGCAAAAACCACTTGACTACAGCGACTACAGACACGGGAGCAACATGTTATATTTACTCTTACTTTTATTTACTTAAAATGCGACAGCCCTTAATAACAACATCAATGAAAATCCCGAAAAAATAAATTTATTTATAGTGGAGTGTGACGAAGTGAAAATACTCTTGTAAAAATTGATATTATTATAGAAATAATTAAATTGCATTTTTAAAATGATAAATTTAAATCACAATTTTTAATATTATTTAAAATTTAAAATTCACAAAAGCATATAAGCAAATCAGAAATTTAAATAAATTAATAAAATGCTATTAGAATAAATGAAGCTGTAAGCTTGATTCACACGACCACTTTTTCACCGACACTTTTTGTCAAAAAGCTGTCCTTGTCGTGTAACTATACAAAATTTGAAAGCTTCAGTGAAATACTGACGTTCTATTCCAACGGTGAGCGATGGTGAGCGACACGAGCAGCTTTTTGACGAAAAGTGTCGGTGAAAAAGTGCTCGTGTGAAGCCAGCTTTAAGAACAAAAACAAAATTATTTGATATGATTGCAGGTAAATTAAAGTTTCACAAAATTTTGTTATAATCAGTTTTTATCTAGTATTTCGGTACTGAAATTCTTTAACCTGCTCTAATACCATTTCGGCTATATTTAGCTGATTGATATTACTTTGAGTTGATGAGTTTAAGTCCGATAAAGCGACAACCGATAATTTTCAAACGCTTAGTCTACATTCACCTGATTAAATTCATATCACTAAATGCTAAAAGTAAAAAGTGAAAATAGTTGGACTTAATAAATAAATAAAATATACAAATTTTTTTACAGTGTATTTCATGAAAACTTCCTAAGTTAATTGTCAATTTAAATTTGAGTAATTTGTATTTTCTGTGGTATCTCTTAAAGTCTCTACATGGGAAATTATTCTTATGCACTTGCCCGGCTTAGACTCTTTGTGAAATTTACGATTCTCTGTTGCAAAGAATATCAAAAATGTCTCAACGCAGCCCACAACAAAATATTTGCATTACTCATCCGCCACTTGGGCCCAAGTTTCCTGGTATTTGCCTGACGGCACCACAGGCTGATTCGGCACATGTTATGCGTGTGTGTATGTGTATTTGTATGTTTGTACATGTGTGTATGTGTGTGTGTTTGTGTTTGTGTGGGCGACACACACGCGGCTGACTGCGATTTAGTGTAATTTCCGCAATCATTTCCTACAACATTTTATTTCGCCGCGCACATTGATACGATACCCAAAGCACTTCTTGCCTTACTGAGCAAAAAGAAAGAGACAGCCTGAGAGAGAGTGAGAGAGAGAGTGAGAGAGAGAGATAAACTTAGAGGCTGGCCAACTGACTGGTTGACTGTTTGACTGACGCTCTTCAACCTTGGCACCAGGTGGCTGATTTCACATTTTATTTCCAGCTAAATTTCAAACAAATTGCAGAAATGCCGCACGCTTTTTGTTAGATACTCATAGATACAAATTTGTAGAGCTTTGTTCAGGCAATTTAGTCTGACCGACAGTCAACTTTCGGTTTCATTTGTGAATGGCATTTAGCGAAAATTGCTTGAAATTGAATTATGGCATTCGCTGCATATTCCGTCGACTCCTTTCTCTCTCCGTCTCTGTCTCCGTCAAATGCTTTTGCATTAAATTTATAGCGCGCAATAAACTTTTGCGGTCGCTGGCAAAACTTCAACGCGCCAAATACCACAGGGCAATTACAGCATAAAAGGGCCCCCAAATCGGACAGACCCGTACAGAAAAAGAGAGAGAGAGAGAGAGAGAGAGAGAGCGAGAGATTTAGAGAGAAACCGAAAAATCTACATGCATAAATATGTTGTTGGTGCCCGCAGGGCGGAAGCGTTCATTGGTCTGGATGGTCAGGATGGTCTTGTGCATCAGTTGCAAACTGATTTGCTTACTTTTCTGCTCTCATTCATGAATTCTCTTTCACTTCCTGTTTGTGTCGTGTTGCTTTAAAGAACACACACACACACACATTCACAGCGAACAACAAGAATGTGGTACATGAGTTTTATGAATAATATCCTAAAGGCATTAATTTTCAAATTGGTTATTTTGGCCATTTTGGCAGTCGGTGAGCATGTAAACAACAAGAGCACATGAAATGTTCGGACGTTCATGGCCCACAGTCATATTGGGGTAACAGACCGTAAAGAGCGAAATATGTGTAATATGATTAAATTTTATCAACAACAAAGTAAAAACAAGACCAACAACATCGAGCTGAACAACATGTGGATATGACCCCAGCTCAAGTGACTGCAACCAACTCCAAAAAGGGCAACACGAGGCACGTTCAACAGCTTCGACGACATCTATAAATGTATTTATACATATACGAGAGACGTTCATATGAGAGAAGTTTTCCTCATGCTCATGATTCGCATCTTTATCGACGTCATGGTTCTCGTCTTGGTCTTGATTCTTCATTTTCAGTGCCTTGTGGCAGCTTTACATGTGGCAATGTGTTATTTATTGCTCATTTATGATTTGGACGCGCATCATGTTTGTGAGAGACACATTGTCAACTGGCAGCATACTCGTATCGAAATCAGATGGAAAGCAGAGCAAAAGCAAAGCAAAGGACACGCTTCCTTAGAGTTAATGATGGAGTTGGGAACGAGGTTGGGTTGGGTTTCTGTTTATTGCTGTTGCCTCCCATTTCATATCGTTTACTGTAAATGTAAGAAACGGAAATGTATTTATCGACAGCTTGTTAAGCACAGTGAAGTGAGAGTATTAAATTCTTAGAAAAGAAATTGTTAATTTTTGTTTGAATTGCATTAGATTTATAAATGATACAGATATATTTTTAAAGAAAGGAACTCAATCTAATAAAGTAGTCTATTTTAACAGTTGTTTCAATAAATTTAAGATGTTTCTGTTTAGCCATGTATTTTGTATTTATTTTCATTGGGAGATGATTTAATTTAGTGAACTACAAAATAAAAATAAATGTATGTTCTGATTGTTGCTTCAATCGATGTAAGTTAATATAATAAAAATATCAATTAATTTACAAATTAAATTGGTCGATATATGAACAATGTTCAAACTGGAATCGGCACATCCCTTGTCCACATTTAATTGTTGCAAACGAGTGCATTTTGTTGGCTTACAAACTAAAATATTTCTTCTGCAGTTACGTTCTCTATTGATTTTATCTAAATCTATTTATTATTGTCTTTTCATGGATTTCTTTAATTATAATTAATTTGCATTCAATGACAATTATTTGCTGGGTACAAAAAGCAATTTATATTATTATTAATACGCATAAATTTGACACATCTGAGTGAAGAATGGCATCAAATCTGTGTCTCATTTAATTGTTGCAAACAAGTGTCACAGTGCGATCTGAAGTAAAGTTTTGTGTCGACATTCTTTTTGTCTGACTCTTGTTATGCACTCATTACAAGTTGCAACATGCTGCTGTCGTGTTGCAAGTATGATCAACTCGCACTCACGCAGTGTTTTTGTTGTTGTTATTGCCACAGTTGTGTGACTTGTCTGCTTTGCATATTGCGTATACGCAGCGTTGTTTGCATTATGCAACGCGTCGCATTAAATTGACAACTGTTGCTGTCTGATTGAATTTTGATTGTTGCCTGGCATTTTTGCATAAATTGTGCAATGCAACAATGCCAAACAACTCAACGGCAATTAAGTTATGCTGACAAGTGTCTCCTCTCTCACTATTGCCCCAGCTTTCATCTCTGACGCTGTCGCTGCAACTTCATTTAGCCGCGTTTGATAAATCTAATAAGTGTCGCGGTTGTCATGCAATATTAAACCGCTCTGCTGCTGCTGCTGTCACGCCCACTGCCACGCCCACTTACCTACTCCCTCCACCTCCCCGAGAATGTTTACCTTTAAGGTTAACGCAAAACTTTTCAACTTGTCGGCGGCAAAAGTTGCACTTAAATTTTGACATTACTTTATATATTTTTCTTCTCTCTTTTCTTTTTTATATTGTATTATCAGCCGTTGCTTGGCACCTTTTCCCTTCCGCCTCTCTCTCCACTCATTCTTAGCTATGCAACAATGCACATTGCAACTTTTTATTATTGTATTAGCAAAAGTTTCTTACGCTTTTACTTTGCCTGCCACATTGCTTTTACTTCTTATCCAGTTGGCGCTTTCAACTATGCTGCATGCCACAGCTGCATGCCCCGAGGCAAAATCCATGGTTCTAAAAATCCAGTAGAACATTCTCTGACCAGCTAATAAAATTCTGCCCGGACTTGATGAGCAAACCAGTTAACTGTAAGATATTTGGCATACTAAAAACGAACTCGATTTCAATCGAAATGCAAATCTAGCCAGCCATGAAATCCAGTGTGAGTAAGCTGTTATATGAGTGTCTGATTAAACCATTCAATTGCCTACGGACTCGAGAATGAATGCATTCGTATATAGTGAGTACACTCACTGTTGCCTGGCAACTCAACTCTGGCAGGCTTACAAACTTGGCAAACACTTGAGCGCCTTGTCAAGATACACTTCTCTAGTTCTAATGCCGTTTCTAATTGACTGTAAGCTACAGCAGAGTTGAGAGTACAAAATACAGTTGCATCTGAACGTTGTAAACGTGGCCCAAACCAATGCCAGTTGAGTCTCTTTTTTTAGTTAATTTTTTAATGCCCATCTGTCTGCGAATATATGGAACAATTTCCATTAATTCTGTGTGCAGCTCAACTGAAACGTAAATGAACAAAGGAACAACGCCTTCAGGTACACACATAGAAGGAGAGAGAGGGAGAGAGAGAGGCAGAGAAGAAAGAGAGGGAGAAACTATAGAGAGGCAGCTATCAGCGGCATCGGGTGTTGATTGTGCTAAATAACTGCACAACAATGGGGCCTAAGTACGTTGATAGAAAAGTAATGAAAGCCAGTCGAGCAGTGGCTGAACAAGGATTAGAAGGACAGGAGCTGAGAAGGATAAGGAGGATGAGAATGAGAATGAGAATGAGACTGGAGGCTGCCTGATTGGTAGCGCCAACAAAGGCTAATTCGAGTGGCGAGTGGCGAGTGGCGAGTGGCGAGCTGCTTGGCTGCCTGGCACACAATAATTGGTAAAAGTCGAAAGAAAAAGAACGAGAATACTGGAATAAAGCCAAAACAACATGAAGCAAATCGAAAAACAAAAGACGAAAATTGTGTAAAGTGGTTTTATGGAGCAACAAAATAGAAAAATAGGATTTACCACACACACAGATACACACATACACACACTGATACACACATACACACACTGATATTGAAAGCACTTGGGATGTGGCTAAGAAGGCGAATGCCTTAAGGTTAAAGTAAAGATTGCAGCAGCGGCTCAAATGGATTTACGTGTTGCGAATTTTAATTAAACGATAAAAAAGGGCAACAGACATGGCCTCAACAGAGGAGAGTGCAGAAAGGAGAGAATGAGAAATGGAGAGAGTGAGAGATGGAGATGGTGATGGAGAGAGTGAGAGCGAGAGTGAGAGATGGAGATGGCAATGGATGACCAGCGCACTGCGTGTGCTTAGCACAAATTTATGGCCAAGTCGAAGAAGGCCTGAAGAAGAAGAAGAAGCAGCAGCAGCAGCAGCTGCAACAGCAACAAGATGTGGCAACATCATTTGGCCGCGTTGTGCCGTTCGTTCACTTCTTGCTATTCATTGCGCCAGCCGGTGTAAAATTTAATTTACGAGCTTGTATTTTCAATATGGCCACAAGCCTCCGTCCACGACTCTGACCAGCTGCCTCTTAAAAGTGATTAACATTAAATCATATGCAGGGCTCGGGGCCATATCGTTGCCGACCACCTGACCACACACAGATCCATTTACAGATCTCTCTCTCTCTCCGCAAACAATTACATTTTCCGCACGCGCCCTTCATTCATTTTCACGCACGTACGATTTTTCGCACACAATTTTCACCTTGCGGTCGGCCTAGAAGAAGACAACCGGCAAATCACAAAATAAAAAGAAAATGAAATAAAAGGCAAAAGCATTTACAGCTACGCATTTTGTTTGCTAATTTCAGCTTATCAACGAGCCGCCATTAGCATGAGACACGAGTCGGGAACACTCTCAGTCACCCCTGAGTCACCCCTCCGATCTCCTCCAATCTCCTCCGACAACCTCCGACCTCAATTGACACCAGACAGCGGCTTCTTGAGTTTTCCTCCCCTTCCCTTCCCTTCCCTTCCCATCTTCTGGTGTGAGAACACTCTGAACTTTTAGCAATTTGTTTGAGTTTGTGCTTATTGGACTTGAGTTTTGCATAAGCAATAAACATAAATTATCGACAGCGTCCAGCAGCGATGCTGACATTTATTTATGCCCATAACTCATTGAAATCGAGAGCGCAAGCGCTGAGAAGTATGCTATAATATTTTGTGCTCTGTTGCTTTGCCATCGTCCTTCAGAGTATGTCCTGTGGATAGTATTGCTTTGGAAATTGCCCGTTTATATGGGCTGCTGAGTGGTGCGACTGACCACAAGGGTCAAGCAATGTCCAGCGCATAGATAACTCTATAAAATGCAGTAATTTTAGATACCTGAAGTGGCAAGTGTATAACATGATATTCTTTTGATAAATTAAATGTGAACAATGTGGACAAATTAATTACATTTTTTGATGCAGCATTAAATTAAATTCCAAACAATGACAAAATTGACAAAGTAATGGAAAGTGTTGAAAAAAGCAAATTCTCAAATGAATAAGGGAGTATTAAAAATTAAGCTATGAAACACATTTAAATCGTATCTACTTTTAATATATTCAATTAACAATATTGGAAAGAGGTAAAGAATCTTAATTGTAGAAGCACTTCAACTCAGTTAATTTATTTTCATTAAGTCTTAAATTATTAACTTGCCTTTTGTAGTGTTCCCACATAAATACTCGTTGACTCTATGCAGTTGATCAGCTCAGACCAGAGAGTTCTTATTTTGAGCGGCATTTTGTTGGCTATCGAATGACTGAATCTTCAGTTCTTTGATTACTTTTCTATTTTGTTGCAACACTTTTTGCAGGCATCTTGTGCCACTTGTTGATTACTTTTAAATGAGTTTTGCTCGAGGCGTTTCTTAACTCATTTGCCGTTGTCCGTTCTCAGTTCTCCTTTTCTCAGTTCTCAGTTCTCGTTTTCTACATTTCTCCATTTACTATTTGCTATTTGCCCCATCCAAGCTATACTCGTTGATTGATATTTACGCGCGTTTGATTGAAGTGTAATCAGCAGTCAGCCAGTTGGGGGCGGCAGGGGGTGTGGCATGTTAGTATTAGCAGCAAAATGAAATGTAAGTGAGCAGATCGTAATTAAAATTGCGCCAAGCGCAACAAACAACGCAACAAATTACGCTCGAAGGCACAAACAATATGCATTAGTGCCACATAGCCAAAGGGAAAGGGTCAAAGCACTCAGATGACGACGCCGATGACAAGGACTTCCATTACGACTCTGTCGGAGTCGGAGCTGGAGACGGAAACTTGAAGTCCAAGTTGACTGACTGCTGACTGACTGACTGATGGCAATGGCGCTGGCAGTGCTAATGAAAATGGTTGCATAAACAAGCGCAGCAAGCACATAATGAACAACATGAGCAGCATGAACAGCAACGGCAACGGCAACGGCAACAAAAGGAGGCAAAATGGGCATCACAAAAGATGAAAGCCAGGCTTCCACTCATAAATACGTTGACAAAAACGAAACCAAACAAACAAACAAACAAAACAGAACAGAACAGAGAGACAAACAAACAAATAGGCAAATAGAAAAACAGAAATTCACAACTGCCAACCACTCGTGTGTGCCTTGACAGAGATAGAGAGCACTCTACCCCTCTATCTATCTCTCTCTCGCTTTCTTTTTTGTCTGTCTGTTTCACTCTATGCTTTTCAAGCACTCAGACGCCTGAGCGTAAATCAAAGTGAAAAGCGTGCTAATTGCATTAAAAGCATATAAACAAAATGCAATGCAAGTGGCTGTGATAAATAAAAAACCCAGCAGCATCAGCCCCTTTAGCCCCTTATCCCTTTAGTCTCTTCCCCCCTCTCACTTCTACTTCCCCCTTGTGTCTCACACACACTGCCTCTGGCCTGTGCTTGTGCCTGTTTCTGATGTCCTTCTGTGCATACGCGCGCTGTGAAATTAAGCAAATAAGCACGAGCATGAGCTCATATTCACACAGAGCGAGAGAGTCCTGGCAACTTTGTAGCCGGAATCCTTTCTGCCTTGCGCCTCACGTCTCACGTCTCTCGCCTCGTCTTTTCATAATTTTTAATTGCTACAACAACTTTAAATGTGCCACAGATGTTGGCCAGATTTAACTGCTATGACAAGATGCTCTTAGTCATAACACTTTAAGCTAAAGTTAAAAGTGAAGTTTTTAAACAATTTATTTAGCTTCTTTACGGTTTAATTTAAATAATAATAATTGTCAACTAATTTGATACAGTCTAAATTAAACAAATTAGTGTATACTTACTTATATGTTTAAAAAAAAATGCAAGATGCTTTAAATAATAAAACTTCCACTTGAATTTGCCAGAAATTTGATTTAATATATTTCTTTCTTAATATATTAAAACTCAAAAGCATTCCCTGAGTTGCTTTCTTTATATTATTAAGAAATTATTATTTATTTGGAGGTTACCCAATATAATTTTGTGTTACATTTGCAATGAAATTAATTTTCTTTCTAATTATTAACCATAAATAAATCATATTTTACTAAAAATTGAGACATGTTTTTATATGCCATCTCTTATCAGTCATTAGCCTCAGCTTACGCCTTTTTTGACTTCGAATACATATAATAACATGACGATGTGATACAAATCTCTAGTGGAAACATATCAAGTGGTCAATGAACTCACAATGTGCTTGGAGTTAAGGGCGATTTGATAATTCCCATTGGTTTTCCAATCACTTCCTGTTGGTATTTCGCAGTGTTTGCTTTATGATATCCTATCACGAGCGCATAGCCGGAATTCAATCGTACAATGTGTTGATATATGACACGTAATCAAATGTTTTAAGTGCACGGCACACGCAGCACCGACCCTGGCCCAGAACTCCACCCCCTGTTCCGCCCAGCAGCAGAAGGTACAAGTCAAAATAAATATGGCGCATTAAAAGCAAAAGAAACGTAAAGAAAGTGATGGCAGGAGGGAAGAGGGAGGCGTTTGCCCCGCAAATCCGACAAGTAAATATAATAACAATAAAATGAAGCAGCATGAATACAACCAAGGCGAGATATTATGGCAGCGCCAGCAACAATAAAAAACATACAACGTAGCGGCAGCAACAACAATGATAGGCAAGGACAATTGCTTTGACAGCGACAAAGACAGCAAAAGAGAAAGAGACAGCGACAGCGCAGTTTGAGTTTTCTTAAATGAAAAAGTGTTGGCTACTTTTTGGGGCATTTTTTTTTTTTTTTTTTTTTTTTTTGGGAAACATTAAAAACTGCTGGCAGTATTAATTTTCATTGCATTTTATTTAAAGACTTAATAACATTCATTATTACATAATAATTTACATCGCTACACATGTGATTCTCTTACTTCAACTAGTCTTTAAAATAAGTATAGTTCTTTATTTAATTTAATATGCTTCATATTCGAGCTTAGACTAAACATTCAACAACAGTTGCATTTCAGAGATGATACTTCCACCAAGATATGCATTAGATTTATGCACAAGTGTCTGCTATATGTGAGTATTAAATTGTGCTAGAAAGAATTAGTTGTTGGATTTAGTAAATATTTGTACAATTAATACAATTAATGCCTAATTTATGCTTATGCTGTGGAAATGTACAGGCACCCAATTAGCTGGGAATTCTCTATATTCATTAAATTATTTGTGAATAACATAAAAATTTCTCTCTGCTTCTTTGTCTCTATGTAAACTGGAAATATTTTAAAGTTTATTTTCTCTTAATATATTGCGAAGCCCAGCATTCTAAACTCTTAGTTATTTTAGTTTTGTTTGGCTGTCTATTAAGTTTACTTTTTAATCTCAACAATTATCTATTAAAATGAATCCATATTAGACTCACAATATGCTAAACTAATTGTATCATACACGAAATGTGATTTTGAGTTGTAGCGAAGAATATATTCTAATTAAATTTTAGCGTAGCCTCATTCGAGGCTCCTATTTGCGGTAACAGGACTCGTTTGATTGATCTTATTAACTTAGCTAGTACGGATTTGGCTATTTAAGTACTTGCGTATTGAATATTATTTAGCTTAAAGTTATTTTATTCAAGAAATAGTTTCTCAGCATTAATTTGTGCTTTAACTTTTGAGCAATTTGTTAGCCTGCATTAAAAGCCCGAAAGGAACAACGACTTGATAGATTAATTTCTCCATCTTACTCCTCATATTTATTTTAGTTTTATTAAATATATTTTCGAGTTTGAGTTTCGAGTTTCATATGTACATTAGCTAAACCGCTGTTAATTTTATAAACCGCGCGCCAAACGCGGCGTATACTTAATGTCGTTTTATTTTTTGTTTGTATTTGTAAATGTATATTTTTCTTGCATTGGCAATGTTGAAATATTTACACAGATTTAATGAGTTTGGCCGCGTTCGTTGCCGGCAGAGAATGCCCGGTTCTGGTTGTGGCCATACATCTTCGTTAATTGTTATCTGCACGGCGTGGAGTCGTCGCTTAATTGGGCCAACAGGCGGCGGTCATGTTGCCTCCAGCTGCTCTCCTCTCTGCCCTCGTTCCCCGTGCTCCTCTGCCCGCTGCTCCTGTGTCCTGTGGGCGTGGCCGGCTGACTGATGCGGGCATTACACAGAAATGCTATTAAGACGGGCAGCGCGTAAAGTGAAATGCGTGCGATGGATTCCGATTTCCACGCACTCCACGCACCCGACGAACCAGAGGCAGCGGCTGAGGTTGCAGCCGCAGGACGGCGACTCTTCTTGAGCTGCTTGTCTACTTTGAGGGGTTGAGTTATGAGTGTGTGTGTGTGTGTGTGTGTGGGAGAGGGGGATACAAGTTAGTGCACACGGTTGACAACTGTTGCGTTGTGAGGTCTGTGGATGATTTATGTCTCTGGCTACTCACCTTCCGCTGATTTGTCCAGCTGCCTCACCGTCTCCCTGGACTCCAGCACTGGTATGCGCTGATGCTTGTCACTCTCCACGCTCTCCTCGTTGCTCTGCCAGTACACAGAGGAGATTTTGGCGACACACTGCAAAGAGAGAGAGTCATGAAATGGACACAGGAAGTGGAATGGAAAAACATGCAGAACCAGAGGCAGTGCAAATGTGTTGGCGCGTTGACGGCGCACTAAAAGTTTTATGCGTTCATTAACTGGGCTGATAACCCAACAAAAATGACCCGCATATGGAAATGGCAGTCACACTGGACAACGCGTCGTCTCATAAAATTTTGTGGCCTTTACGACACACATTTGCACTCGCCTCTTGGCCAGATTGTAATCAACATGCGCTGTCGTGTAATGTTGTCGCCAAATTGAATCAAAATGTTGGCGTTGGCGTTGGCGTCGGTCAATGTATGTAATGTATCAATTTCAGGGTTGGGTTGGTCAGAGGGGCAAGTGCGGTGCTTAATCAGCTTAAAGCCGATTCCGGCAACACGATAGAGCCAACCGTGGCCAACAGTGTTCACTTGGCCGTAACTCACCTTCAACTTCATGTCGCCATGCTTGAAATGTCATCCGCGCACACGGAACTCCAATCCGAGTCGCGCCACCTCGAGACCCTCGCGTCCCACGACTTTCGGCTCATAGGGGCGCAGGAGGGAACGGTTCGCGTGCATACCGTTAATCAGCCAGCTGAGATGGCAGACGGGCTTCGATGCCGCCGATGTGCAATTGACGCGCACCACGTCGCCAATTTGGTATCGCGGCTGACCGCCGGTGATTTGTGGTCCATGCTTTGGCGTAACTGCAACGAGGCAAGAGCAGGATGGCAACTCTGGTCAGTAATAAGTGGCAAGTGGCAAGCGACAAGTGGCAAGCGACAAAGTGGTAAATGTGGCCACATCGATTAGTCATAGCATAATTCAAATGGCAACCGAAACGCAATGCAAACAGATGAGACTTAGTAATGGGTTTCGATATGATGAAATTGTTATTAAATCGATGCAGAACAACGAAATTTACTATCAATACCAACTATAGGAAAATTTTATCAATTTCTTAAATCAAAAGTTGGATGAAAGTTCGATAAAATAAAATGATTTTTTTGTTAAAATAATTTCTTCTACTGTTGTACATTGGCCTTGCAAATTATTCTTGGATTAAATTATCTTAGTAGACTATTTATCGTTAATATTTTAATTTAGTTGATTAATATCTATCAAATCGGTATTTAAGACGCTATTTATTACGATTCGAAATTTTTAAAATATAATATCCAACGTCAAAATTATATCCTTTTGTCGTTGCACATTCCTAAACAGACGAAAATATGGCAAATTCCAATAATTGTGATCGTTTTAAAGCAAACGTGTCGAATACGCAATTTTATCGATTTAAAGTTTAAAGTTGAGTTGCCATAGCAAATACTTAACAGCTAATGAGACCATATCAGCTCCAATCTGTGCAATAAGCTGAGCAACTGCAAAAAATTCGTTATGAAAAAATATCGAATAAAAGACCTTTGAAGTTGTCAGGCAATAGGAACGGAAGGAATGAAAGGGAGGGGAAGGCGGTCACTTTCCCGAATAGTCAAGCACAATTGCAACAACAATTGCCGTAAAGTTCGTGTGCAATTTTGGCAAGTTGTTGGTGTGGTTGTTGTGTATCGTGTCTGGTTCTGACCTGGATGTTTGCCAATTGGGTCAGCCAACCAATGGACAGACTAAGAGACAGACAGACCAGCTAGCCATTCAGACATTCAGTTTAAATGAAATGCAAAAAAAATGAATCTAAATATATCGAATGCAACACTGTGTGTGTCACACAGACAGATTTCTCATAGAGAATTGATATTGAACGCAGTTGGAAATATATGAATAGTTTGCATCTTCTGTAAAATGGCTTGATAAAAATCTCTTTTGGTTTGCAGTCATCGTTCGCATTAATACTGGTAATCATTTTGATTGCTTTTTTTGCTAATATTTATCCCCTGGCTGCTCTTTTCCAATGTCTAAAGAGAAAACAAAATATTTAGCAAAATAAAAAGGGCTCTTGTTATAAATAAATCTTGCATAAATCATTATTTTCCGTCTTTTATGTTTCGCGACTATTTTTACGCTCTCCTGACATTGATTGAGCTGTTGATGCTCTCTTTTGTTGTTTTCCTTTTCCATTTAGTTTCTGTTATTATTATTTTTATTATGGCTCGTTTTTGTTTTATTATTGTCATTAGGCGCATTCCCTTTTTTTATTTTTTTCTTGGATGTAATAATTGTTGAACAATTTGATGGAAGTGGCTTTATGTTCAAACCCAAGACTTCAGATTTCTTTGTTGGCTTATGCCAAATTTATAAAATAATTTATAAAACAGTTTGCATACAATTTAGTTAAAAATCAATAATTTTCTTCAAGTTGCAACTGAGTCAGCGGCTTATGATAATCTAATTTGGTTTGCTGTATTAGTTTTTTGCCCAGTCGACGATATTTTCCGTTTCTGTTTTTCAATTTCCGCGCCTGCACTTCAATTATCCCTTTCGCCAGGCAGGCAGGAAAATAGGAAAACAGGAAGGCAGGGGGAGGGAAAGCGGCAGGTGGAAAGCTATCAAAGCCAACAGAGCCCACTAACTGGGTCAAATGTATATTTCGCTTCGTCATTTAGCTGTGCGGCAGTAATCACATTCAATTATTTCAGCCACAACGCACATATACGAGTAGGCTTATATACTGCCGCATTAATTTCAATATTCCGGCAATTTAAATCATTTGATATTTTTCGCTGCTTTTTTCCGCTTGTGAGTAAACGAGTTTTATTTTTTATTTTTGCAGCTGCCATTAAGAGGTGATTCATTAACTTTATAGATCCTCGACAGTCACATAACATAATCCGCTTATGTTCGAAACCATCTAAGTGCGACAGAGCATCATCAATGTGGAACTGGGAAGTATGAGCTTTGATTCAGATACAGTCACAGTTACAGCTACAGATTCTGATTCGGATCGTTGGGGCAAAGCATTAAAGTCGAGCTTAATTAAGTAATTCCCGTGGCACAACGGAAGCGTGTAGCTTTGATTGCTGTCTCATGCCACGTTTGCCTCATATTTGCCCATAAACTAGCGTATAAGCCCAGTTAGTTAGTTAGCCTAATTATGCGATATACACATTTTGATAGCCCTCCTCTCTGTCCCCAACGGAAATGAACACGAAATTGCCCGGGGAGCAACAATTCAGCGTCAATGCCGATGTCAATAATAGTCATAATAATGCTCATATTTGGGTGGAGCAATCACCCAACTACTATACACAGGTAACTCTGACTATAAATAACCAAATTAATATTTGAAATTGCCCTCAGAACGCTCAGAATGTAGGGTGCATGTTTATCTGAGATTAACTTTTACAAAAAAAATCATTATTGAAGTGCTTAAATATAAAATAGACTCTATTTATTGTAATTCCTTTTTTTAAAGAGATTAATCGTAGGGTATGTAAATTGTATTACTAAAATAGATGTTATATATTTAATTTAATTTTATTTTTATTCGTCAATTATAATAATATAATATATATTTTCTAAAAATGTGTTGTAAGTTGAATAGAGTCATTTGTTCAACAATGTAATTCAATCAATTTTACAACGATTTCATTCTTTGAAATTTATATATAAATAAGTATAGAATTTTCTACGCTCATCCCGTAAGTTCCTTTGCAGTGTACCCAGAGTTCGTTATTACCCGCCGTGTAACTTATTCATTTATGTGTTAAGCATCAAGTTTGCAATAACTGAATCCGGCTTACAAAAAAGGCAGCAAGAGGCGAAATGCGAAATATAGCGAAAAGCAACTGGGATTTATCGTGACGAGGTTGGCAGGAGTTTCAACGGCGATTGCGGCTGTTATTAAACACGTTTATTCTAAGTTTTCCCCAAAGCACTTTTTCATATTGCGTTTTGCCATATTTTCGCCATGTTTTGTTGGATTGCGCAAAAATTTCAAATTAAGTTGCTGCACAGCCCGTCAGCTTCAGCTTCAGCTTCAGAGCCAGTCCAAGACCCAGCCCCAACGCCAGGACCAGGCCCAGGACCAGGCTCAGTCCCAATCCCAGACCGAAGAGAAAGCCGTATACGGAGCAGTTGCCGTAGTCGCAGCCGTTTCCGTAACCGGATTCAGGACTGGAGCTGTAAGTGAGCAACAGAATTGCATCACGTACATGGGCAATTTGCCAGCAGAATAATACGAAATACACACACGCACACACACTCACACACATACTCGCAGACAGATGTGCAGACACTGTCTGTGTGAGAGTGTGTGTGTGTATCTGTGTGAAGGTTGTTGAACGCTGTCCAACTGGCCAAGTGCCTGACTGCGTAGCCTTGCTTAGTCAGTTTTATATAGTTATTTTTTGTTTTGTTTTCCATTCTGTTTTTTTATTTTATTTTTATTTGATTTTGTTTCTGTGTCGTTTTTTGGAGCACAGGTTTCATGCTTGAGAATTTGTGAATCGCAGCAAGAAACAATGCCGAGAGCATAAACTAAATAAATGCGAATGTTTGTTTGTTTAACTATCTCTGTGTGTGTGTGTGTGTGTGTGTGTGTGTGTGTGTGTGTGTGTGTGTGATGTGTGTGTGTAAATGAATATGTGCACACTCTATACAAAGAAACAGATTACTTTCATCGCTTTGTCCGTGCTGAGCAATTAATCTTGCTTGGCATCTCTTTCTCTCACATACTTGTACTCACTCTCGCTTTGTTCACTTACCCACAACAATCATGTCCTCATGACCGGAAACTGTCTGGAACGAAGGCGCCTCGCCGGACACTTCGCACCGATAACGACCCGTCGACTGGAGGCTCACCGAGCGCAGGACAACGGCGATGTCCGTCGAGTTTTGCAACTGCAACAAACAACAAACAGCATACAAATACAAATACAAATACAAATAAATAAAAGAAAAATGGAAACTAAGTGAAAGTCAAAAAACAGCATGTAGGTCACTAAATAAATGTCTTTCACTTTTCAGAAAATAAATGTACATGACAATTGTCCTGACAATATATAAAATATAGTGGATTAAATTTTCGGATATACTAACTAGGAAAAGAAGTCACAAATATTATATGTCGTAAAGTTAGTTCAACTAAAAAAATATATATATTATTTCTCGGTATATTTCATGCCATTTTTTTAACAATACTATAAATTTTGTCAAATGAATCAACAAATATTTTGGCATTCATAAGCTTAATTTTAGTGATCATTAAAGAACTATAAAATATGCTTGATGAATACACATTTTTCTGCTAACTGACATATTACAAATGCTTATAATTTAAAAAAATTTATTCAAATATTTTTTAGCTTTAACAACTGACAACTGGAAAGTTATATAAAATTGAAATTATTCAAAAAATCTATATTGATTGCAATTAACTTTAATTTCAACACTAGTTTTTGAACAATGCTAGAGTACAACAGAATTTAATTATTAAACCGAATTCTTTTGGGATGTGAATTTATAACACTCGTTTCAAAGAAACTCTTTGCATTAATGCGAATGTACTCAGAATGTTTTATGATTCACATTATAACGCTCGAGGGTATCATCGTCGACTTCCTTAACGCCTTCAATGTCATCGTCGTTATCATCAATTGCATCCTCATCCTCCTCTTCATCATCATCATCATCATCATCGACGTCATCATCATCCTCATCAACATCGTCGTCATCGTCCATCAATGATGTTGATGCCCCAACCAATTCGCTCAATTCCTTATCACTGACTGGAAAAACACTGTCCAGTTGTTCCGGCGTGGCATCGAAATGTTCCATGGCCGCATGGAGTTTCATCTGACTCTCCATATGCAGAATGCTCTGGTCCTTGTCGATCCTGCCCAGACGCAGACCGACCTCGATGGGATTGCTTTCGGGCTGGCGCACCATTTGGGCTATCATCTCAATGGCATCCTCATGGCTTAGAGGCGGCACCGACTCCTCCAGTGTCTGCAGCAGCTTCGATTTATTCTTGGAGTACATTACATTCAGTTCCGAAAATGTTGACGAACGTATAAACTATTTCCTGTCTTGCTAGCTACTAATAATTGACTTTAATGGGGCCAGAGTAAAGAAATATGGAAACCTGCCTACTCGACTCAACTCGAATTGAATTGAATTGAATCAGTTTTAGTTGATGTTCTAGACGAATGAATGTTCGTCACTCACCTCCACATCGACGCCGGGCAGCGGAAACACCTGTCCTGGCGGCATATCACGTGGCACATAACGATAAAACTCGAAGCCATCCTTGTACCATTTCACAGAGTACAAACTCTCGCCATCCAAATCGAATTTGCAGCCCAGAATGGCATCCTCATGTCGCATGATGTGCTTCGGTATTCGAATCTCAGTCATTGTCAAGCTCTCCACGTTGACTGTGAACAGAAACAGAAACAGAACAGAAATGAAATGAATAGAAACAGGAGATTAGTTATTTAAAGCAGCTACACGATTAACTAACTTCATACATATAAGGCGATGTCTCTTCGAGCTTCGCTTTAATAGGCATTTAGAACAATGAGATCTCTTGCCTGCAGTTCTCAAGTTACAAGTTCTACGGATTCTCTCTTCTCAATGCCAGGCCCATAAATAACTTGCAGCAAGTGCATAAAAGTCAAGGAAATCGAAAGAAATTCGCTGGCAAGCCAAAACAATGCGCTTTTGTTTTGCCAACACAATGCCAACTAGCAAAAGAATGAAAAAGCTGAAAGCAACTTGAGGCGTGCAAAACGTGACTTCTCTCTCACTTTCTCACTCTCTTTTATTCTCAATCTCTGTCTCACTATCGCAGTGCCTTTCACTGTCTCGCTGATGAGGATTCTGTTGTGTGCACTCGAGACAACGAAACGAAAAGTTGCCGACTTTTAAACGCACACAAAAGCCCAATAGAGGTAGGCTTAGACAATTTGGGTCAAAGTTATGACACGAAAATCAAGATATGAAATTAATATTGCAGAAGAAATGAGCAACTGCATGAAAGCCCTGAGAATGGAAGACAATGTGCCAATAGAAAGAGAATTAAGCTCTTAGGAAACCAAGAAATTGCTGAACCGCGAGCAGTTTTAAAAAGAACTTTAGATTCTCAATTAATATCAATAATATTAATATTATTAGTAAGTTAAATCTATGCTTCTTTTTTGATAAATAGAAGAAAATAAGCACAACTGTTTTATTTTAATTATCCACACTTTTTTAAGCTTTTGTAAAATATTAAAGCTTATTTCTCTCCTCTCAGTAAGAACACCATCTATTTGTATTAGACACCAATCAAATTAGTTAATGCAGCCATTATAATAACTGAATTAGCTAATGCTTTACAAAGAGCAATTTAGTATTGCTGAAAACCAACATAAATTGAACATAACATATACTTGTAATTTATATTTAGACTGCTCTCGTCTGATGATTGTGCTATTTATAAAGACGACACAATGCTTAATTCCAGCTGCTGTTTGTTAACTCGGCTTTTTTCCTGTTCTTTGTTTATGTGCTGCGTTGGCATTTTGCTAAAAATAAAAGCTCATTACGTCACTGAAAGCGGCGGCATTAAAGGCATTTGACCGACCAAGCAACCAACTAAAAAAAACGCCCGACAGCCTTTAGCGGTAAAATAAACAAGCGCAAAGAGTGTGCGTCGAGTCGAGTCGCGCACAATGCAAAAAGGGAAAAAGCCGCCATTGAGGCGGCGGCGACGACGACGACGACCGAGAGCAGGAGCAGGACGTGAACCAGATCTAGAGTTGGGAATTTGAGTTTAACAAGTTCCATGACTCAAATTTTCAATTAACATTAGTCATTTTATTTAAGAGTTTTAGAAATTTGTTTCAAGAAAATTAAAGCTGCCTTTAAAAATAAATATATACAAAATGTTTTATACTTTTTAAATATATTCTATTAAAAAACTTTATTTGATATATTTAAAATTTTAATTAAATAAAATGAGCTGACTAACTACATTATAAATCGTTCACACGTTCAATTGATTTATTTTAGAACTTTATTTAATAAAAATTAATGAAACTTTTAAATTCACAAATAACTATATAAAAAAGATTTTATAATAATAATTATATTTTATTAGGAAATCGTATTTATTTAAAATGTTTATTGCGTAGAACAATGAAAGTCATATTAAAAAGAATTCAATTTAAACTGTCCAACTAAACAATATTAACGATCATAAATGACTGTATAAACTCATTAGTCTCTTCATATAACTGGTTCATTTGATCTTGTTCTGAACGAGTCGACTCAACTCTAACAGTGAGTGCAAAGCGAAATCGCCAACTCGTCCGCCTTTTGAGTGCAGTTCCGTTTGACGGCGTCGGTCTCCGTTTGTTTTTCCTGTTTTCCCAGTGCGTTGGCCGCTGTTGATATGTTTGTTTGTGGCGAACACTTTGAGTAAAGTATTTATGACATAAAGTATGATTTAGCATTATGCACTCAAACAAAACTTCAATGCAAAAAGGCGCACAAAAGTATGCTATACTTTTTAACGCAGTCTTTGAACACTTGACGGCTTTTTGCTTTGATTTTCCGCTCTTTACGAACATTACGTTTAATTTCAGCCAACATAAATCAAAAGTTCCACCTGAAAGTCTCTTTTTAGACTTTAGACACAATGTGGCCTTCTGGTTATTTTTTTTTAAATAGAAAAGCAAATGTTACTTTTAATAGTTTTTCATTCGATTTCGCACTTAACACTTGAAATAAATAAGCGTCTTTCTATCTGTCACTTACGATCGGACTGAATGTTTTTGCTTGTCTAGCAGAATAATGAATTATTCAAATTGAACAAAACACATTCGGTGAAAAGATAAAAATAACTGACCTAGACAAATGACGTCAGTGAGAGTCCCATCAACAAGACTGGAAATGACAGTAGCATGATGTTCCAAAAATAAAGTTAACAAATACAAAGTGTGCGGTATCGTTTTGGCGAATCTTGTAGCTTGCTATCAACAGACTCTCTATCGAAACCGGAAACCTGACTAATTTTTAAGCCAACGACTTGAAATTTCATACAACATGAAAAGTTTTGTCATCCAACTGGCGCTTAATTAAGATGTGAACTCAAAAGGGGTAAAGGGAGAGGGGAAAGTCTAATGGGAAACGGAGAAAGTGAATTCTCAACGCTCACATAAAGTCGGACGGAAAGTTTTGCATTTGATGTCGTGTTACGGTCTAAATACTATTACCTTGAAATAAAGTTGCCGTACAAAAGTTTCGCAGTTAATTATTGTTGATTTTTAAATGATTTCATTTGCTGCTCGAGGCCAAATGTCAAATACAGGCAAAAGTTAAAGCGTCAGCACCAAGTGAGCTTGTTGCTTTAACTGTTAATCAAAATAGTTAACAAGTAAAGTGTCAAACCCAGACCAAAACAACTACAGTTTTGGGAGCATATTTTAAATATCGAAAATTAGTTTATTTCAAATGATATTTATATATATGAAAATGGCGAATAATTGTACACAATAAATTTCAGTTTGCAATTTAATTTGGTTCCTTAAAATCATAAAGAGTTTTTTAAGATATTTGAGTTATACTATTATTGTAATTAAATTTTAAATAAATTTATTAATTCATAATAATTTAAGTTTATATCAAAGAACTATGGATTTGAATTAATTTAATTTAAGCCTCTACCTGCATATTCTATCGAACAATATTATATTTTCCCATAGGTCCAGTTCATTTTATTCAGGTTTGATATCTTAACTCTAACCTACGATTGCAAGTGTCAAATGCAGTAATTAAACTCATAAATCTAACAAATTTGATTACAGTTATTAATAAAAGAGGAAGCCAAGTCTAGAGACGGATTTTTCTTATACTCGTAATTTAGGCTGGAAAATTCTGATGCAGTCGAAATGATGATTTATGCCGAGACTAAGGATCAGTTTAGGCCGGATGCCAGGCCTTGAGCAAGTAAAGATGTTTTACCATGTTTCGCAAACGCCGGCAGCATCAATACGCATCAATTCCGCCCCCTTTTTGGGTTTTGCTAACAGACAGACGGACGGATAGACGGAGACAGACGAGAATGGAACGTGCTTAATCTGCAATCAGAAGCGGAAGTTGTCTCAGTCTACAATGGCAGCAACAACAACAACAACAACAACAACAGGCAGGCCGTTGTCTATTGTCTATGTCCCTGTCTCGTATCCCTGTCTGTGTCTGTGTCAGGCTCGTTTTCTTCTTTGACGATGAGTGCGTTCTTTTAGTCTGGATTGTTGTTGTTCCTACATAGTGTAAATGGAGCACGTTCCTCACTCCTCACTCCTCACTCCTCGCTCCTTTGCTGCATTGCAGGCGCACTTGCATTTGCATATTCCCGCAGTGGGAGGGGCAAAAAAAAAACTCGAGAACTCGAAAACTTTCTCATCGATTTGAAAGCCTGCACATAGATATGCTAACGATGGCTACAAAGTCAAAACTGTGTCGCGTATTTATGTTTCAAATTTTTTTATTTCCTTAAAGAATTGCACAAGAATTTGGCTTAAAGAAACTTTTCTGTTTGCCCAATTTTAAAAGAGAAATGAATCTATCTCTGTGGCTCTTTCTGTTGAAATTGCCGTGTTAATACCCAAAACAATATTATTCCTTATAATTAATGGTAAATGATTAAAGCAGATGTCAACGCCTAGGTCAAATACTCTACAAATTTGCTAATCATAACGAAATGATACCAACAATAAATCAAAGCATCTGTGACAATTTACAATTTGTGATTGTCGAATTGCTTGAGGCCAAATACAACAGCTATTTTCTTTAATTAGGATATCAATTAGTTGACACACACACACGAGCATTTCCATGTACGTGAAATAATATAATTAAAATTTATTTCGACTTGTAAATTGGCTGACGGCAAAAAGTGCTTGCTTGCATCAACCCAAAACAGATTCATAACAATGCCAATATGTACTCGTATATGAAATCGATTAATTCAATTAAATTGAATACATCAATTTTGAGTTATATGATTAATTACATTCCCAGCCAACAGACACATACACACACACACACACACACACACAGTTATAGAACACAAATTTGATAGACGCCATTGCAATGACAATATGTAAATTATTGTTGCATGTTTCTAGGCCCATTTAATATGTTAGTCTGAAAATGATTTCAAAAGTGTTTGCCACACAATTGATAAGTGCAATTTGGTTGTAAATTAAGCAGCATTATAAATAATTGATTCAAGAGATTTGAAAAGCAACTCAGTATATATTTCAATTTCAGTTTGCTTTAATAAACCGCACAATGAATGTTTGACTACTTTTCATTAACTGGCAGCTTGTATGCGTGTCGGTTAACATTAGTTTCATGTACTGCCAATAAATATGTACTTCCTTCTGACTGCTTTCCTTTCACTTGGTTACATTTGGCCAAGTGTGCGCCACGTTTGCTTAATTTCATTATTGTTGCTCACTTTCGTACGCGCTGGAATTTTCTGTTTTTCTTCTCTTTTTTCTCTTCTTTTCCCTCTCAGTCATTGCTGTGACATGCGTACGTGACCTCATAATAACAAAGTAAGATTTTTATCTATAATTCAGTGACGCGCTTTCCGAGAGAATTAAGTGCCGGACAGAAGTCGCCGGCGCAGTTATAACAATCATTTCTTTCTTTCAGCCTGTCTAGACGAAATTGTATTTGTCAGTAATTATTTGCCCCCAATTGAGCAAATTATCCGCACAAAGCACAAGAAATCTACTTCTCTATAGTGCCTGCTTAAATAGTAAACACAAAGTCCACAAGAAACTTTGCTTTGACAACTTGAGCATCAATTTGAAGCATAGAAAAAAAATCAAATATATATATATATATATAATTGAAACAAAAACTTGTCCATGTTTATTTATTTAATTAAATGCGACGCCGTGAAAGTTTTCTATGAGCACTCGAAAACTAGCGCATCCATTATGAGGCTAAGCAATCAAGTTAATTAAATGACGCCAAAGGAAAAAAAAACGCTAGTCAGTCACTTAATTTGTCATCCAAAGCTAATGAATAGAAATGTTTGTGCCAAGCAAGAATATTAATAAATTTAATACAGCTACCATATTATCTGCAATCTGCGATCTGTTCCAAATTCCAACCAGAAAACTCATCGAGTTGTTTTTATACATAATTGAAATATTTTCAATAGCGCTATAAAATAATAATCTCAATTTAACCACAGAAAGCTTTTGAGTTGGGATTGGCATTGCGTATACGCAACGTTTGCTTTATTCAAAGATATTGTCTTTTAGCTACCAGCCTATTAGTCGTATCTGTGTCGAAATGAGTTTACCACAGCAACAAGACGACAGTTAATTTTGTTTATATTGTCAAGTAGTTTGATGAACTTAATTAAAAATAAGGCAAACTTATTATTAATGCCGCAAGCTTGGGGAGGGGCAAAGTGAAGGTCGTGCCACCAAAGTTTGTCGAGTCAGCTGAGATTTGAGCCATTTTTGGTAATGGATTCAAAGGTTTTGACTGTCTGTCTGCCTGTCTGTCTGTCTTTGGCAACTGTCAAAGTTGTTTGGCATCTCGTAAAAACTCTGCACGGCCTTAAATCGATTAAGTACTCGTAATCGAAGTATCAGAATGTGCCACATGGTCTTAAAGGGCGACAAAATGCGGCTGAAACTTTGTTACGGCACTCGCACACATCTCTGGGGGGCCGGCAACAAATATTGTTGGCTAAAATATTTGCACGCGGACCGACGAGAAAAGCAAACTTTTTTGGCCAATTTTGGCCGGGACTCGTTTGGCGTTCGCCAAAGTTGCTAATAAATTAAATAAACATTCAAGCCCCTGCCCAGCCGCATTCTCCAATTCCCACTCCCTCCGTGAACTACTCACCGCTGCAGAGCAGAGTTGCCAGCGCCAGGACGAGCAGCAGGTTCCAGGACGTCGAGCAGGATGTGAGACTGGGACAGAAGGGGCAACAGCCACGGCCACGTCGTCGTCTATTCAAAGTTGCACCCATTTTGTTGCATTAATGTGTTCCGCTTTCGCTCCCTCTCCTCTCTCCTCTTCCCTTCCTTCTTCTGCTTTGCTGTGTACTTATTTTGGTTTCTCTCTCTCTCTTTGATGGCTGTTTGTAACACTTTTGGTGCTTTTTCTTGGCCAACTTTTCTTCTTTACGTCGCTTGTTGCTGTTGCTGTTGGTGCTGGTAAAACTTTAATTTTTCAATTTGTTGCGGAATTTTCGGTTATATTTCTTTTGCTACAATTTGGGACACGCAGAGTTTTTTCCCTTTTCCTTCTTCCTCTTTTATGTGTGCTTTCTTCTCTTTTTTTTAGTTGTTTGCTTTGCGTTTTAGTTTGCCTTGTTTTGTTGTTGTCTCATTTGTGCAATGCAATAAATTTCACTTGACCGCCAACGAGGGAGCTCGTCACCCACCAGTAAACTGATGTCCTCCTCCTTCTTTGCTCTTTCTTCTCCTCTTCACTCCCTTATTCTTTGTCCTTCGTCTTACTTCTTGTTGCTTTTAGTTGTGGCCTGCGTTTTGTCGTTTGCTATTTATTTTTATTTTCCACGCGCTCTTTGCTATTTGCTCTTCTTATTATGAGCTCTACACACAAACACACACACACACACACCTACCAATACAGCTGCATTTACGTGTATGTGTAGTTGTAAAGGAAAGTGTATTCACAGTTACATTTACATGCGTCCTGCCCGTGTTTGTTCAGCAATTTGTGTGTTGTCTATTTGCAGGCGTTTGTCTTTGCTTCCTTTTTATTTTCATTTTCATTTCGATTTCAGTCTGTCTCCTTTAGTTCTGCTTGTTATTATTCTTCTGCTAGTTGTTATTGTTATTCTTATTCCTCTTCGCTTAGCGTGTACGCAAATTAATTGAAACATCAGCAAAATGTCTGCTTGCAATCACACATATCCAACATCACAGCATCGATCGAAGTCAGAAAGATTCAACTGCAAAAAAGGAGAACAGATTTGAAGAAATAAATTTAGATTTTGTTCTGTGTTTTTAAAAACCATTATTTTTAATAAAAAATTTTTTTTGGTTATAATAAACTTTAATTTTTTATAAATGTTCAATTTAATAATTTAAAGTCTCATCCAACTTTTAAATTCATTAAATATGCTATGCTTAATATATATTCAAGTTTTAATTCATGTATTATAGCAAATAATAATAAAAACAGAAAAACATTCAACTATCAGATTTTATGGCAATCTGCCTAATTGGAAATGGAATACTAGCGATTCTCGGAGAATCAATTAATTTTTATAATCAAAATTAATGGACAAGAGATAATTTCAATTACCAAAGCTCAAATGTTATTGAAAAAAAGTTATCGATTATTGTATTGAATAAAATATTTTCAGGCTATTTAAAAACGTATTTAATAAAATAATAAAAATTGAACATTTTCAAACTGCAAGCTATATTGAAATCCAAAAAATATATATATTTACTGAGAGTAAATCTCTGACAAAGGATTAATATCAGTGCAGGAATCCAGACAACAAATGCAAATGCAATTCCAATATGTAATGTTATTGTGACCAAATGAAAATGCCAATCTCTTGCCTATAGAGAGCTTAAACAATTCAATATTGAAACCTGAGCTTAAAGCCTTATAATTGCATCAAAGTCTATTCATCTTATAGCACTGACAATGAAGTCTTATACTTAATGTAACTGAATATCACAGTAATAACTACCAGATATGATGGCCTAGTTTAATTAATTAATCACACATGTTGGCCAATGGCCCTTAATACTCACTGAATGCCTCAATCAAAAGATGCTTAGAGTCAAATAAAGTGGTTGTTAGTTGGCCTCTTGTAATAAACTCGATTTGGCAGCTCAAAACCCGAATGACAAACATAAGTAAGTCCATAAATTAATAATGAATTGGCAAATTCAAATGCGAAATATGACGACAACTCCACTGTTATTTGTGTATGTCGATGTGGGATAAATTAAATTTACATAAAATCAATTAAACACACACTCAGCCAGAGTCTACATCTGTGTCTGTATCTGTGCAACAAAGGAGAGCATAAGAAAATCATAGACCTAAATCCCACACACAGACATTTAGTTACAACAACTGTAAGCGAAGAAAGTTTTCAAATGAAAATCATGTTGCGTAATTAGAAGTCATGAATAATTTTAGCACCTTGTTGTCAGTTATTTAAAACGAGACTGACTGACTCACTAACTGACTGACTGACGCACATGCCCCAAACCCAGCCCATTGAGTGGCTTATGCAAAATAGTTGGACCACAGTGCGTATACTTGATGTACGTATATATAGCATGTGTATGCTAAGTAAAAACACAGCATTTCAGACAACAGACAGATTTACATAGGCAAGATATCTCTCTCCCTCTCTGTTTCTCACAGCCTTTTGCATAATTAATTATGTGACTAGAATCGCGTCGCCTTGTTAAATATGCAAATATCCCAAACGCAGGACTCCAACAGCCCCGAAGGACGTGTCTTAAAGGTCACTCACATGCTGATGCTGACGATGATGCTACTGTTAATGCCACTGCTGCCTTGACTACCAGTTTACAAGTCAGTTGTCAGTGTCTCATAGATGGCTACGACGCTGACAGCTTGGCTTAAGTATATTAAATTGCGCATACGCCGTGTGTTTGCCATAGTCTTAGTTTAAAGTTAACCTTCAAACCTCTGACATTGTTACCACAAAGAAAAGGTATTTCAATTGCTCTGTTCAATGGCTTGCAATACAAAGAATGCCACAGTACGAACCCACACACACACCCACACTCTCACATGCACTCACACGCACTCACACACACATTCAGTTCACACACACCTGCATAAATTGACTGGGCCTAAGCGCATGCTGCTATGTAGGCCAAATTCAACTGAATGCTGACTGAAAAAATGAGGGAATGCCAGCACAGACTTACAATTAAACAGACTGACTGACTGACTGACAGACTGACACCCGTGGCTCGGTACCCGGCCATTTGTTTTTGCCCTAACGCTATGTCTGCCGTCTGTTAGGGCCATGGCCAACGATGCTGCCCCCTTGGTTGGATTTCGGGCAAGTGATTCCTTTAAATTTAAGCTATGACAGCAAGACAAGAGAATTTCAAAAGATTTCAAGCGCTGCAGAGCTAGAAAAGACAACAAAATTGTAATTTAATTTAAAATAAACTTAATAAAAGTAAAGGATTGCTATTAATTTGTTTTATTTTTTTAAAAATCAATTTACAATGCATACAAGTACATAATATAGTACATAAATACTATATTTAGATCAGTGAAAATATAAAAATAATGTTTAGAATTTATGAAGAAATACATAAATGTATAATTTCCCCAAAGTTGTGTATTTTTTCCTTTAAAAGAAAAAAAATTTTGAAGCAGTAAATTGCATATTTAAATTTTAAAATATAAATCCATGTTTTACTCCTTGTAACTCTATAACATAAACCTAAATAAATATGCATGCACTGTCCACTCATTTGCTTTATAATTAAATGTTTTGGTTAACCTAATTAAGGGCATGTGCACAGGTATTTTAATAAATAAATTGGTTGACCGGATAACAAGTAATTTCTCCAAAAAAAAAAACAACTGCAATTATGCTGAACATAATTTGATTCTGCTGCCAATTACCAAATTGGCCTCATAAAATACCGTTCTATCGTTCTACTAAACAAAACAAAAAAACAAAGTAAATTAATAGGCATTATTTTAGCTATTTTATAGGTAGAATTTCATAATTATTATAAATTATGTTGACACCTGAGGCGCGTGTGCAAATTGTGGACCACGACGAGGAAAAGTTTAGCTGAAATTTGTGTGCAGTGCCATTACAAAAATGTGCAGGATATTCTGGGTACGAAAACGTCCCCAGGGGAAATATGGCTTAAATTGTGCGACTCATTGTAATACTCACTTCTCGACGTTCTCTCTTCTTCCGCTCTCTAGGTCTTAATATGCTTTGTGGCCAGGAAGTCGACGATGTTGTTGGCAATGAAAAGGCAGCTTTGGCTTAGACTTGCTGCTGTTGTTGTTGCTATTGTTGTTGTTGCCGGCAATTGGCATATTTTTTTGTTTAGCCAAAATGGAAGTGGAGGACTGTTGGCCTTGTCTGGGCAGGCTTAAGCTGATGTTGAAATTGATGTTGTCGTTATAGTTGAAGTTGAAGTTAAAGTTAAAGTTACACGTGGTGCGAAGTATTTTGAGCTGGCGTTGGCCATGTGCATTATTATAATAATAATAACAAATTATTAGTTGTCACGCACGTTACGCTACTTTTGTTCATAATTTATGCATTTTAATTTGTCAAGCGAAATGTGCCACAAACACACACACACACACACATAAACACTCAAAACAAAAGAGGGTAAAACATAGTAGATGGCAACTACTTATGAATATGAATATGAGTGCTCATATGAATATGAATTGTACTCGCTTAGTCTTTGTTGGTTAAAGTTTTAGCTGCAATTCACTTATTGAGCAATTGTTGTTGTTGTTGTTACTTTATTTGCTATTTTGTATTTGTCTTGCACACACTCATATATTCATAATTTAGCCTTTTCACTGCTGATTCACTGACACACTCACATACACTCACGAATCTCTATCGTTGTCGTCGTTGTCGTTGTCGTTGTCGTCTTTGTTGTCGTTGTCTCGGGCTCGGAGCCGTTGTCGTCGTCTCAACCACACAGCACCAATAACCGACCAAGACTAAAAGCTTTGCTCTCCTCATTACCTGCTTTTCACTTGGGCCCCAAAAATAATACGAGCCACGAATTGCCGAATGACGCATCACGCTGCCAACGACCGGATATCAGGATAAGAAAAGCCGAGCCAACTTGGCCAAAAAGGAAATACGCTCGCACAAACCCATTTCACATTGTCTGAGGTTGCGAATTCGCATGCGAGAGTCTAAGCTCAACAGAAAGAGAGTTAGCAAGGAAGAGAGAGAGAGAGAGCGAGGCAGAGAGACAGAGAGAGAAAGAGCGTAAGATTGGGAGCGCACTCGTGCACGAAGTGAAGGCCGTTCAATGAGTGAGTGCGTGTTGATTTTCCTCTCTGCTCCTGCCTGTTTCAATTCCACTTTGTTCCGCAGCTTTTAACTGACATTTGACTGTTAGTATTTTTAAAATTATATGGGGAAATTTCTTTTTGTAATGTAAAATAAGTAAATGAATAAATAAAGTACATACAAACAGTTGAAAGTCATAAATTAATCCATTTTTGTTTATTAATTTCAGAATTTTCTAACAGCTATAAATGTTTTTTAAAATAATTTAATTTTCTAGTTAGATACTCTAACTTATATAAGAGCTTGCATAATATGGTGTCTGTTTATAGAACAATTTATTTTGGGGATTAACTAAATATAACAATAATTAATTTTTATTTAAAAAAAAAAATAATTTTTTATTACTATAAAATCACGTCAAGAAATAATATTCTTTTCATTTTAATTAAATTTTGTATTATTTATTGAAATAGTTAAATTAGATTTTTCAATAAATAACAAATGACTTAATAAAGTGAATAACATATTTATTTATTTATTTATTGTCAGGCTAAAAGCAGCCGACACAACAATTAAACTAAAATTAATATTAAAGTGAAAATTATTTATATATGTGTATATTAAATTTAAAAATTAAATTAAAATTAAACGTTCTGGGGTGTCTAAAATAAAAGAGAAAATAAACTGGCCCAACATTTGATGCAAGATTGTAGCAAAAATGTGTTCTTTTTTGTTAATTATTTATTTTTTTTTAAATTAAAATTGATGTACAAATTTTTTTTTGCTTTAGATTGTTAGTTAAGCTTAGTGGCATCAACGGCATCAATGGCATCAATTTATCGATGTTTGCCAAAACAACAACAAACTCAAGTAAACACTCATCCACACACACATTCACGCACACACTCACACACCCGCATCAGCTACAGGCTGCGCATCATTAGTCCTAAAACAAAAAACTGCTGACTGACGCATATTGGCAGACTGAATTGCAACTTGGCCCAAACTGGCCCACAAGCTGCGGCCCCAAAGCAAAAGTTGTTATTACAAATGCCAAGCGGAATGTGGAAGTTGAGGCTCAGCTTTGGCTCATTGACAGTCATAACGCTGAAACGCGTCTCAACTTGAGCTAATTTGAGCGCAATTTGCGAGTGGAGAGAGAGGCAGAGAAATAGAAAAAGAGAGAGAAGGAAAAGAGACTGAGAAGTGCAGACAGAGAGTTAAGAATTTGCACTTTTGCTTAAGCGCAAAAACTTTACTTTTGCAGGTTGCAATGCAAGCTAATTTAGTCACCACTCTCTCTCACGTTCAACTGAAGTGAGACAGCAGTATCTGGATAGAGTAAGAAAGAGAGCGCGTATGAGAATTGAAAGGAAATGGCAGGCAAATGAACTGAAATTGATTGCGTCAACTTTATCGATACGCACACCGACTGTGTCCCTGTTTTGTTTCAAGTTTGTCTCATTCTCGTTTTGCAAATTGCATAAATTTGATTATCGAATTTCGTACCCATATCCTTTATCTTATGGTACAGAACAAGAACGTGTCCTGTACAGCTGTCGAGTCCTTTTGCCTTTTGCCAGTCGCTGAGGCAGCTAAAATTCGTTTAAATCTACGCAATTCTGCCTAATTGGCATCTGTATGCCGTATTCATGAACTGATTGAATCTCTTACACTCCACAGGCTTTATTATTTAACGTTTCAATTACAAGCCAGTCAGAGGCTGAGACTTTAACTGGACCTGAAACTGAGACAGTAAATGAGACGGAGACTGAGATGGAGACTGAGACTGAGACCAAGAACACAGACAAAACGACCAAGAACTGACAGTTCAAAATCAAATTTGTACTCTCGGCTTATTTTGAGGCAGATCAGACAATGGCAGGAGTCCATGTCTATGAGTCCTTGTCTTCCATTTTGGACTCTGACTCTCTGAGTGCGTAGTCATCAACGGATTTAGTCAGTTGCAGCTATTTAGCATGTAAATGTGAGGCAGTGCCAAATAGTGTGTCTCCCTCTCTCTCTCTCTCTTTCTCTCTCACTCCCTCTCCTTTTCTCTCTTTCTCTGACAGTCACTCAGCTTCCAACCATCTATTTTGCATACAAATTACTTTTCTTTATGTTTTCGTTGTGCTCAGAGGCAGCCTACAAAATAATTTAAATGTTTCATTTGATTACAAAATGTGCTTTATGTAAAGTGACTCCTTGTTTAATTGTGTCTCCCAAAAGGACAAAATACGCAATTCTTCTAGATCGAAGAGATTGTGAGCACAACTTAAAAACTAACTGCATAACATTATGGCTTATGTTTTAATATTTTGGAGATAGTTATTTTAAATATTTACTACAACATCTAATAAAAAAGATTCTAATCAACCTGATAGTGTATTTTATTTATTTAGATTTTTATTTGAAATTTTTACCCATGTTTCTAACAGATAAGTTTCTAATTAAAGACACAGTGCTGTGCTACATTTTTTATTGCCATAAAAATTCTACAGTTTTCGTTCGTTTTTCTTTCTTGCCAAGCAATTGAAAGTGTTGGCAGCAGTTAACATCAGCCAAAGGATGCGTCTGCCTTAAATTGTAGTCACAGCCAACCAGACACACATGCACACCCACAACACACACAAACACACTCAAACACACACACATTCACAAAACAAAGAAGTCGGTCATTGGGTTCGCAAAATGCAGCCAGAACACAGCCCACATTTGCGTCTGCTGCTGTTAAATATTAAAAAATAAAAAAGAGAGAATAACACGCACAGGAACACACTTACACACTGAAGCAAGTGTGGTACAGGCGACAAAAAAAATGTGTAACAAATCTGATTTTAATTGAGTAAAAGGAGAACAAATATTTGAAAGACAAAAGAGAAAAGAAAACTCGAAATCAAGTGAAATCGAATTGAAATTGGTCTTTTGCAAAGTGATTTTGAAATTTTTGTCGGCTGTTGCAAGCAACTATATGCCCATTGTGTGTGCTGAAGTCATTGCACGCTGGCGTATAATGATTACAGGCATATTACTCGTTTACTTGACACACAGGACTCCAGAGTTGGAAGAGAAGTGTTGGCAACAATGCAAGAATTTTCTATTTTTTCTATTTTTCACTGCAATTATCGTTGGCTTTATGATGTGTGTAAATGCATGATGTGTAGGCGCTCCTACATCCTGGAGCAGGACTTATTACTTCTGTGAGTGGAGCGAACATAAAATTGCCATAAAAATAACATTAGATGCCCCGCGGGATTCGCTCATCAGACAAAACAATGCCGCAAAGTCGCAAGTTGAGTTGAGTTGAGTCGACACACATTGGTCGACCGAAAGAAGTTTGTACTTAACACCCTTTTCCCTTTTCCTCTTACCACTTTTATTTCTACTGCCATCTTTTCAGTCCATTCATTGTTAGCGTCATCTTCATGTGTTATGGTTGTTTTGTTTGTCTGTTTGTTTGATTTTGGTTGGCGCTTTGTTTGCATTTGCAGCTCATTGTCCCTTTTGTCTGGCATTTATTACACTCGAGCGCTCTAATCAATGTGTCCCACTGATTAATGTGGCTCACTCGGAACCACCGAGCATCACAATTGCATGGGGCTTTGTGACCCGCTATTTGTAAGCCTGTGGGCTGGCAAAGCACTCACTCCGGCATTCCAATGCATTGCCCTCAATGAATAATTAAGCGGTTGGCACGCATTCATCAGACTGCCATGCAGAGCACATCAAACCGCAGCTCGTCCCACTTTCCACCTCTTTCCCCCTTTCTTGCCGCCAAAAAACCACAGCGTCTTTAATTTGAGCTCCAAGTCGTTGGCGGTCTGACTGACTGGGCTTTTATATTAATTTTTCACTTGCTTCACGTGTGTCTTGTGTGTCATTGCGTATACGACGCATTAGCCGCCATTTCAATCCAAATGCAAAGCCATCTAATTTATAGAACATGTCGCATATTTCTCTCAAGCGGAACAGCCAAAAAAGAAAAGCACATTTCGTCACGTTCCAAAAATGTAGACATCAAAAATAAAAAGAAAGAAATGAAATGAAATAATATTAAGTGTGAGGGAGAGTGAGCGCAAAGAGCATCAATATTTTGTCGTTTACCTTCATCTATTTGCGTGTATTTTTAATTTATTTGCATTTGCTCATTGAAATGCTACCCAAATACACACGCCCACAGTTAGGACGCCCACTTCAAATGCCACAAGACCCAAATAAATGACAATTTATGTGCTTGCTCAACGCACGCCTGTCATTTTTATATGCGATATTTTCGGCACCCGAAAAAATACTACAACCAAAAAAATAAAAAAAAATAGAATAACGAAGAAAATGAATATAAAAATATTAAACGAATTTTAACATGCAATTTTTACCTTCACCCAACCCGCTGTCTGTCATAAATTCTCGTTATACAATTTAAAACATTTGCTAAACACGCATTTCCTGCATGGCAATGGCATAAATTTACTTTTCGGGTTGCCCAATGGTCGCCTCCAAGGGATTGGCGAGGGAAGGGGATTGGTAAGGTTAGGGAGAAGGAAAGGGGAGGGTCAGTCGTGGACAGCAATGGACACCAGAGGGTCCAGAACTTCCACTCGCATTCGCAATCACACAGATAAAATTGTCAAATATTTGATGAATGCGTATCGAAAATATAAATACAAACTCATAAATGAAAATATATATTTTCTGGCCATTTTTGGAGTTTGTTTTTCTTATTTCGTAATACATTCTCAATTTTATAAATATATTTAAATGCATTGGACTCTGTTTATTTGCGAAAGCGAAAAACGTTTTAAGTTAATTTGCAATGATATTCCTAAAAATATTGTTCTCTTTTTTATGTGCTAACTTTTATGCTCTTGCAATGGGTAGAAATATTTTGTGATGAATTGTATAATGAATTGATTCATTAGAAATAATAACGATAATACATTTTTCTTGATCAGCACTCGCTTTATTATCCCTTACATCAGCTTTACTTAAAGCTTAACTTCTCCGTGGTATTCCCATGACTAATTTTTAATTGACAACTGACTGACAGTCAATGCCAAGACTGGACGACTGTTCACACCTCGGCTCAAGTAAATCCTCACGCTTTTGCTCAGCTTCTGGGCGGGGAAAGTCTACAATTTGGTAGTGTGCTCATTGAACCACAAAATTAGTGTGAGTTAATTTGCAGCCATCATCAACAAAGCACACAGACACACACACACACACAATCTAAACACTCATACAACCACACACAAAACACTCCAAAACACGTGTCAGCTTTCACGCATAGAAGAAGAAAATGGGGGAAATAGGGAAACGGACAACGTGACGTGCCGTGAGCCTTGAAAATTTATTAACACATGCCAATCATAAAAAACGAGAAATCGAAATTTCATTCAAACAAAAGTCTCAAAAAACGTCATGTTCCCAAAAACGTTAGCAACATATTTTTTATAACAATAAAAAAAAAAAGACTTGGTGAAGAAAAATATGTAAAAATGCGTTTTTATATATATTTAAAATAAATTGTTATCATTGAACATTTTTTTATAAATAATTTAAGCATATTTCAGAAGGTGAATTGTTGTCGAAAACGATCAGAGAAGAGAATTGAAAGCCGCTTTTTGGCCCAATTTTGGCTCAATATTACAGTCACGTTTTCGATTATGAAAATTTTTATTTCCGTTCTTTGTTGCAGCTACATTGTTCTGGCTGTTGATTATGCATATATTATTATTTATTATTTGTTATTTATAGCCCGCAGACAGCATATAAAAACAAACATTTACAACATTTGTTCAGGCAAACGAACAAAAAAAACATAGCATACTTTGCAGCGTTGCACTTTGAATGGCAACACGCGGCGTATGTGTAATATAAGCAAGCAAAAATATGTATATTGAGAAGAAGAGATGGAGAAATAGAGAGAGAGAGAGAGAGAGAGAAAATAGATGAGGATGAGAGAAATTGGGGGAAAGGAAAAGCTATTGAGAATAAGTGAGGCCTTCGGCTTAGTTTGTTTAAACTGTTAATTGATTTTGTCTTTGAACTTCATCTTCTTCTTCTTCTTCGTCTTCCGCAATTCATGCTGCTCTCGAATTTTGCGGTTTTTGTGCAACAGAGCGCGGTATTAGCTAAGCTGGACATTGAAACTGCTTAACTTTTATGCAATTTACAGCTAAAGTAAACTACTTTCAACTGTCTCCGATTGCCCCTTGCCACAGCCGGCATAAATCTAAGGCAACCAACGAACATTTTGCTCAACGAACGAACGACAAACAATTTTATTGTGCTAGGAGCACACACACACACACACACACACACACACACACACACACACATGCATGAACAATGCGATATGAGTGAGGTTAGTGGCCAGCAACAACGAAAATTGCAAAAGGATATGACTTTTCCACAGAGATAGAGAGCGAGAGAGGGAGAGAGAAAGAGTGAGGGCGGAAAAGAGATAGAGAGAGACACTCATGCACACACACATGCGATGCGGTTGCAGTTTTATGCGTTGACATTGCTGTTGCTGCTGCCACGCCCCCGCAAAACGAGTTGACCCCACAACGCCCACTGTCACAGTGTAGACTCTGATAAAAAGATAGAAAGAGAGAGAGAGAGAGAGAGAAAGGGACGACTACCGTTAGCGTGCAAGCACAGCTTGATCCTTTTTTATCTTCTATTTGATTTTCATTTTTAATACGAAAATAAGTTTAGCTTAAAATTGAATTATTTGATTTATTTTGCTGGCAAGAGGAACGAACACACACACACACACACACACACACACACATACTCACACACACTCGCTGTACTGTTTGTGCAAAAAGTTTTCTTATTTGCTGCAGTACACCAAAAAGTGCTTCCTACATTTTTGCTGGCCATTTTGTCTGCGCTTTTGACTTTGAGCATAATTTAATCGGATATTTGCCGTTGCTACTGCTCCCATTTTATATTATTTAAGTTTATTTTATCAAGTTGTTTGTTATAGATTTTCCCAGATGCCATTTGGCCAGTCACAACCGAACCGAAAACGAACCGACAACAACTTAAATAAATAAATTGAATTTACAATGAAATTTTTGCTTTGTCCACGCCCCGAATCCCAAAATTGTGTATTGCCAATTTCCCACAGAATGAGCCACAAAAAGAAGAATAAAAATAAAACAAAAGATTTTAATCATCATAATTAGTTTACGGTTCTGTTTACAACTCAAATCAAAAGCCAAAACAAAAACATACAAACAGCAACATTTGAAATACATTCAAAACTAGCATGAAAAATTGCCCTGCCAAACAATTGTGCACATGGCTGCAATTGGTTTTTGTTACATTACATAGTCGACAGCATCTCCAGCTGCTTTTTGTATGTTTTCTATGTGTGTGTGTGTGTGCGTAACGTGTTTGTTAGCCAAATTGAATTTATGACCTGTGGCGTTGCTCTGACACAGAGAGAGAGAGAGAGAAAAAGAGAGGGAGGGAGACAACTAACTGGTCTGACTTGACTTTGCGACATTGTTAAATTTTTGCTTTCTAATGGCCAAAAGGTGTTTCAAGTGTGTATGTCCGTTTGTCTGTCAGTCCGTCCGTCGACTAACTGTTCTCCATGTGGTATGTGCCTGTCACTTGCTTCAAATGGTTGCCAGACTCTTTTAATATGCAAGCTAATGGAGTTTTTGTTGTCTCTACAATGGACACCTCTACAAATTGCATTGGCCCTCAGATTTATAATCTACGCAGATAAATGACTCTGTCTTAAAGACCAATGCATATATACATCTACAAAAACTTCAAATTTATATGAGAATTTTTTTGATTTGATAACAATTGTGGTAAAAGGGAACAAAAAAGTTGTAACCGAGGGGGGGGGGGGGGCGATCAAGATCATTGAATTAAGGGGGTCTTCTCATTCAAAACCCGTTTTTAACCCTTTTTAAAAAAATTCTTATTTGAAAACGCAAAGAATAATTTTTATTTTATTGTATTAGAAAAAGTTCAAAGTAAATAAAAAAATTTTTTTTGTAATGAGACTTCAAAGTTGGTGGTGAAAAAAAAGGTGTCGTCACGGCGGCCACGATCCCGGGTCTCCGGAGAGTCCGAAATGAAAAAAAAAAACGGGGTTATAATCAGTATAGATGTAATTCTCGGGTGAACCTCAAGCTTTATTTTGTGATATTTTTTTGACAAAATGGCGGCCATTCAAAAAAAAATTTCAATTTCGGGCTGTTTTTTTTTTTTATTTGTAGTTTAGTGTAAAAAAAAAAAAGTAAAAAAATTTATAAAATTATGATCGAGGTTCACCCGAGAATGGTGACAATTCTGCGTCGATTCCACTTTGTTGTCATGAAAATCGGTTCAGTTGAACTAGGGATATCATGGCCGCCAGTTCGAAAAACGTGGTTTCGAGATAAACGCGTTTAAAGTTTTGACTTCACATGCTTTAACATTAAAATTGATTCACAAAAAATGCTGAATCTTCTAAAGTATTTCGAATTTCTAAAAATCCTTTTAGGGGCATATTCCCAAATACCCAAGCTATAAATAAATGCAAAAAAAGTCAAAAAAAAAAATGGTTCAATGCGAAGTCCCCCTTAGTCAAATGTAAAAAAATATCTAACAAAAAAAAAAATATTTTTATCATTTTGTTCTCCTACATATTCAAAAATTAATTGCATTTTTTTTGATAAGTACACAAGTTTATTTAAGCACGCCGAATTGCATTAAAAGAATTTAATTTTAATCTAGCTAAACAAAAATTTTTTATTTATTTTAATTAAACTTAATATCTTTTAATATAATAAAAATAATAAGTGTACACACACTATAAGTGTTAGCAAGCATAAGCTTAGTAACAATTTCTTATCTTATAAAGCCACATTAATTAATATATGAATTTATTTTTGAGCTTATCATTTTAAAAAATGTTTGGTATGATAACACATAAGTATAATATTATAATATTTGTTGGGCATACTCACTAATTAAAGTAATCGTGATAAACTTTTTACAAATTTATAATTTGATTTCTAGCTTTCGGTTTGAAAAAAAAAATACTCATCGTATATTATTGCCATTTACTATGGATAATAGAAGTGCGTAGTTTCCATTCACAAAGATAGCTTATAGTTGCGTTAATATAGATAAACATTCTATGGATAATAGAAGTGCGTAGTTTCCATTCACAAAGATAGCTTATAGTTGCGTTAATATAGATAAAGATTCTATGGATAATAGAAGTGCGTACTTTACAACAAGGGTGTCTAAAGTACGTCATAGTTCATAGTTCGTTTATAATATAAATAGGTATACAGTCAAGCTTCCATAACATGAATTCAATCAGCTCAAATCCAGTTTAAGTAGAGCTTATAGTAATATTGTCTTTCACAAAAATCTTTCCTTCTAATTAATTTTATTTTTGAAGAATGCTCAAATTGATTCCTTTCTCAATGTCCAATTAAATTTTGCATGCAATGATGATAAAATTTTAGATACTAAATTCCATTAACAATCAGAAAATTGTTTACATTAAAGAACTTTTATTTAAAATATGCCCAGCACAAACACAAATTTTATTAAATAAAGCGGGAAAAATAAAGTATATAAACAGTTTTGCTGCAAAGTTTTGAGCATTATAACTAAAACATGGAGTTAAGCGGGTATTTCAATGGAAATTGTACAAAATTTTTGTATCAAAATTTTCAAAATAAAAGTAAAGTGAGAAAGTACGACTGTAGTTAATCAAAAATTCCACGCCATCCATTAAGTATGGACGATATCATTTATTATTTTTGTATTGAATGATATCACGCGATATTCAAATATAGAATTAAAATCGCAAATGAACTTTAGACACTTCTTTGAATGCCGAACAATAGAAGATACTAATTAAAAAAATTTATTAAATACACCGCTGAATAAGAAAAACTGATAAGCAACCAATAATTGGAAGCATTTCAAATATAAAGACACCAGGAAGTTCTTAATCCAGAGCATTTGCTAGAGTCAAGAGACAGCGATCAGAATGCGTTTCCAGCCAGAGGTTAACTATAATCCGGACTTGAAGGTGTGGAGTGGAGTCGATGAGGATCCGATCTTTAATCCCAATCTCTCCCTGGGAGAGATCATCTTCACTGAAATGCGTCGTCACCCACAACTGATTGCTCAAGTGAGTTGACAAAGGAATATCGAAAAGGATACCAATTTAATTTAATTTCTCTCAGATCTCGGCTACTGAGAATACCGTGCTGACCCGGGAGGAACTCTTTCTCAATTCCCAAAGTGTGGCGAGCTATTTACGCAACTTGAGCCTTCAACAAAGTGACATAATTGGAATCGTGGCCAGGAATACGACTCATTCTTCCGCAGTCGCATATGGATGCCTTTTCAATGGTCAAGCTTTCCACAGCCTCAATGTGAATCATGCCCAGGCGACCATTGAAAGGCTTTACGATATAACAAAGCCCCGTGTGATCTTCTGCGATGGAGATGAGTACGAGAAAGTCAGCACAGCAACTGCCAAGTTGAATGTGAAGATTGTTACGTTGCGCAACCATAAGCCAGGATCAATTCCCATCGAGGATGTCCTTTCCACGCCAATTAAGGATGACTTCCAGCCGTACAAGTTGGAGAAGGGCAACGATCAAACCATGGCCATCATCAGCTCTTCAGGCACCACAGGAGTCCCCAAGGCAGTGACGAATTCAGGAACCCACAAGTTCTTCATGACCACCAAGTGAGTAAAATAAATTGAAGTGGTCTTCTATAATCATTACTCATTTCCTCGTACTCTCTGACAGGTATTTAAATACTTCCGATGTGGCGTATTGTCACAGCACTCTCGACTGGGTTTCGGGTGTGACAGCCACAATTACCACAGCCGTTCATAGCACAACTCGTGTCATTGTGGACGGTGGCTTCGATCCCGTTCTGATCTTGAGTCTCATTGAGAAGCACAAGATCAGCTGGTTCCTGGGCTCACCGCCCATGATGAACATGATGGCGAATGCACCGAACTTCGAGAGTACCAATCTCGATAGCCTCAAGCACTTCGTTTATGGAGGCGCCTCTGCTTCTCTTGAGGTTCAGGATCGTTTCCGTAAGCGTCTGGCTCGCGGTGTCATGAAGTTCGGCTATGGCTTCTCCGAGCTGAGTTCCTCGAGCTGCACCATTAACAATAACTACGACGAGAAACCTAATGCTGTGGGCCGTGTTTGCTCGGGCACTAAACTGAAGATTATCAATCCGGCGAACGAAGCACTGCCGCCGAATGAACTTGGCGAGATCGTCATTCATCCGGGTCATTATTGGGATGGATACTATCTCAATCCCGAGGAGTCGCGAGAAGCGCAAGACAAGGAAGGATGGTTGTTCACGGGAGACACTGGCTACGTCGATAACGATGGCTTTCTGTACATCTCCGGTCGCATCAAGGACATGTTGAAGCATCAGGGTCTTATGTATTATCCCAGCGAGGTCGAGGACATCATTGCTCAGATGCCAGGCGTGGCTGAGGTCTGTGTCTTTGGCATTCCGCACGAAACCAACTGGTATGAAAATGCAGCAACTGTTGTGATCAAGCGTGGTTCTAACGTCTCCGCCGAGGACGTTGTCAAATTTGTGAAAAACAATACAGATGCCAACTACCTACAACTCAATGCTGGAGTCCTGATTGTAAACGACATTAAGCGACTTCCCAATGGCAAAACCAATCGCCAGGCAGCAAAGGACTATTTCCTGGCAAATTACAAAAATTAGACTAATCACATTATTATCGTTCAATATTTTAATTTACTAAAAATAAACCCTAAACCATTTAACAAAATTAAAAATGTAGTTTGTTTACAAACAATGCTTTTTTGAGTGTGGCAAAAAAAATATTAATCAATCAAGATTCCTACATTCAAGTGTGCTCGACTGCTAGAAGCCCAGTACCCGAATTTACAGTTCAATGGCAACAAAGGAAATAAACAAAAAACCATACTTTATATTAAATCAAAATAAATAAAATATTATTTTTGAATTGAAGTCCAAATCGTGTCAAACGACGTGCATATTTTTTTTTTATTTCTTTTATTTTAATTTATTTAATTTTATTTTATTTTGATTCCCAGTGCTACAAGCTAACGCTTATTATTTAATGCACTAGTCACTTTTACAAACATCGGTTTTTTAAATATTATTAACATTAAACATTTTACAATTATAAAAGCAAAGAAAATGGAACATATAACCGTAACAATTTCTGATATTGTACTTATTAATTTATTTACGAATACATATTACTGTCAATATTTTTTTAGTGTTATAATTTAGTTGTTTTTATAATAAAAAACTTATAAATTGTAATAAGTAAAAAACCAATAAAAAAAACAGGAAAAATACCAAAATGTATAATTTACGATTTCAAAACTAGATCAGCGACTTCTGCGTATGTTTCCATCGCAGCCAAGTAATTAGCTTTGATGTTTGTTGGCGCACAAAAATTAATTAAACTAATTATTAATTCAGTAAACCAAAGCATTAATATTTGAAATTTTTATTTAAAGCCTAGTGCTTTTAAATTGTCTGTTGCTTATGTTACGACAGGATAAAGTTTTGACATTTGCACGAGCTAAAAGCTTTAGTTGACAGAAGCTTTCGTAACCATACTGAATACAGACTCACCAGCTTAAAAGTATACCCCAACAAATAAATTGCATTTATAAATATTTTAAATATATTGTAACATTTTTAGATATACTCACTAAGCCCCAATCTGGCTACTTTTACCCATAATTTAAAATTTCGAGTCTCAAACTAGAAAATTTGCTCAAATCTAATCGACTATCAATAAATTATAAAGCTAATAAATGGTTTTTGTTTATATTGAACATCGAAATTATTAATATTCAATTATAATTATATTATATTTGATTATATTATCGTTTTTAAATACTTTGAATATGGCTGAATAAATAGTTGTTTAACCTCTTACTCCCTACTAGCCAAACGAATTCCATTTGATATTCGGGCCTGTCCCGAATTCCGAAAATGAGCCGAAATGCCGCAAAACGAGTTGATTCGTGTTCCGAATTCCGAAAATCATTTTCACAACATGTTTTAGAAAATAAATGGCAATTAAAGCATTAAAATAAATATCTTAAGTTATAAACTGAAAACTAGAATAATGTTGAACATTTTTTGAATCGATTAACATCAAGACTTCAAGTTTAAACAGTTGACGTATTTTTTAAAAGCATCTATAAAATATTTTATAAAAAACCAAACCGAGCTGTTCTAAATTTCGCTTTACTTTTTACTCCAAATCCAAAGCCTCTAGAGTTTCCTTAATTGAATAACAAAATTCGAACAACGAAGTTTTAGTCTAATTTACTTTCTATCTGCCATATTCAACCTGAAATTTATAAAATTAATTCTCAAAACCAAGTTTAAAAAGTAAAAAAAAGCCTTTTTCGATCGGAATTGCAAACAGCAAAGAGTTAAACTTTCGTTTTCGTTTAGTTTTTACTTTCTGAAAACGTTCGATATTCGGAACAGACCTGATTAGGTATTAATATAAAAAAATAATTAATAAAATATTTTTAAAAGATACTAAATACTTGAAATTATATACCACAAAATTTCCTTTATGTGCACATTGCAAACTATTTTAATTTTTAAAAGTTGGACTTTCTGTTTATACCATTATACGAAAGATAGACGATATTCCAATGCTTGTTATTTATTATAATCGTGTTTGCATTAGATGCTATCTCGACGACTGGACAGTATTCAGAAACAGGCCCCTAATCGCAATTGGACTTTATTCGCCAATTTATATCCGGCAAACAGTAGACGATTTTAATTAAAAATATTGATTAGATGCATCGCTGACAGGATGAGGTGATAGGTTAGAATCTAGATTTTTGAATATAAAGCCAAAGCGAAGTGTTGAACTCTAATCATTCACTAAAGTCAAGTCGTAGCGATCAGAATGCGTTTCCAACCAGAGGTTAACTATAATCCGGACTTGAAGGTGTGGAGTGGAGTCGATGAGGATCCGATCTTCAATCCCAATCTCTCCTTGGGAGAGATTACCTTCAATGAAATGCGTCGTCACCCACAACTGATTGCTCAAGTGAGTTGACAAAGGAATATCGAAAAGGATACCAATTTAATTCAATTTCTCTCAGATCTCGGCTACTGAGAATACCGTGCTGACCCGGGAGGAACTCTTTCTCAATTCCCAAAGTGTGGCGAGTTACTTGCGGAACATGAACCTTCAACAAGTTGATGTTATTGGAATCATTGCCAGGAACTCGACACACACTTCCTCTGTAGTCTATGGCTGTCTTTTCAATGGTCAAGCTTTCCACTGCATCAATGTGAATCATGCCCAGGCGACTATAGAAAAACTCTACGATATAACAAAGCCCCGTGTGATCTTCTGCGATGGAGATGAGTACGAGAAAGTCAGCACAGCAACTGCCAAGTTGAATGTGAAGATCGTTACGTTGCGCAACCATAAACCAGGATCAATTCCCATCGAGGATGTCCTTTCCACGCCAATTAAAGATGACTTCCAGCCGTACAAGTTGAAGAAGGGCAACGATCAGACTCTGGCCATCATTTGCTCCTCGGGCACCACAGGAGTCCCCAAGGCGGTGACCAATTCGAGTACCCACAAGTTCTTCATGACCACCAAGTAAGTGAACTGTAATGTAGTTGTCTTCTTTAATTAACTCTCTCAATATTTGACAGATGTCTAACCACCGCAGATATTCAGTATTGCCACAACACCCTCGACTGGGTCACGGGTCTGACAGCCACAATTTCCAGTGGCATCCACTGTACAACTCGGATTATTAGCGATGGTGTCTTTGATCCCGTCCTCGTCTTGAACCTCATTGAGAAACACAAGATCACCTGGTTCCTGGGCTCACCTCCCCAATTGGCCATGATGGCGAATGCTCCCAATTTCGAGACAACCAAGATCGATAGTCTCAAGCATCTGTTGTATGGCGGCATGTGCGCCTCCCTTGAGGTTCAGGATCGATTCCGTAAGCGTCTCAACAGCGGTGCTCTGCAGTTTGCCTTTGGCTTCTCCGAGTTGGGATCCTCGAACTGCACTCTGAACAAGCACTACGATGAGAAGCCCAATTCAGTTGGTCGTGTTGCTTCGGGCATTAAACTGAAGATCGTCAACCCAGAGAACAAAGCTCTTAATCCGAATGAACTTGGCGAGATCTGCATTCATCCGGGTCAGTACTGGGATGGATACTATCTGAATTCTCAGGAGTCTCGGGATGTTCAAGACAAGGATGGATGGTTGTACACGGGAGACACTGGCTACGTCGATGAGGATGGCTTTCTGTACATCTCTGGTCGCATTAAGGACATGTTGAAGCATCAGGGCATCATGTATTATCCCAGTGAAATCGAGGACATCATCACCCAGATTCCAGGCGTGGCCGAGGTCTGCGTCTTCGGAATTCCCCACGAAACCAACTGGATGGAGAATGCCGCCGCCATTGTTCCCAAACGTGGCTCGAATATCACTGCGGAGGATGTTGTTAAATATGTGGCAGATCACACAGATGCCAACTACCTGGAACTCCATGCTGGCGCCATTATTGTGAGTGACATCAAGCGTCTTCCCAACGGCAAAACGAATCGCCAGGATACGAAAGAACATTTCTTGGCCAATAGAAAGAGGTCAATTGGCCAATAATTAGACGTATGACTTATCCAAAATTGTACTTTCATTTTACCTTTAAAATAAAATTCAACATTTTTGAATTACACTAAAATTAATAAATATTTTCTGTTGACTTCAATTTTAAGTAATAAAATATTAAAAAGCTAAAAAAAAACAAGAAAAACCTTTTTAATTGCCGAATTTAACTAAGGAAAAGCAGCTGAGGTACAGCGCAAATTAAATATATTTTATATATTAAAATTTGCAGTTTAATTTTTTTGTTCTTTATATACTCTAACACCTTAAAGTTAATTTATAGTTTATATTATTATAGTTTGAGTTCAATTGCAGCAAATAGTTATAAATTTTATTTAAACTAAATCACTCAATTAATTATGTTTTGATTGCACTTAAATTTAACATTATTTCCTGTTAAAAAATGTTATTTTTTGCAGTGAATTTTTAATTAATAAACAAAATTTAATAAAAATAATCATTAATAATAATTTAATTGATTGGGTTAAAATTTTTGTTTATTAAAATTTTTGCATTATTGGATCAAATAAATAGGTACTATAAATGTCTGTATGCAAAGTTATTAAGTCTTTTCCGCAATGTTAGTTGCTGTGTAAGATCTCAATGGTATTGCACACAGGCCAATCCCTAAGTAAAACACTCTCGAGTTGTAATTATGAACTGACGTCGTTTATTGAGTTGTATGCGTTTTTAAAGGTTTTCTTATGTACTAATAGACAGAGTTAGATATATTATTCATATATTTCTGACTTCTTCCTACTTATTGTATTGTCTTATGTAATTATTAGATAGAGTCGACGGTTGTCTTACATTATGTTTGGTTCTCTTTTACTCATTGTCTAGTCTGATCTTGTCTTATGTATTAGCTATTTGACCCCCTGTGCTCCACATTCTAATCTGCTCTACATTTCTTTACTCATTGTGCTCTATGTTCTTATCTGCTCCCACATATGTATATGCAGGCTAGCTTATGTCAATTTGATCTTTAGTATTGCTGAGAACTGAGATTTCGACCCGTGTGGTAATTTTATGCCGTCGTGACCCTTTTGTGTCGCTTGAGCGTTGCACATGTCGTGGCGCATTCCGAGGGGTGATCAAACAGTATGTTCATTTATGAACAATGTCATTTTAATAGAATTACTCAATTTTTTTAAATTCTCAGATTTGACTTCCATTTGTATCCATTTCAAGACTTGTTGCGTCATAAAGCGGGGCAACTCTTTCCGTTTCCGGTTGTTGGCTTAATTAAGACAAGCCCAGCTCTCTCTCCCCTCTCGCTCTCTCACTGTCTATATCTATCATGATATATTTGAACAATGGGCAACCGCTTGGGGGCAACTTTGGGAGTCAAGTTGTCTGCTGGAGCTGCTGCTGTTGTCAACTAGCTGCATCAATATGTTGTCCACACCCAAAGTATCCATAGCTGGGATCTGCCATATTGTCAATGTGCATAATTTCACATCACAGCGGCAGCAGCAGCAGCAGCAGGACGACGACAAGGACAACAACGAGGCGAATTGGCGGAGGGAGAAATAGAAGTAGGAGGAGGCTCAAGTTGAGGCAACAACGCGCTGCAGATGCAACCGAGCCATTTGTATGCATTTGCCCAACTGAGCCCCGGCTGGGCACGTATTGGTGTCCTTGTCTTGGCAGCAGCAACAGCAACAGCAACGGGAGCAACAACAGCAACAGCAACGGTGTAAACTGGAGGAGCAACTGGGTAACTTCTGCTTACTTGTTGTGGGTGCTGTGTTGTCGGGCTCATTGTTGATTTCAACACAATTTAGTGTCTTATGCCATGTGTAGAAAGTTGTTGTTGTTGCTGTTGCTGTTGCATGCAACGATTTGGGGCTTTTGCTAAATACCTGCACATGGGCAACAACAGCGTCTGACATGACCTCGAACATAACCCCTGCCTAAGCAAACAAGGCACAACATATGCACACACACACACACACATATACACACACACATATACACACACACACACACGTAGATGTATGGAAAACAAAATGAGTTGCATGTTGATTAAGTCACCTGTACACACTTTTGCGCAAGCAAACAGAGCAAGAGAAAGAAAGTGTGTGTGAGAGAGAGAGAGAGAGAGTTAGTGGGTGAGTGAGAGAGAGAGGGAGAGAGTAAGAGAGAGCGAGCTTTACAGCTTTGCCAGGAAAGTGAGTTGTTGCTTTTTATGCAGCTGCAGTTGCCGATGTTGTCGTTGTTGTTGCTGCTAGTGATGTTGTTGTTGCTACTGCAACTTGCTTCTAAAAATTGCTTCATTAAGTGTTTCTTGTTAGCTCTCTGTAGCTGTGTATTAGTAACGCTTTTATGCTAATGTCCTTCGACTGTCTCCCACTTCTTCGCCCCCATGGAACTGAACTGAGCTCAAGTCCAACCAGAAAGCCCAGAGACAACCAGACCAATTTGACACTCGCTCTTTTGCAAAATATGCGTGTTTTTGAGCCAGCTTATGCATGTTCTGAATGCCATTACCCTTACAAGACATGTAAGTGTAGGAATGTGTGTGTGAATGTGAATAGAGTAGCAATTTTTTGGCAAATTAACTTGGCAGCTCTTGGCTAAGACATTCACTACTTTGGTCTCAATTGACAACAAAGTCAACAAAGTCTCGACGTTGTGCATGTTAAAACTCTTAAGATTGTCAAATATAATACTACTTTAAATATATTTTGTTATTACCTACTCGTAGTCTCAAACACCGATCTTAACTCCCTTGCAGGTTAAATCTTTCATTAAATCAACCGAGTGCTCACTTATTTAATTGATAGAAAATATTGAGCCCATTTCAGACATGACAAAAAATAAATCAAATTTTAAATATTTATTTCTAAGTCGCTATGAGTCGTTATAAAATCTGAACACTTTAATTCAAACTAATCTTATCAACCAAGATATGGTGCGAGCTGACATACAAGTGTCCAAAAGAATTTAGGGCAAACTTAGATTAAGATAAATAACTAGATATAATTAATAAACAACAAGTTTTATGCACTGTCCTCTACAAAGTTTATCAGCTATGCTCCCTTTATCGCAAAAAGTGGAATTTTGCAATTTGTCCGTCAAGTTAATAAATTTGGTGATCGATTCCTGCGGTTTTCAAATAGTTGCTTGTGAGTCTAAATTTCTTATTTGTTTTATTTTAATCCATATTTCGAAAGCAATCAGAATTAAATACCAGCCCCAAATTATTTAACTTTATACTCTAATGCCATTACAAATTATTTCATCAAAACTGAATAGATTTTCAATAGGAATGTAATTGTATGATTTTACTTCTTGTTATATTTTGCAAGCAAATTTTTTTAACGTAATTAATTTTTAATTTTATTTTTAAATTTGTTTGCCGCAATTCGATTTTGTCGTGTTGTTTTTCTAAATTTTAAATCATTTCAAAATTAACAAATATTTCGACTTCTAAAAGTTCGGGCAACTCCATAGTTAAGCTTCTAACTTTCATAGCTTTATCAAAGCTAAAATGATTTTTAATCCGATTGCCATTTTGTTATTATGGGTTAACCTCTTATTTTATTTTATTTTATATTACATTTTTATAATTGTCGCTAATAAAAACAAGGTAGTCAAATTTCCGTAGCCAATTTTTGAGGTCTGTTTTCGTCATTAGAGCGGACATCCGTCCTCAGTGATATATTTACTCACAATCAATTTCCCGCTGAGCTAGATAAGAATACCATTACTTTAATAGTTATCTCTGCATGGTTTGATAGTCGATTAATTTCATTTCATATTAACTTGTCTCGACTGGGTAACTTTGCCAATTTGTTGCTAGCTGCTTTATTTATCAGGGACTGCAAATAATGATTATTTGTTTTTTTTTTTTGTAATCAAAAAATCATTCCTTCTCATAATAATTTTAAGACACCGAGAAAAATACCATTATTCTTCTCTATGGCTCATTAATGCATTTTTATTATAATTAAAAATTTGTCAAGTTTTATAGATTTGTTCACAAAATAATGATAAATTTTTAGTTATACTTTTTTTCTTAACCAAAAATCATAATTTTTGGGCAAAAAAATAAAACTCAAATTGTTATTTCGACAAGGCCTAATTTGATGCTCAACACAAGAAATTGTGTTTCTTAAATGTATTTTTATAATGGTTTGTCTTGGCTTATTGACTAGAAATATGAATCATTCTTTCCTTTATTCCCTAAGAAAAAGTCGAAACTTCAACTTGAGTTTTATTTTGAGCAAAAAATAAAACTCATGAAATAATGATTATTCCATAAGTTTTCTTTTTTTGGTCGAAAAAAAATAATTATTGGTTGAGAAAAAAAAGTATAACTTAAAATTACATATAATTATTATTTCAAAATTTTTTAATATCACTTATAATGATTACAGTCCCTGATATTTATTCATGCGACAACTACAACTACTTGTCAGCTAGTTCATTTGTAGAAAGCACAAGCGAAACTCAAACACATATGTTCAGGCAGAGCTCCAAATGAAATGAAATGAAATGTAAATTGAAAAATATGCAGCGGGCTGGCAATCAAATTGTTTTTCTTGTTAATGCTGTTGTTGTTGTGGAGGAAGAAGAAGAGGACGAGGACTTGTCGGTTGTTGGCTCTAATTGTCTCAATTTAAGCAGCCACATAGTTTCAATTAGGCGACACACGTTGCCTTCTTCCATTTTCCGCCATTTTGCGTCTCCTCTTCGTAATTTTAAATGTCAGCGCACATATGTGTGTGTGAATGACTGTAAATATTTATGTATGTGTGTAGGCGTGTTTGTATTTGTGTGCATGCAAATTTTTAAGCTGTTTGCTGAAAATTATGCCGTCACCGCGCACAGCTAATAAAACGCGCAACAAACTACGAGACGCTTGACTGATGAGGCAGCCGAGCATTTGCCGTAATTTATGTTGCGGCAAACCGCCCAGCCACGCCCCCTACCCGTCCCCTTCCCCTGCATTGTGCCACATGCCACCCAATCAGTTGGTTACCTTTTCAGCAGCCTCGACTGTTTATATTGCTTATTTAATATGTGCACGGTTGCCTGGATATCAAACTGGCAGCCATCATCCAAACATCCAAACATCCTTGCCACAGGCAGCGTCAACAACAATGCCTTTTATTGAGTTATGCCGCTCATTTGGAGGCGCCGCCATAACAATGAGCTCATTGCGCCGGCATTAAATAGTGGCGCGTGTCAATTTGGCGTAGGTTGAGGCATTAGCTTTACCTTTACCTGCCACGTTAGCTGGTTTAGCAAACGGCAACCGACAACCGACAGCCGACAACCGACAACTGGCAACTGCAACAACACCCCCGGGCAAAACAACTGTATTAAATTTCACGCCTCAAATGCCCATTTTTCGTGCAACAAAAGTGTGGGCAAACCAAACCAAACAGAACGCTAATCAAATACAAAATGTTATATATTTAAAAATTCTAAATTCTAAATTGAATATGAGGTTATATAGGAAATAAAGCAGTTAATGTATACTTTCAGTATAAGCAAACTGAGTAAATTTATAGTCTTATTTTTATAAAAATATTTAAAGCAATAGTTTTTATATATACATAATTCAAAATGGAAAATGCACAAATAATATTATTATATACTGAAATTGTATTTATTTTCCGAATTAAATCTAAAATTGAATTGAAAAATTGTTACCTAATAACTAATACTGTTTCAATAGTTTTAATTTAAAATTATTTATTTCAATATATTTAAAACAATTTATTAAATATAATAACTAAGAATAAAAACTGTAAATTCATATAAAATTTATGTATAAATTATAACAAATGCATCCCGACAGTCTATTCATATCAAAGCCATTAAAAACTTTATTCTAGTCTTATTTTTTTCAGGAATGGAGTGCAAGTTGAAGCTATTACATAACGTAATACTTCAGTTTTGTGTATGCAAGTTGAACAAACCATCAATAGTTGTTTCTTATCAAGCATTTACAGCCACTTGGCCAGTTAAGAAAGATGAGTTGAGTTGTGGTTTGTCTTCGCTGGCGAACATTGCGTATACGTAACTTTTGCGTTTTGGCCATGTGCAATGACTGCGCAAAACGCAGCCTAACGGGCTGCCAACGACACTTGCCAAGCAGTTTTGGGGCTCAGTTCATTTTTCATGCATTCAATGGACAGACAAAGCAACGCGCCAGACACTGGACAGAGAGCCGAGAAAGAGAATGAGACAGCGAGAGAGAATGAGACAGCAGCAATGCAGCTGCTTGGCGTTTTTGGTTCCCTTTGTGCAGACTGGGCAGAGACTGCTTTTCATATAACAACAATATTTTATGCTCAGCTGTCTGGCTTTTTATGCATTTGTGCTGCTGCCTATGTGAAAAATTATACAAAAAGCCAAGAGCTAGAGAGTGCAAGAGTAGGGCCAAGTGTTTGCCATGCACTTGACTGTGTTATTTTTGCGTCCTGGGCTGGTGCATAAATCAAGCTGGAGACCAGCCTTGTGTCAGCGCCTGGGATAACTATTAAAGTGAATCCTTAAAGATCCCTCTTTTGGCTAGCCAGGCAATTCGAAGCAACAAATTTGATTGAGCTGCAGGTTCAATGAGGCACAGCACACATTGAAAGTTTCGACGAAGCAATGGAAATGTATTTAGGGTTGAATGACTTGGACATTTGCATGCATGCCAAAGGCGTAACTGATGCTAGGGCCAGGACCAGAACAGAAGGCAAACAGAGCACAAATCAAAGCTCAAATGCAATTGCAATTGACTAACGCCGAGGCAGCAACTACAGCATCTATGGCATCTACAACATCCTATGGAGAAAAGCGTCCGATTTCAAGCAGTAAAACAAACTTTGGCAGTGGACTTTTTTTTTTATTTTTTATATTGCTGTCACAGTCAACGGAAGTGGCAACGGAAACCGAAGCGGAAACGGAAACCAAGCTGCCCGCAGCATTCCGCCCTCTTCTGTGTGTGTCACTCTCTCTCTCTCTCTCTCTCTCGCTCTTTTTTCTCCTCCTCCCCCTCCCTCTCCCTTTATTGGACAGTGCAACTTGGTAACGTTGTGCTTCATATTTATTACACACACAAAACTTTTGCACGTTAAAAAAGTCAAGTTTTCTTTCTTACCTCCCCAACCCTCGTCGTTGCTTTGATAGCGCCACGTTTATCTTTCCAGCAGAGCTACATGAAATGGGTTTGGTTTAATTAGCCAACAAAACAAACGGCAAAATTGTCTAAAAACCGAGTCAGCTCGCTGGTAGTATGCTCAAGACAACGAACGCCACAATTTGCTGATAAGCACATAAATTTCACCCAATATCATATTAAGTTGTGTGTTTATCCTAAGTTGTTTATACCCTGTAGCAAATCGTGGTTTGGGGGATATGCTAATGGAGTGCACAAAAAAAGACATTATGTAGAAATGCATGACAAATTGTTATGGAACTAGAAAGTAATTTAGAAACAGTAAATCTAGTCTTAAGCTTGCTGCTAGTTATATTCATCCGAAATTTCTTGTTGCATAGTTTTAGGTGCCGGAATAAATATATTATTGAAGGTACTTTGTTAAATTTAATATTGTACGTGTTACTGATATGTAAAAAATTGCACTTGAAAATATATTTAAAATATTACATTATTGAACATACTTTTGATTTCAGCATCTTAATAATTTTTGTATTTTTATTAATCAAAATGATGAATTTATATTTCAGTTATGCCTTAATATTCAATGACAAAATTAATTTAATTTTCAGTAAATTTTAATAGTAATCTAATCTGTCAACAAATTTTTTTAATATTTGAAGGCAATAAAAGTTGATTTAAGGAATACCGAAAATAGAAAAAACCTAAAAATATAAATCAAGGAGCAAGCTTTTACAGTCCATAATAGCGAAGATCAAATATGTAATTTATCATTGCACAATTCTAGTTCTAGTTAAGTTCATAAAAAGAAATATAAAATAAATCTTATAGCTTACTTTGAAGGCGGTAACTTAATAAAGATAACACTGAAGACCCATTAAGTAAATATCTAATTGCTTACTTTCAGGTGTTGGCTGAATAAAGGAAATGAAATAAAGGTTGACTTCAACTACTTTTTGTGCTAACTCAATTTGCTTGTTATTTAATAGGACCAAACAAAACTTTAGCCCAGATAAAACTAAATATAACCAAGATAACGTAACGGGTTTAGTTTGCAACGCAGGTTTTGTGTAGTTCCCCTTCGTTAGGTTCTTTTTTCAGGGTAAGAGCCAAACACTTGACGAAATTTGATGACAATTACCGAGCGGTAAGCAGCTATAATGGTATGTACAACTCGTTATTTGCTTAATGCGGCAATTACGGTCGGTTGGGTTCTGCTTTGTGTTAGTGTAAGTCTATCTGCGGGTCGTCCAGGGCAACCAGGCATCCCAACAAAAAAAAACCAAAACCCAACAGAACCCTGGCAACCCTGGCAGCTCGAGCACACACATCGAGCAAATGTGAGCACTGTCATTGGAGTGATTTTTATGCTCACAGAAACTGCATCCATTTCTTTTGATAATGATTACCAACATGTTCTACTCGTTTCACTGTTACTCCATCTCCATATCCCCTTACATTCTTTTTCTATCTACCACTCTTGCTGAATTTGCATATTTGCTTTGGCGCTGTTTATAGCATTTTTAATGTCACATTAAATTTAATGTACAAATGTTACACATAACCTTGAGCTAGATGGGAATGTTTAGCGTTAGAAAATTGCAAACTAAATTTTGAAAGATAGAAATAACTTGTAAAACATCACAGCAATAAAGCTTATCTATGATGGGAGAGAGGAGAAATATAGTACAATTTAATGATTACATTAATTTGAAAATGTAAAGCAAAAGTTATGAGCTTCAATTTGATTTAATTTGATACCATATGAAATTATGAATTTAGTTTTATGTAAGTTAAATTGTTTAAATAGTAAACTGGCTTAAAGTATTCATTAAAGCATAGATTATCTCTTAATATTGAATTCCAAATATAAGGTTTATATTAAATTCATTTGAAGTACTCCAATGACATTTAACCCTTAACAATTGCTCTCAAATTCAGCTTCATTCTGTCAACCACTTTGTGGCAACAAATTCGAGTGGCAATTGCTGAGCGGCCACTTGTTCAATTTCTGTTTAACATTACGCGTAATGCATTTACACAACAACCACGCATTGTGGCACGTCTCTGCCCTGCCCTGCCACGCCCACTGCCCCCATTATAAAGCATTGCTAATGGCCTTATAATTACTGTCCACTTTCTGCGCGCAGCCACAACAAAATAATTGCCAAGTTTCCCAAATGGCAAGTTGCACAAAAAATTGCTTTATATAAATACGAGTTCACAGAAATGCAGCGGGTTTCATTAACTAAACTAAGAAACTGTCAAGTGTCTCAGTGGCAACACATAAAGTCGACGCAGGACTGCAGAGAAGGCCAAACAAAATAAGTGGCAACAGCAGAAGCAGCCTTGGCATTTTAAGCCAAGACAGCTCAGCCCACAACACCAAACTTCAGAGTATAAATTGGAGTAAAATGGAACTTTGTCAAAGTATAGTATTACAAAAAAACATTTAAAAAAAGGAGATTATTTTTTGCTTTGCTTTAATAAGTTGTAAAAAATTGCAATCGAAATGATTTATATTTTATAGTATTACCAAAATGTGAAAGTATGCAGTGAACACAAGAGTTAAAGTATTTCTTTACTATTTACGGGCTAAAGACTACTTGTATTGAAATTATTGTATCGGCGATAAAGTAATTGTCGGACATCCTTCCTAGTGGCAGTTACGGTAAAGATGAGAATGCAATAAATTAAGTTAAAGAGGATCAAGATAATGAAGAGATATTCGGTTGTAATGCTTGGAAAATTGTAAAGAATGTAGCAAAGACCTATCATCCAATTTAAAACTTCGGTTGTTAAGATTCGCAGGAAGACGGTATATCTAATATAGAAGCCAAATAAATGAAAAATAGAAAATAACTATAAGAAAAATAAAAGTCATACGTACATTTTAATATTCTTCATGTTATACTGTTTGTTTTCTCTGAGATGTTTGTGATACTCTTGATTTTTCATGTGAATATGACAAACAGTTACAATCATGAATGTTGTTTTTATGAGAAACATTAAAGTCGCAGGACCAAACAAATAGATAGAAATCGACCAATTAAACACTGCAAAGAAATAATGTTAGAACACTCAAATAATTGCTAGAATTTTTATTTAGATTTCCTTACTTTTAAGACGGCATTCGTAGTAGGCATAGCCAACTTTCCAACTGGAATCGATATCAAGATTGTCAAACAGATTATCTGCCAGAATTCTGATTAGAAGAAACACAGTCGCCATTCCAAAGACAAAAAGGCTGTATTTTAAAAACCGGAATCGATAATTATTTTCAATGGTTACAAACGTGTCAACTACAAAAAGTCGCCAAAAAATGAAACCCATTACGGCAATCCACAAATAGGTGGAAATGGTGAAGAAGTAGCTTAAATAGGCTAAACAAAAATGGGGTTACTTCAGTATATATAATGCAAAGATATGCAAATACTTACCCACAATATAACAGGGTACTCCCAGAAGAAATTTATCGTTGTCAATGAGTTTATTTATCAGCAGACTAACCGAAGAGCAAATTAAATAACACAGACAACAATAGCCATAAAAGAGCTGTTGTTCTATCCCAAATATGTAAACACATATGGCCAGCATCACAAACGATATAGACGCAACACCCACTAAGAAATAAATCATTAAAAAATATATTAATCTGTAAAAAAACAAAAACACTTTTACCATAAAGTAAGCTTAAATCTTTTAAGCAATTTGATTCCAACAGCATGTAGTTGTACCCCTGATTGGCCAACTCCTTTGGCTGAATGCAATAATCTTGCTTCGAGAGATACACATTATCATTCGATCGATACAGAGTTCCATTCTAGATAAGTTTGGACAAATATAAGTATTTATTAACATCAGCAACGAAGTTTTGTCTCACCTCAAACAGTTTCCAATCTGCGTTTTTGGTATATGGCACTAAGTGAACATCCTCACTACATTGTATCTTTATCCCCGGTTGTATCAGAAACTGATCCCTTATGCTTGTTTGCAGTTGGGTTCCATTCACAAATGTTATATTTACTTGATCATCGTTGAATTCCTTTGTGCATTTACTTTCATCAGACGCATCGAATCGATGTTGATGACAACAGTATCGAATGCAGGGTTTAATTTTGCACACACATCCCCTTAAGTGATCCTCGACTCGTGTTTTTGTTCCCTCAAAAAATATCTTATAGTTGTAAGTTCCGGTTTGATTAGAAGGTATTTGAGCTCCTTCATAATTGTAAGACCCATTTGTTAGTTTCTCACTGTAAGTCAAGTCGACTGTATCAAAGTAATCACAATTGGGGATTTCTTCAGCTCTTATCGATGAACAGAAGCAGATGACTAATAGAAATTGTAGCTTTTTTTGAAACATTTTTCTAGCAGTTGGATTTTATGTAGATCGAAAAGCAACCACACGGGGCTAAGCCTCGAATTGGACTGAATTTGACTAATTTCAAACATTATCATTAGCTGAACATGGAAATATTAAAATCATAATACATATATAAATCAAGATCGTTAAATTGTTAATAAAATTTTTATTTGTGAAATTTCCTATTATTTAGCTCAATAATTTTTTAACATAATTTAACGAGCTCCCGACTTTGAGATACCCTTTAAATACTATCAAAAATTTAAAGTCCGTTCATTTGAAAACTACTACTAATCCTGAAGAGATTATATGGGGAAACAAACGATTAAAAGGGGGATATTAAATATTGTTGATGCTTATCAAAAATCTATATACCTTATAGGGTCGGGAATGACTAATTTTGCCTGTTACATACATTGTTTTGCATACAATATACCCTGGTACTCTACGAGTAAATGTTATAAGAATTAGCTAGCTGTGTTTTCCTTATCAGTCAAAAAAACATCTGCGAATGTTGTGGGTTTCATTTTAAATTTAGAACTTTTAGAAGCTGAAACACATTGCATGATTAGAACTATGTATATAAATAGCATCTCATTTGTTGTTCATTCATTGGTTCTTTCTTTCCCTGCTGGAATTAATTTTAACAATGGGCACAGGGTATAAAAAGAAAGAGTCGAGAATAATGAAGAGGCTTATGAAAAATATATTCTCAAAGAGTATCTTATAGTTGTAAATTCTAGTTTTGGGAGAGTGACAGCTCCTTCACATTTCTAAGAGGCATTTGTTGGTTTCTCGAATTAACTTAAGTCGACTGTGTCAAAGAAATCACAATTGGGGATTTCTACAGCTTTAATTGATGAGCAGATGCAGATGAGTAATAAAATTATTCGCTTTATTTAAAAATTTCTATTAATACTTGGATTTTACGTAGACCGAAAAAAATATACTCTGAGATAAGCAGGAACATACTGCAGTAGTCGACTGTGAAATACCCTTTACTCAATACAAATATATTTATATTAATATTATCTATAACTTATTGGTATTAGAATTACTGCTCAGACAGACAATAAATTGACTCTGCTGTTCGTTCTGATCAAGAAAATATTTTTTTTGAGGTAGATAATTTAATCACAAACAATAGACCCCTATATGTAACCATGAAGGAGTATAAAAATCATGGAGCTTTGTATTTTCTTAACAGTTCAAAAAGTCGCAGCAAACTCTACGAGTCTGTGAAAATTTTAAGAATTTGTCCCTTTCAAAAAGTGTTTTGAGTATAATAATGTAAACTGTCTATAATTTTTGTGCCTTTTTTTCTCTCCAAGTCTCAGAATGATAAATTAATACCACAAGCTGCACACAAATTCTAAGTTTAGATATAGTTTTAAGAAAAGTAATATGAAAAAATATTTAAATAAGCATATCAAAATGTAATATTAAAGAATTCAATATAATATATTATTGTATAAAAATAATTAGGGTATTCAGAAATAATTGTGATATTTTAAAAAGTGATATATTTTGTAATGACAAAAAACACACAGAAAAATCATTATCGCAACAAATATTCCCTGGGGTATGAATACAAAATTCGTCATAAAAATCTTTTTTCTGTGTGTTTTTTGTCATTACAAAATATATAATTTTTTAAAATAACCCAAATATCAGAGTTTCTGAATACCTTAAATATTAAAATCTTTTTTAATAGATTATGGTTAACTCCTTAGTATCTCAATAAGCTAAAATTTCTCTTCTGCTCTTTTTTAAACACTTCACTGACGATAATTAGATATTGATCTGAGTATGAGCTTCATTGAATTACAGTTCAGTTCTTGTGGCCTAATGCAAATAATAATAAGAAGTCTTGGCTAATGCTGCAGGATGCTGACTAGACTAAAAAGGATTCAAGAATTGCTCGTTGTCAAGAAACGCGATGCAAAACTATCTAATTTTACAATGCCCGCAGCTAAAAGTGTGGCAACAAGAAAGCCAGGAAGAAGAATGTGAACAAATTGTCGCAGTTGCTTGTCATGTGAGTAGCTTTTTATACAAGTTGTTGTTGTTGTGGCATGCAACTCGTTTTGACGGGAAATGGTTAGTTAGAGCATCTGAAGCAGCGCCATTTTGAATTTGTAACAACATGCGCACTCACGACAATTTGCATTTCCGTTTGCCAATGGGCAGATTGGCTCAGCATTTTCAGTCTTGCCCTTTTTGCAGTTTTCTTCGCTTGGGGGACTTCAATTCACTTTGAGCATGCTTACACGTATTTGGCTAAGGGCCTCTCTCTTTAAAGACAAGCCAAAAACACAAAACTAAATGCCAAACAATGCACTGGAGCCGAACACGCCAACAAACAATGCGAAGCAACAACAAGGACAATTGACTAAAGCAAACAACAACATTTGCTGGCAGTTTATAATTGAACTGTGTGCCGCTCGAGCGGATCGAATGGTAACGTCCGTCTGTCCGTCTGTCTGGTATACAAAATAACAAAAATTCAACTTAATTTCCAAGCAGACTACAAAATGCATTGCACATACAACAGACAAAGAGTGGACAAAGGAGAGATAACAGAGGAGTGAGAGAACAGAAGGAGTATCATCTACATGCATTAACAGCACCCTGCAGCCTGACAACACTGACAATTGCGACAATTTCAGCTGCAGTCTCTGAGCCCAGGCTCAGTCTCATGTTCGGATTCGGATTCGGATTCGGTTTGGGACTCGGTCACAAACTGAGGCTCAGGCTGGAGCTCATCCTCAAAGTGCATCAATAAAATGTAGCTATAAAGGCTTTCAGTCAGCCCACACACAGATCTGTGGCCGTAAACTGTGCCCACGCTGCGTATGCGTTATGTAGGTGGTAGGTGTTTCTATTTCCCTCCTGCTTTCTCTTTATCTCGCCGTTCCTCAGTCTATATATATATGTGTATGCATGTATTGGCGATACATTGCATGTTTATGCATTCTTTTGATGCAAGTATCAATGAGGTATATTCACAATTAATTAAGTTAAATAATGATGAACTTAATAACTAATCCGGCTTCACTTGACTTTAATAGTCTCTTTTCATTTGTATATAGGCTTTAAATCAACGTAGCTACTAACTTGTTCAGTATCAGAGATGTTAATTTCTTAAGAACTTGTAGGACAACAAATGAAAATTAATGAATAAATAAAAACATTTTAAGTAAAGGAAAAAAATAATATATTTTATGTTGCTCAAAGAGGCAAATTGGTAAAATATTTAGAATTGAAAATAAAATAACCTTTATTTTTATTGATAAAGCAGGGTATCCAGTTGTTGAAAATTCAGTTTGAAAGGTGTCAACTCCATATAAAAAAAAGGGTTGCAAACTGGCTCGAAATTATTTTGTAAGGCTATTTCTAAACCCCTGTATCCAGTACCTAAATTTGGGCAGCTCAGAAAATTTTTGGGTGTTTTACAACACTCTTTCATGACAGCTGGCAGCTTTTTTTTTATACCTTTCAAAACATCGATTCGTTCAGTGTTTTGAAGGGTCTAAATCATTTTGAGCAGCAATGGAGCCAAATAAGCAACAAAATAAGAGCCGCATTGAGCTCTTTGACAATGAAGAACGTATTAAATTAATAGAAGAGGTGCGTTGTTGCACTTCTTCCGCTTCTTCCGCCTCTTTTATAACAACATAAGAGGTCAATAATCCCATAATTAGGGTATTAGTTGCTACTAATTGTCCTATGACCGTTTTGTCCATTTTCGTTCTCAATTAAATGCAATTCAAATTAAATGACTTATTTTGTTGTTTACTGTTTTTATTTGCACAGTTGACGCAACAGTGTGACCACAGCAGCATATGACCAACAATCTCTCAACTTTTTAGTGATTTTTGGTATTTTGCTGTCACACTGAATTCTGTAAGGTCCGACATCAAAACATCGAACATTTTGAGCTCCCAAAATGTTTTCAACAACTGGATACCCTGTTTAATCAAAAAACATAGTTAAAACCAAAATAAAATTATTAATCAAGTGTTTCAACAAATATAAATATTTCTTAATCGTGACCATATTATCTGGTATGCCTGAAATAACAAATTAAATATTGTTTCATAGCAGTGATTATAAGTCTCAGTATAATAAAAATCATTCCACTTTTTTCTTTCTCAGTACCTCAAATTACAGGGTATTTCTATGTTTCCATAGATGTTTTTATTTTGGGCTTTTGTCACTGTGCACTGTGCACAATGGACACTAACTAACTGCACTGTCTGATTTGAATGTAATGGCTTTGGTTTTTCAGCTCCCAATGCCCTTCATTCCATCTCTCTCTCCCTCCCGTTCCGTTCGCTCCGTGACACTTTTCCCTTTGACCAACTCGCAATTGGTGCCCAAAATAACAATTTGCGGCTAGCACACACTCTCACACACAGACAAAAACAGACGAATGCGTAGTTATCAAATGGAATCAGAGCTCAATCAGTTTTCTTGCTTTGACTTTGGGCTCTCTCTGCACTCGCTTTTAACTGTTTCCAGTTGCTGTGGCCTTTATGGCTGCTTATTGGTTTCTGCCTTGGCAGGTGAGTGCAAGTTTTATGAGCTTGTTATTGTTGTCGTTCTCGTTGGCAAAGTAAGTTGTCGAGGACACGACACGCCTTTTGTGTTGCCATAAACATTTTTTTATGATTCTTGTTACTCGTTCTGGTCAACTTCTAATTGGAAGTTCTAAATTTCATTGTTTGGCTTTTAAGCTTCAATTGTTTGCGGTTTAAATGGTCATAAATATTGAGTGTGCACATTTATTTTTGGCCTGACCCGTGGCCAATCAATAGGCTGGGCATTATAAAAACCCGTTTACGAGCTGAACAGTTGACACAATGAGTCTCCTGGGATTCTCAATATTAAGTGTTTGAGGAAATTGGCCAGTACTTTAGTGATAAGCAAAAAGGATCAACCAAATATATGACCAGGCACTTCCTAAAGATTCCCCAGCTTAAATCGATGGCAAATTCATGAAAAAAGTATTTATTTTATTCGAATTTAAGCTGGTAAACGATATTGCGCATACGCCACGTTAACCGACAATCAGTAAATGGATTTCTGTGCATGATTTCGACCGCAACAGCAGCAGCTTACAAATTTCAAAATTTCGGTCAGCAAATGTAAATCATTGACCTCTTATTAAAAACTTTCAGACCCACAAATTATCTACACTGCGAACTTTACAAACTTTCTTTGAACCACAATGGCCCTGACCGGAGCTAGGCACGCTTTCAGCTATTAGCGTACAAAAGTCAACATTAAAATATATATATATATATATATATATATATATATATATGCATACAGCCATACTTAGAGCAAAGCACACACTTATTCACCCATACAGACGTCTGATTCAGCACACACACTTCAAACAAAACCAAATAATCCGAATGGCAAGAAAACTTTTCAATTTGTAGGCTGCTCGGCAAAAGTCGACAAACGGCGCAGGAATCAGGAACAGGACTCTGTGGGAGACTCAGAAGGGAATCTGGTCGTTTGCAGTATTTTGAGGCCGGATGTTGCGCTTGATTTCTGGCGATTCCTAGCTAAAAAAGTGTACACAGCCACTTGGACTTCCGTCGTTTGGGGGCCGTCAGCCACAGCGAACCACATCGTATTGCACCACATCGCACCACATCGCACGCAAATTCTGTTTGCTCAAGTGTAATTTCTTAAGTAAAAGGTAAACACTTTTAGCGGCTACGTTTGCCGCTGTAAACTGTAAATGTAGCCAGAGCTGCCAGCTTGAGAGCGCAATGCAAACGACAGTGGTTGGGTGGTTGGGTTTTAACCACACTCCCCTGCAACCACCTCTTTGAAATACAGACTGAGCTGAGCCACATCAGTTGCAGCCTACGCTTTCTTTTTCTTGGCATTGCCATTGCCATTCCTTCTCCTTCGAGTATTTGCAGTTCAATTTGTGGCTTTGCAGCGGAAATGGCAAATAAAAAAGAACACATTTTTACAGATTTCACTGCAAGTGCAAAATGCGAATCACATTACAAACTGCGATTTTAAGGGTAAGAGCTTTTAACCGAACATTGTATGCCAAAATGTGTCGTAATGTGCAATCCCATATCGATGGCCATAACACGTTCCACACGCAATCCGTATACGTAATATGTAAACATTAATGATGGCACTTTTTATATTTTTTGCCAACTTGTGAAATGAACTTTAAAGCAGCTGCTGTAACGATAACGATTGCGAAGGCAATTGTGGTAGTAAATGAATACATCAAGTAGTTTGTGCGAATGACACTCACAGAGAAAGCAACACTGTACAGTGTACACACACATATCTGATTGACCTATAAACGGACAAATATTGTAAATAAGAAAATTACTTATGCTGTAGCTGATTTTCCAGTCCTTAAACTTTCATAATAATAGCATATTCATCATTCACAATGATTCTCAACTATTAACTTTATTCAAATTTATTAAAAATCTATACAAATACTTTACTTTCAGGAAAGGCACTAATTTTCTTATTATTAATCAGCTTATTTCTTTTTATTATAAAATACTGCTTAAATCTCAGTGCTCAGAAAAAGATAAGAAATAAAAATAAATCAGGCATGTTACTTTTTAGCATTTCGTGATATGCATTTATTTACTTTGAATTTGGACTAAGTGTTTGAAAATTATCGTTTTCCGCTTTGTCGGACTTACACTCATCAACTCAAGGTAATATCAATCTACTGAATATAGCCGAAATGGTATTAGAGCAGGTTAAAGAAATTCAATTCCGACAAATCTTATCGAATTTTTTAAAAAAAGGTGTGAATATTACAAGGATATTATTGATAATTATAAATATTAAATTTAATTATTACATATATTTCATGCATTAAAATATTATGGCCAATAAAGTTTATTGACTGAATTCATTTTCTTCCAATTTCTTATCAGACTATTAGCATATTTCATTTAAAATAAAAATATTATTCTAAAACCTAAGCTAAAAACAATATTATTTTAAAAATAAATGAAAAATAATAATTAAATGATTAATAATTGTCTAAAATTAAAAATGAACTTTTTGTTATTATAGTTCAATAATTAAAAGTATGTTAGGTCGTGTTTTTAAATGTGAGATAAAATGTGGAATAATGATAATTCATATAACATGACAATCTTTACTAATTTATTCAGTTTGCTTCTCTCAGCCTTTCGCTCTCTCTCTCTCTCTCTCTCTCTCTCTCTCTCTCTCTCTCTCTTTCAATCTTTGGTTATTTATGTCATGATCAAAAATGTTTACATTGTAAGCTGAACTGCAAACAGTAACGATGACAACAACAACATCAGCAACAACAACAACAGCAGCAAATAGGTTTAAAGTCAAAAAGCAACACGAGAGATTTTATACTCGAATTGTACTTTAACTCGCACATACATATGTTAGGTTGGTTTTGTGTATCTTACTTAAATATACAACATTCAATGAATTTTCAATTAACTTTGATTGGCACTTTTCCTTACACACTTCATTGACCAACAACCCGTCTGTCTTACTGTCTCACTGTCATTGTGTATGTCTCTATGTCCTCCATGCTGTCTTCATAAATGCCCTGACTGTAGTTCTTCAATGAAACGATGCCTCCGTTTGGGACATTTTCAAATGTTAGAGTTTTGCACATGGGACTTTATGCTGAAATCATATGAGCAGGCGGAAACCAAACAACATTTCTCCTGGCAATTTAAACTGAGCAACAACAATTTTGGATTTATTATTTCAGCTGGTGAGTCAACAACAGGAAGGCATGTCAAGTTAACTATAACACATACATCCACACACACACAAATGTCTGGCAAAAATTTACCAATAAATCAGATTAAATATCAAAAATTAATACGACAATATCAGGTAACGGCATCAGGCAAATAATGACTTTTCTGCAAAGGCAGGCGATACAAAAGCAAATACAAACATAAACACAAACACATTTAAGCAAACTATTTAATGAATTTTACATTGTTTTACAATTACATATTTAAGGAAATACTTTGAATGCTCATTTTCAGTATACCCTATACTAATTTAAGTACTATGATGACTTTGACTTTGTAAAACGGCTAAGATTTATATTAAACAAAAGACTATTTTAGAATTGTTCAGTAATTTGTAAGAAACATTATCATATTTTTACAATTTATATTCATTTCATTTTCATTCTTTAAAAGAATTTCTTTCTATTCACACTTCATATTTAGCTGAATCTGTCTGTTTTTCTGTCTCACTTTTTCGACTTAAGTAAGGTTTCAGCAAGCATAGTCAAGAAGTAGGCAAACTAATATATTCGTATGCAGTTTTCAAAAAATTTATTCAACAAAATAAATAAACTCTACTGTTATTTAAAAAAAACAATTTGATAAAATGCGTTTTAATTACAGGGTCTAAAAGCATAAATATTATATTTGCAAGCGAAAATTTAAATTATATTTCAAAGGATATTATAGTGCAAAATATGGAATGTTACATTTGATGCCTTTATACATTTTGTTTATAAATCAAATGAACAAAACTGTGTAAAAGCGCTGAAACAACGACACATTCAATATATGTAAGCCATAATAAAAAGTAAACTTTCAATTAATCCTATCGTATTACGTTATTATGTACGATATGCAATACTATAAGAGGACAAAAGTCAGTGCAGCCTTGATAGTTCATTCGCTGGCCCTCGAATTTGTTAAGCTTCAAGTTCAGAGCGGAAAAAAATATGATGACATGAAATAAAGCTCGCACACACAACTGCCAACAATCAGAATGCAAAGCTGTTAATAGAAAAAGCATATATATGTATAAATGCACGAATGGTAAAAATGCGAAAAGCAGGGCAAAAGGCGGGCACAAAGAAACAACGACAAGCGCGGCAAAAAGGCTTATTAAAAGTGCATAAAAGAAAACAGCACGTTTTCAAAGCAGACGCACAAACTCACACACACACGCTTACACATGGTCCACACACACACACATACATATGACCCGTAATATCCCCATAAACCCCATCCAACTTGTATGGGGCACTCGGGCGCATAAATCCGCGCTAAATGAGTTTAACACTTGGCTTAATAGTTTGGTTTTATGAAAAGCAAGAAAAAAAACAAAACGAAACGAAACGAAGAAAAAAAAAACGAGAATGTTGAGCACAAAACGTCATGGGAAAAAATGTTCCATAGCATACTTTTATGCGCAATAGAAAACTTGCAAATCGCTTTTTGTTTTCATTGCTAGCAGGCACTGTTTTTAGAGAGTCACGAGGAGGGAAGAGCAGCGCAGAGAGAGAGGGGAAACATAGCACAGAGGGTGGTGAGGGGAGTGGAGAGAATAGAGGGAGAGAGAGAGAGAGAGAGTCGAAGCCTTTGAGCATTTAGCTTGGCTTAGTTTGTGTGCAGTTTTGTTTTTATTTCTATTAGCAAAACCAGTTGGCCGACTGGCTAAATGAAAAACTGCTGCGAACGAGTGCGAGTGCTGGGAAATGTGTGGCAGGCAAATGGGAAAATGGGAAAAATGGTATTCAATGAACGGCGCAAGAGTGGAGGCAAATTTGCTGCGGCCAAGGCAAATCGCTGTTAGTTAAATGTTGCAGAAGCAACAAAAAAACAGCAAACTCATTTTAAATATTAAATTTCAGCACACACATCGTGTCGGTGTGTGTGTGTGTGTGTGTGCAGGCTTGCAGCATGTGGCATGCAGCAGTTAATATTTTACAAGCATTTTACTTTCAACATAATTACAGGTGCTGTGGGTCTACGGCAAGAAAAACTACAGCCAGCTTTTGCCCAAGCACTTTGAAAAACTATTTGCGCATAGACACACACATACATATAGACAGACATATACCTACATTCATACATACATAATTTAGTATAGCACTTGGACAGCATTAATGTGTATAGTTGTTGGCGCTGAGTGCTGCGGCTACGAGACCAAAAAGAGGATGCACCTCATGAGCACACAGATACACACCAACCTACACACACTCACACACAAAGACAAACTCTCTTATATTTAGTCACACACACACACACAGATATAGTGGCTGTCTGTAGCTTGCAGCACCTGCTGTGCATATTTTTTAGCTAATACATATAAAATATTTCACCGCTTTTACAATTTTTTCTCCTCATAGTATTTTATTGCCTTACTTTCCCTCTCCGGTTATGAGTGTGTGTGTGTGTGTGTGTTTCTTGGTCTCTCAGCGTGTTTGTTTTTAATATTGTTTGCCTTAGCTACTTTATGGCTAAGTGCAGCTGCAATATCCATTCTTAAACAGAACAACTTGAAACCCAACCGATGACAGCGTACAAAATGCTCATTGTTTTTCTTAAGGCTTACTACATTTTATTTTTTTCTTATTTCTGCAGTCTCCACGCACCCTTTTTGTACCACTCTTCTGCTTCATCGTTATCACAAATATTATTCATACAGAGAGCGCATGCAACGCTTTTTTTTAAGCATAAAGCAGCTTATGAAACTGAAAACATAAAACTCTTAAAAATATTCACAAATATTGTGGGATATTTAGCAATAATGTAAAGAGAATTTTCTAGAAAACTAAAAAAAATAAATTGCAAAAATGTAGGTAAGGTAATTATGTAAAGAAAATTTTAATCAATAGTAATAATGAGGTTTGATTAGATTTTATATTTAGATTTAGAAACCTTTTAAATCATAATTTAATTTATATAATACAAACAATGCCAAATCCATATTTAATAGGTGTATTTGTTTATAAGTAAGTAGAAAAGGAAATGTCGTTACTATGAAAAACTGAAAACTGTTAAGTTTTTATTGGCTGTATTTTCTAGCAAGTGGAAAAAGCACCATCAAGTTTTTCATCTGCCGCTGGGCATTAAAAATTCAGAAACAACAGAGTGCAGTGCAAAACGGGAAGAGTTCTGAGCAACATATTCGTATTATTTTCACAGAAATGAATGAAAAAAATTACTTTGGCATCGTAAACATAAAACAAAATACTTATTTTAAATTTTCTGATTCCATAAATAATGCTGAGATATTATTTGGGAAATTGGAACAAAAGTGTTTTTTGGAACAACCCCCATTATAATTTGACTTTTTCTCTCTTTGTCGCTGCTCAACTTGTCTTTATTTTTTGCAAATGTATGTGAGAGCGTGTGTGTTTTAAATCTTAACAGCTAACAATTAAGTCGCATCATAACGAACGTTTTGCGTAAATTTAAAAACTTTTTAATGCCACACACTTGCGGGCTTTTTGAACTTCGTTTCACTGCCAGATAAGCGGCTTCAAAAGTTTCTCCATACACAAACTACGAATACGAATACGAACACGAATACAACTGCAATAACTACAACCATAAATGAAAAGCAGTGAAAAGAAGGGAAAAGGGAATTGAGCCAAGTAGCCAAACTACAGATGCAATTAATTTCTGGCCAACATTTTGTGTCTCTTTTTGCTTAACTCCTTCTCTTTCAGTTTGACTGTAATCGGCGAACTGAACGCCATAAAACGTGCCTGGTTGCTATCATTATGGCTCATCTTATGCCGTTTAAATAATCACAACTTAACTAGCTGACTAACCAACTAAACATACTCCACAATGCATGCCAGTTAGCTTTGCTTTGAGCTTGAGGCAGCTCTCATAAACATTTCGATAAAATATATTCATACTGCGCTTAATTTTAAGACTTATCTCTGAGTACAGTGAATTATGCCTATTAAATTTAACTATTTGCCTTGGTGTGTCGATGGTATTTTAGATAGTTAATTGTCTTTCAAATGATCCCTCTTGGGTCTGATTTAATTTTTGCGTAAATCACGTATACGAAATTTGAAATTTAAATAACTATTGCAAGCTAAAATTTGTATTAAATTTATGGCATGAATCATATACTGTAGTTAATCGCATCTTTCTGCCAACTTAAGCATATCAAGTATACGACTAGTTAAACTCTGGCAGATATTAATATCATCCCCCTCAATATTGATTTTTTGCAATGCATCGGATATTCAATATTGTTCAGTATTAATGCAAACCAAACAAGTTGCAATTGGTCGACCTCTATATGCTCCTTTTGTTGACCTACGCATATTAAGTATACGAAGTGTTGTACCCAGGCTGTCTTTGTATATCCAATACAACCTGTAATCGCTAATATTATCCATCTTAATATATTCTAGAACAGAAAAAACATTAAGTAGGTTTGCTAGTTCCTTTTCCTTGCACCAAAACTCTTTCTTCTCTTTCGAAGTTCTTAATGATTTGATATTCTTAAAATATACAAAGTATATATTAAAAACTATTTATTTCAATTGCAGTGTACTTGCAATTCACTTATTCCCAACTAGCACATTTTTAACGCGCTTTTTCAAAGCTCTGTGCAATATTTTAATACCAAATTGACAGGGCCACAGTTATATGTTGATATTGTTGTTGTTGTTGTTGATGTATTTGTTTTGGTAGATGTCAAAAAAGAGATGTGCTGCTGGCTGGGGCCAATTAATCACGCAGCTTGCCCCAATAGATTTAAATTGTCACATCGTTTATCAAGCGAACAACGTGGCGAGTGCCAAGTCAAAAAAAACCATGGGCAGTATTAAATATTTAATAATAATTTCATGCTGCTATTGTAGAACCACTATTTTATATAAAAACAAGTGGGAAAGTCGAGCTCCCGACTATAGGATACCCGTTACTTATTTAAATAAATTTAAAATATTTTTTATTGACGATCTTGTTACTATTAAGTAGGATGATAGGCAATAATAGTAGCTAAATCTGTGTGCCAAATTTGGTTGCTCTAGCTCTTATAGCCTCTGAGGGACGGGCGGACAGACAGACGGAGAGACTGACCGTCAGTCGGACATGGCTATATCGACTATGCTGATCAAGAATATGTATACTATAGAGGGTCGAAGATGCTTCCTTTTCCCTTTTACATACATTGCAACGAATACAATATCGCCTTTTACTTATTTTTTAAATAACGGGTATAACTAGTCTGGTCTCGATTAAGCATACAAATTGGGATCGAGCTAATAATGCGATAAGCATTGACAGTAATTTGTTGATAATCCGCTTAAAAGCACTTGGAAAAACTGATGCTGGCAAATGCCATTAATAAAATATAGCAAAGACTCAAACTAATCGTAGCAAATTCAATAGCTATTGATGCCAGCTTGAAATAATAATATAATTTATGCGGCTGCCAGAAGCGCAAACCATCCACAGAAATGTATATGAAATGCCAAAACAAACAAACAAGAAAACTGTGAGAAGGAAAAACGCTGCAAAGTGTTTAGGCTGGTCCAGATAAAATGTGTGCTAGAAATAGAAATTGAAAGATAAAATATCAATTAGTGGATCTTGTCTACAATTTTCTATCTCCGTGTCATTCTGTTCATGCTAAGCACTATTTGCTAATTGAAAAACAAACTAAGTTTGCCACAATTTATGCCAGAGACACGTTCGCAGCTTATGTGGCACATTGAAATCTTCAAAGCTGCCATAAAAATGTTTATTTAAATTATGAAATATTCAAATGCGATGCCAACATGGCCAAACAAGGCAATGCAATCAGCAACAAGAAGTGTTAAGCAAGCATTGTGTTTGACACTATCGCTCGTTTCCCCTTTCCGCACATTCCCTTACACACATACACACACACACACACACGCACACACAAAACGGAAACGGAAGTGTGCCACAAAAGCAAGTTGCATTTTAGCCTCTTCCTTTGATATATGTGAGAATATACACGAATATACAGCAGCTCATCGCAAATATCCACACATCTCATATGAATGCATACACACATATACATATTCATGTACACACACACACATACATGCACATTTATTTATATTTCTAAACAATTTTTGCTTTCTTATTTTATTTGAACACGCCTGGCAAATATTTCAATATACTCATATTTGCATTATGATGCAGAAATAGAAATGAAAATATTTCAAAGGTTACAACGAACTTTGAATACTTTATAATATAAAATTAGACAATTGAAAAATTTCAATCTATATCACATGAAATCTTATCAATATAATCTTTCATGTGTTCTCAAAATTACTTTCAATAAATCTTGAATATTATTAATTAATTATAATTATAGTTATAAAAGCTTACTAAGTTTCTTTTGAAATAGTTTTTGTTACAGAATAAAATTAAGCGAATGCTCCTATTCATGCTTTTTATTGATGTTTCAATAAGTCGAAGTCTTTGTCATTCTCTTCTTATAACTGGATTCGCTTCTGCAGTATCTTTTCATGGATATGCTGTATCCATTGACCTCCTATTCCTCTCCCTTTTGTGAAAAAAAATGTAAAACGAATTCAGTTTGTAGTTGAGAAATGATGTCACCAGCAAATTGCAAAGGGACAGCACGTGAACGGAAATCAACTTGCAAGGATATTTGACTGAAATGAAGAAAAGCCTTCGTACGCTACGTATATGCAATTAATAACATAGTTATTAATGTGAGACAAATAAACAAAAACAAGTCGTGCACTCGGTTGGGTCCATCATTTTAAATGACCATATTGCAACATGATTACGACTTAAGCTGAAAAAAACGGACAAATAAGACAGAGAAAGGAAGAGAAAAAATATTGAAATGAGTCGCGAAATTTGCGCAATAAAAATGTTTTAAATAAACGACACACGACTTTACCATAAGCGAAGTCCAAGCACTTGACATAAATGTTTTGTGCACACAACGAAAACATAACTGAAACGGACTGAAAAGGCCAATATATTTATACACACACTCACACATAAATACACATTCATATGTGGACAGTTATGGGTCGGAGGAAACAGCAGTTGATGGGGCCACAGCAGCAGAAGCAGCAGGCTTTCAGAAAAGGATGATAAATGAGCATAAGGGTTAAATGCCGGAGCCAAGGCGGAGATGCAATGCAAACAAGCCAAACGACCGTCATTAAAGCTGTTTTATGGTCAACAAAAGCAGCTCAAATAAAAACTCAAAGCGACTGGGACATGCTTAATTGAGCATCGACCGTTGGCTATTGGCCATCGTCCTTCGTCATCGTGCAAGTAATTGACATTTTAAATGTGAACATTCGCTTGCTCTCAGTCAATTCAGTCAGTCAGCCAGCTCACATGGCGTATGATTGATGCGAACTCAGCTCGACAGCATATGGAGCGGCTAAGCAGCTTACAGCTGCCAGTATGCATAAGTAGCTGAAATTAAATTTCGGTAAGCGCAACAAGCGTTGCCCCAAATACTCATAAGTACCAAGTAAAATGTTGTTTCTCTGCTCCTTCTCTCTCCTATCTCCTCTTGAGACGCATGTTTATGAAAAATTACTTAAGCTGCAGCAACATGAAAATGAATTTTTCAACAGCGCTCAGTCTGCTCAGTCTGACCTGCTGTCTTAAGCTGTCTTAAGCAGCCAGGATAACAAACAATACACACACAAACAACACATGCGTAAGCAGAAGAAACTGCTGCAGGAATCGCAGCCAAAACAGAAGCTAATAAATAATTGTCTGGTTAGCAAAGACAAAGCATAGACGCCTATGCGCTAGGACACAGGACGCAGAAAGCAGGATGAAGGACGCAGGACGAAGGACGAAGGACAACAAACGGCGACTGGTTGAAAAATTCCCACAGCAATGGCAACATAAATAAGCATATATAAATCATGCATGTCTTTGAGTCTGCTCTCTGGGCCTTTCCAGTCGTCGTCTTACTTATGCCGTATAAATACTTGGCAACAGTCACTGCCAGAAATTAACGTCTGTGGCTGGGCGCTAAGCTGATATCGTAGACACATAATTCAAACACAAAACAAGCTAAAACAAGTAGAGAGAATGGGAGAAAAGAGAAAACAAAAGCACTTAACACTTGATTAAAAACTACAATGTTTGCAATGAAATTCTGACTTGAGTGCCAGTAATATAAATTATCATTTAAACATTGTCTAATTACAGTTGTCATTTAGTAAATATCTTAAAAAGTGAACAGAAAAGTTCGATTTCTTGAAATGGAACTATATTTGGGTAGTTCGAAAATAAAAAATTTTTTAATAATCAAACACATTTAACAAAAATATAATTTTTCTTTGTAAAATTAATATTATATTAAAGAACTAATTGTTAACAAGATACATTTTTTAATTTCTTATGTAATCTACAAAAATTATTTAAATCCTCTGATTAAAATTTAACAGTAATTGTGTAACAAACATCTAATGCCCACTGTATTATTTGGCATAGCAACTTTTAATTAATTCCAAGCCATTTAACTGCAAACAAAGACAGCATAAAACGTACCCACTTAAACAGAGCAGACTTATCTAATATTTTACAAGCCATTTGAAAATGATATGCCAGGCAGGCACTTTAAATGACTTTAAAAGACGTCGCCTTTCATCTCGTCGCCGTCAAATAATTAGCGCCAATTGTTGGTCGTAACTCAAGTTGTTTTTGGCCAAAACAAAAGGCAAATTAAGCAGTCCGATTTCTGTTGTCCAAGCGACAAAAACATTCCAGACAAATGCAAACAAAAGAGTTTCTTTTAAATTTCGGTCATAACTACAATATTTTTAATCATTAAATTTAGCTCAAATTTATTGAAATCAGAGAACAGAGGGGCTTTCCTAGTCTACTGCTGGTAATCCCAATAAATTGATAATAATAAAATAAACCCAAAAATCGCACTTTAAAGTCGCCGTAATGCCGACTCGAAATAATTTTGATTGTTTGATTAATTACATAAATATATTATTGGACCTAGATATAAAGTTTAGTATATTAAAATGTACTAAGAGGGAGTTAAGGGAGTTGAATAAGATTTTGATCCATTTATTGTTACTCACATATGTACAAATTAAAGATTACTTTTACATTCATGATCCTGTGGTATTTACCGGCGGGAAAGTAACTGCCGGACATCCCTCCTAGTGATGGTTATTGCAAAGACGAGAATGCAATAAAACATATTCAAATATATACAGATAGGATAGAGATAATCAGTCCGTTTGAATGGAAGGTCGCCAATTAAGTAACCAAGCTCTGTTAGCCAATTTAGTATTTCGACTACTAGGAAACGAATATTGAAGGTAAACCTAATATGACAATAGAATAAATGGAAAATTAAAAAATCATAATCTGTATAATCAAAACTCATACTTACAGTATACTGTTCTTTAAATTACTCTGTCCCAGTTCCATAAGCAGTCTGCGATTCCTTTGATATTCAATGCGAACACTCCGGACAGTTGTGATTATAAATATTGTATTTATGAAAAGCATTAGAAACGCAGGACCATAATAATAGATAAAGATTGACCAATATTGACCAACTGTAGACGATTAACGTCAGAACATTAAAAATGAATGCTAGAATTGAAATTCAGATTTACCTACCTTTCATAAAGCAAACGTTATAGCAATAGCCAACTTTCCAACTGTCGTCTATATCACGATTGTCGAGCAGAAGATCGGCCAGAATTGTGATAAGGAGAAGACCAGACGCCATTCCCCAGACAAATAGATGGTATTTTAAAAACCGCCGTTGATTATTATGTTGAGCGGTTACAAACATGTCAACAACAAAGATTTGCCAAAAAACGTAACCCATTACGACAAGCCACAAGTAGGTGGAAACGGCGAAGAAGTAGCTCAAATAGGCTAAAAAGTAAGTGAGATATTTCAGTTCATACTATGCACAGATATTTAAAGGCTTACCTATAATATAACAGCTAGTGCCCAAAAGAAAGTTTTCGTTGGCAACGAGTTCAGCTAACAGCATACCAACCGAAAAACAAATTAAATAACACAGACAACATTTGTCATAAACGTGCTGCTGTTGAATAACAAATATGTAAATAAACATGGCCAGCAACACAAAAATAATGGACGATAAACTAACTGGAAAAAAAGTATTATTAGATATATAATTCGTTTGATAATCACAGAAGCTTTACCAAAGGCATCATAGTGAATATGTTTTCGGCAATTTGATTCCAACAGCATGTAGTTGAATCCCAGATTGGCCAGTTCCTTTGGCTGTATGCAATAATCTCGTTTCGGGAGATACACACTATCATTCGATCGATACAGAGATCCATTCTAGATACGTTTGAACAAATTAGGTTGATTATAAATTGGAAAATCGGACTTACATATGTCTCACCTCAAACAGTTTCCAGTTGCCATTTGGTTTGAAATCAATTATATGAATAGTTCTATTACATTCAATACGTATCCCGGGCAGTAACACAAACTGATCCTTTATCCGTCTTTCCTGTTTTGTTCCATCCGCTAGTGTTATATTTTCTGTATAATCTTTGAATTCGTCTGTGCATTTGGTTTCATCATCCAAGTCAAGTCGATGTCGATGACAACAGTATCGAATGCAGGGTTTAATTTTACACACACATCCCCTTAAGTGATCCGCGACAGTTGTGTTTGTACCCTCAAAGAGTATCTTATAGCTGTAATTTCCTGTTAGTTCAGGAGGTATCACAACTCCTTTATATGTGTAAGAGCCATTTGTTAGCCTGTCACTGTATGTTAAATCGACTGTATCAAAGTAATCACAATTGGGGATTCCTTCAGCTCTTATTGATGAACAGCTGCAGATGAGTAATAGAAATTGTAGCTTTCTTAGAAACATTTTACTAACACTTGGAATTGATGTAGAGCAACCAAACTAGGCTAAACAGCAAATCGGACTGAAATTCCCAATTTTCAAACATAATCAAATATTGAATATGAAATCATTGAAAGCATAAACACGAAAACATTTTTTAACATACATTTATATGTACATAAATAATCAAAGTCAAGATCTCAAACGTGCAAAACCATTTTGAGTAGCGAAATTTCCTGATATTGTTTAGCTAAAGCCCGACTCTGAGATACCCTTTAAATTATTATTATGAATTTTAAACTCTTTTCATATAAAAACTACTACATTCTTTTACTTAAGAGCTAGTGTAGTTTAAAAAACTAAAAATCTTGATGAGATTACGTTGAAAAACATAGAGAGACGATAAGAAGTGGGTTCTATATTAAAAACTGTCGATGCTTCTCAAAAATATATACTTACTAGAATCAGGAATGACTAATATTCCCTGTTACATTCATTTTAATGAATTAATTATAAGGGGTATAGGAATCATCGAGCTGTGTTTTTTCTTATCAGTCAAACAAACACTTACAAATTCTGCTGGTTTCCGAAAATTTAAGTGGTAGAAATTTTAAAATTATGTAGAAATACATTTTATGATTAGAACTATATAAATGGCATCTAATTTGTTGTGCTATTTGTTCATTCTTTTTTGGTGGTACGTAAACATAAAAAGAGAGAGCTGAGAATAATTTAATTATTAATTTAACATATTGATTTAATCCAATCAGTTTAAATTTATATTTAAATCTAATAATTATTAATTTAATAGCGTATTAATATTATTTTAATTTTTGAAAGTGCAATTGGTCAACTGATCAGCTGATATTTAATAAATAAATAAATAATAATAACTCAAATGAGTAACAGGTATTTTAATATTTATTAATATATTTTACTAATATTCAAGTTATATACACTAATTAACACTTGAACTTGGTCGAAATATTGAAGATCTAAAATTACCTAAAATTATAAGTTGATTTTGTCATTATGTTTCTGATTTTATTAATATTAAATTAAGTAGTCTTTTATTTAGCTAAATTATCTTACTAATATTAAAGCTTTATACAAGCTTAGCTTTATTTAAATTGGGGCAACAAATTGAGAAACTAAGTTAAGCCTCAATTTCGTACCCCATGAAGTGTTCTTCTTGTTTCGGCCATGGCCCAGAAGCGATTTATAACTGAACAGTGAACAGCAACAATACTTAATTAGATACTTTATCCGGGCATTAGTCGTAACACCTATGAGAACAACAATAACATTTCGGGGAAGGCCAAGAAGTTATGGCAGCTCAGACTCTGTCTGTCTGTCTGTCTGTCTGTCTTGGTGTGGGTGTTTTTAGCAAATTAGGTTAGCAAACTAATAGATACACACATGAAGCATTTGGTAAGAGCACTTGTGTGGAGAGAAGAGGGCTTGTCGAGGGACTTAAATTACAACTACAACTACAACTTCATTAGCTAATTCAGGCGATATTCCAAGCCGCAATGCGCTCGTCGTCTTATTGCCAATAAACACAATTTTACGCTAATTGGGTAACAAATATAATTGCCAAGAGCAGCGTAATAAACCTCAAACAAACAGTCAATATGCCCACACACACACTCCCACACACCCATAAATATGAGAATGGTAGTGAGCAATTTTGAGACAAGTTGCTGCCTGTTAATATGTCGGAGATGTGGAACGGAATCAAATGCCAACCTGGCATTCGTTTAGTCGGATCAACCTCAACAGGTTCATTAGGTAAGTAGCTGAAGTCGCCGCCGTTGTCCTGGCAACCCATCGAAGTAGTCTCCATTGTAATTGGCCCGAAGTGAAGGGGCACAGAAAACTCTTAGGCTGCCCCCATTTCTCATTCCACGTTGTACTTGCCACATGCCACCGCAGTTTGCTACCTGCTGCTGCCGCTTAATGAGTTTCTCAATACATTATTAATTAAAACCTAAACAAACTCCAATGCTAAATTATTTGCAATTCAACAAGCAAACAGCCGAAACAAGTCTCTGCTCTAACTCTCTTTCTCTCCCTTGCCTCAGCTTTCTACTTTCTCCGACTACAAAGTGGGAAAAATTTGCGAGAAAGCTAAAGCTCAAACCAAACGTTTTGCTGTTTGGTTTTTGTTTGCCTAATGCCGACTCGATTTATTTGCATTTGCTTAATTGAAATAATTGTCCTTAATTTGTTTGTGCCTGCGAGCAGCAATTTTTCTCCCCCTCCGCCCCTCCTAATGCCACGCCCCTTACACTTTCTTGTTCCACTCCAACTTCTTTGGAATCTCACGCAATTGATTGTCTGCGATTTGTGCCGCTAATGGCGAACAAATCAATTATTTGCAAGCACTTCGACTTCTCGCACAACAAAAATTGATTAAAATTGATTTGCCACAACCCCCCAAGACAATTCACAAAAAGCATTAAAAGCCAGACATTTACCATCTTTCGATTGCATACTTAATTTTATTAACAATTTTCAGACATCGTATATAATTTTAAAAAGCTTTCTTAAATTAGGCCACACAAAAATAAATAAATAAAAATAAATAAAACATAAATTTATCAATTTACATTTAGCATAACAGAAGTCTAAAAACACACGCATTCTTTAGTAAACGATTTTTTTTTAATAATTTGGTTCCTTCGCACTTTAGCAAAAAGTAACATGAGTTCATTTTAAATAAAATATAATTTTAATTTAAGACATAATAACTGGAGGCAATTAACCCAAGATTCCATCTGATTTTTTACTTTCTCTTGTTTCAGACAATTTGCACACTTTTCGAAATCAATTTAAAATTAGTTTAAGATTATTTTGAGAACATTTTATGTAATATAGCTATATTTATATCAACATTATAAAATTGACAGCCATCTTTAGCGAGTTTTCATATCCTTTCAAAACACTTGAAGTATTCTTTACTTACCAATCTGCCTTTGGCTACTTTTACCCCATTGTCCATTTAAGATTATCCAAATGGTCTTTTCTGTTAAACTGTCAAATTATAAAAGCTCCCAGCCTAAAAATCCATCCACCTGATAAATAGAATGTGTAAAATATTTGCTAATTTGGCAAACACCAAAAATTCATTTGAATTTATGTCAATTTGAAAATGCATTATAAAAGCACTCCCTTTCCATTTTATCACAACTAATGTTATGCCATGCAATTCAGTTAAATTTCGATGGGATATGATCTGTGAATTTACATTATCTGCTAATGCGCAGACATCAAAGCTAAAAGCAGGAAAACCAAACCGCTAAGCACGCACTATGCCACACCACACCGCATCACCCTGCAGTACCCTGCACCACACTCAGAGTACTCGTACACCGCAGCAGCAGCCACAAAAAGAATAACACATCACGCATACGACATGTAAGCCGCATTATGAATATTTTGTTAGCTAAGCGCTCTTGGCTGCCATTTTATACCCCTTCAGCAATACCGTACAAATATCAAATACTCTCATAATCAACATGTTGCAAAAACATTGAAAATGCATTTCAGTTCATTTGATTTATGAATACAGCGCGACAGTTGACATTCCTATATTATTTGGGTGCTTCAAATGGGTGGGATCGTGGTGGTCGGGTGGTCGGGTGGTTGGCTGGAGAATACAATATCCCAGCTAATGCATCAATTATATCCCTTGGTTGTCGTGCATTAATACGCAGCATGCAACATGCTTGCAACATTAGAACGTTAATAGAAATAACTCCCCCACTTTGCGGATATGGCTCTTTAATTGCTGAATATTATTATTATTATTGATTTTACCCATGTGCGTTGTACCAAATGCATTCAATTCCAATTGCAATTGCATTTTTCTCTTCATTTCCCATGTACTTTTGTTGGTTTTGCACAAACCGCAAATGTTTTTATACCCTTGTCATGTCCATGTGATGGGCATACCTGACTAAAATATGTCTGGCTATTTATAAAATTTCTATAGAGTAAATGTGAGTCGTGATTTGGCAACAAAATATTCTAAATGAAAATTGCACAAACTGTATAAAATATTTTTGGTATTGCCCGTCAAGTTTATTGTGCGTAAGCCAGCAAATGAAAATGCCAATTGCAGCATCAGCCAAATCTGGCCAATTTAACGAACCGAATTTTCAAGTTTATGGCAATTGATTTGGTCATTTTCATGGGCTTTTCTAGATGCGATTATTGTTGCTATTAATGCCTTTTAATGAGTCCTGAAGCCTATTTGCTATTAATAGAATTCAATGTGTGCTTTTACCTGCTCAACGATCTTGGAAACATTTTATATTTAACTACTTAAATATATTATTATAAATAGATTGAAAACCTGAAATTATAGAAATCAGAATAGAAAGAAAAATAGGCAGCTTTTATTAAACAAATTTTGTTCTAAAAACTTTTTAAAGTGTTTTTCTCAATCTAATTTCGACTATTTCAAAATATGATGGACTTTCCCGGTTTCAGAACCAAATTTTTTAAAGTGATTTTCTCAATCTAATTGCGACTATTTCAAAATGTGAGGGACATTCCCGGTTCGTTTTTTAAGACGACTTCAACTTTAAATTTTAAAGAAATAAGAATGAAATTTTCATAGTATTTTGAAATTTTATAAGCTCAGAAACATTAACGATAATCAAATATTTTAAAGCAATACTTTCAATTTGTGAGTGAAGTTATCATCAATTAAACAAAGTTTTTGTCAATTTCCGGTCAATTTCTAACTTATGGCAATATTTCACGTGTATTTTGTATTCACTGAAATGTAAAAGAACTTTAATATTGTTCACGATATAAAAATAAACAATTCGACACACTATTCAGTTTTATCAGCTTCAATACATGCCAAGTGAGCTGCATAATGGACTGCCATAGTCTTATCAATGCACTGCCATCGCCCCGGAGCAAGCCCCAGCAAGCCAAGCAGCCGTCCAACCAAAATGCCTACATGATACATAAAAACACATTCATACATGTACATATATATTCCCGTGTGTGTGTGAGCCCGAGGCTCGCCAAGCAAGCAGTCAAGTATAAAATCGTTGCATACTTTTGGGCTGCACGAAAAATGCTACGAAATAAATACGTTGCATTGCGATTCCCTTTTGCTGCCCAATTCTTTTAGCTGTTGTTGTTTTTATTACAAATATGTATATATATATATATGTATATGTATAGCTTACTTTACTTTGTTGTAATTTCTTGACTCTGCCGCATGTTGCGCAATCAAAAAAAAAAAGCAGCCACAATCGTGATATTTCAGGTGTGCCACAGCTGGCCAACAACAGAAACCTCAAATAAAACAGTAAAAACAACAGTAACAACAATGGCCACACAACCAAAATACAAAAAAAAATATTCAGAATGTTGTGCAAGACATATTTACTTAGCTACATGTATGGCAAGTGCAAATGGAATGCGGCATCATTGTTTTGTATTGTTTATATTTGTTCCATTCCCTTGTTGTCAATACACACAAAAGTTGTTATTCGCTAATGTTGTAGTTTTTCCTTTAAAATAAATTAATATATTTTATAGTAAAAACTGATAAGCCTTATTTTTTAAGTAACGGGTATAAAAATGCAATCAAATAAAACTTTTTATTTATTATTAAACATTTTGCTGCCTACTTGATAGAGTCTAAAGTTGTTGCTTCATACAAAATATTTATAGCTTATTATAATAATAATAAACAAATTTGAATAGTATTTTTTTTAATAACAATATATTTAGCTTCAATTGCCGTCGCAGGTCCTACCTCGATAAGCTAACGAAATTTATTCGTAGAATTAAAATAAAGTATATTTACAATGTCTTAATTTTTAATAACTACATTAATAACTACATTTTAGTATTTTCACAATTTATTCAATAAATTATTTAATATGGAAATAACGTAAATATCAATAAATTTTTTTTAATTCCCTTAACTGAATAACAAATTAAATTTTACCTGCACAAATTTCCAGCGAGTTGTGAATTTCGTATGATCCAAAACACACAAATATAAGCGCACATTGAGCAAACGGGGCGTATGCTTAATGTGTTGACTGCTAAGGCAAATGCAAATACGATTACAGCAGCTGCTTCAAAATTAATTAACTGCCAAAGGGAAACTCACTTAAGTACCAACTGTTTTTGGCCAACATTTTCCAAACAGCAGCCAAAAAATTGAATACTTTTACCTCAAGCCAGAGAAATACTTTTAACTGGTTGGCTGGTTACTGTTAGCAGTTAGCTGTTAACTGCTAACTGGTAACTCTTTACCTGAGCTCAAGTACAAGGTAAAGCGAAAACCAAAGGCAATGGCAATACCACAAAAATTCGGTTTTCCCAATTGCACGTTGAGTTGAGTTTGGATTAACGTAAAGTTGCCAATGTTGAATACACACCCATACACAGATACAGATACAAAAATCCAGCTGAGGGTAAATCAGTTTTAATTGATATTTACCAAAGTGCTTCATGTAAGCAAACACTTTCAATTTGCGTCTAAAGCAAATTTCATTGCCAGAGCAAATTCGTATAGAATACCGTTTTGAGTTTTTGGCCCAGCACAAAGAAAAAAAAAACATCAAAATATGCTGTTGTAAATTGACAGAAAAATATGCAAAGCTTTTATAATATTGTTGCATGTTGTTATTGTCAGTAGTGTGTATGTGATTGTGCGTGTGTGTGTGTTGCAAATGAATATTGCAACAATTTTCATTTCATTTGGCATTTCTCATTTTCATTGAGACCATTTTGGTTGTTATTGAAACAATAAACCGCGATATTCTCAGTGCTCTGTGCTCAGTTCTCTGTGCTGCAGTGTTGACAAGTGCTCGCCGGGAAATTAACGTTTTACCGCAAAAACTGTTCGCCTGGACAGCATCCAGAGCGCTGCACATTCCAATTGCACTGTCAACACTCGCACACACACATACACACAGTGTAGTGCATTCACAAAATTGTTAACCGAAAAACTGCAGCAGTTGAGTGGTTGTCAGTGGTTGGTTCGCTCAGCTTCTATACTCGTATATGCATTTGTCTCTGTCTGTCTGTCTGTGTGTGTGTTATCTGTCTATCTCTCTCTCTATCTCCGTGTATGTGTGTGGCTTTTGCGGTATTGCCTTTGCACACACATTCAACGTTAATTGATCCAACAGCAAGCAGCAATAAAGGATTTGATTTTCCAGCATGACAAAAGGCAATCCCAGTCCGTTGCAGGCTCTATCATTTGCTTTGCCAAACCAAGCCAAACCATCCAGTCAATCACTCAGTCAATCACTCAGTCCATCAGTCAGTCCATCAGTCAGTCATTCAGTCAGTTAGTCAGTTAGCCTCGCAATCAACTTGTGAGCCATTGCCTTGTAATTGAATTTTAAACTTTATTTACTGTTTGCTCACGGTGCGCACTGCATTTGCCTAACGCTAGACAATTGCTTCTGCTTCTGCTTTTGCCTCTTCTTCAAAGTGGGCGTGGCTCTGGGCCACACACAAATCTCGAACACTAACACAAAAGTGCTTACAGTTCAATTACCCAAAAAAAAAAGATAGAAAAATATATTCACAGTCAGGCATTACATGTTCTTTACTACACTTCAAAAAATACAACACTTGGCTTTGTTTTTGTTTTTGTTTTTGCCTTTTTTGGCCGCCGTTTTTCGTTGTTGCCCGTCAATCAAACGAGCACACTCACAAGATGGCAGAGAGGTAAAGAGGAGGCGTGGCAGTGACAGAGGGGGCGGGAAATGAGTTATGGTTATCTGTGAGCACAACGGGGCGCATACGAACTCACAGTGGTTGCAGTCAGTCATTGCCCAGCGGGCTTTAGTTTCGCAACTGCTAATCTGGCTCACAAACAGCTCGCTAAAGGAGTCACAAACTTAATCAATCAATTGGATCAATTATTTTCAAGTAACAATAATTAAACGAAACTGTAAAAATTGAATTTATCAGTGAAAATGGGTTCTTAATAAATTTTAAAAAATAAACTATATTTTTAAGAAAGACCTGAATCTTTAATAATTAGAAAGTTAAACAAATAGGAAAAAAAAAATTAATCAGTGATATTCATTTATTCACTTTGCATTTAGACTACTTGTTTAAAAATTATCGCTTTTTACTTTATCAGACTTAAACTCATGGATTCAAAGTGATATCAATCCGCTGAATTTCACCAAAATGATATTAGAGCAGGTTAAAAGCACAGGTCTCAATATTTCAATTTTCATCTAAAGATGTTTACCTAGATCTTAGAGATGGCTAGATGATAATAAAAATTTCCTTACTTAGGGTTCAATATTTACTTATAAAAGGTACAAATTACAATTACAATCGAACTTTTCTAAAATTTATTTATATACAATGAAGCATTCTTTTTTATGCATTGATTTCAAATACACAGTTTCCTCATTTTACAAAGATGGAAAAGTTAAACAATTCTCATTACTAAAGTTTCAATACTGAAGTGATCTTTTTTATTTCGTTTAAGTACACTTAAGGGTAGATTAACTGTAATTGTTTTTAGGATGATTTCCAGCGATTTTCACTACTGTCATTAGAGGTATGCAATTGTTGGAAAGCTTTTGGGCTTTGTGCTGGCACAACATAATAATTTTGTGCTGACTTACTGTTGAAATTTGTAAATTTGCGCTGAGCTAGGCTAGACATGTCAGATAGACAAGCAGACAGACAGACTGCCAGACAGATCTAGACACAGACAAAAAGTAATTCAGATAATCACAAAATTATTGACAGTTGAGATTTGAACAAAAGACTATAATAATAATAAATGCCAATAGATTTTGCCAAAAAATACCAATAATGAAGGGAGAACGTGTGCAATTCGATTGTCAGACAGATTACATATGATATACATACATTTATCTATTTGTATATACAGCTGTGTTCACGAAAATAGCAGTGCAGATGACCTGCACCTTTAACATCGATTAATCCTAGTATAGAGAACAATATAGGACAAAAACTTTTTATAATGGTTAAATATATTTATTTTCTCAAAACTTAACACTTTTTTTTTTTCATTCAGTCAGTATTTTTTTCATAAGGATCAAAAATAAAGAAAATCGATAATTTGCGCTGTTCATTAAAATAGCAGTGTTAAAGAAAAAACTTAAAAAATTAAACAAAACTCAATGATAAACTTAACAATATTAAAGAATATTTTGATTATGGCATAGTATTTAGTTCCATGTCCTTTATTGGCTATTACAGCCTCGCACCTAAGCCCACGGAGCCACCCAAGTCCTGCCAACGCTTGAGCGGAACTTTCGCCCTTTTCTCTTCAACAACTTGGCAACCCTGCGACTTAGAAGTCGTGAATCAATTTGAGACATTTCATCTGATGTCCCCCTATAAGTTTCAAATGGGGTTTGGGTCCGGGGACTGAGCTGGCCATGGCATTGGGTCGATCCTTTCCTGGCAATCCCGGTTTTTGGCCGGTTTGCTGGTGGATTTGGATCGCTATCCTGCTGGAATGTCCAGTTTAAGGACATATTCCAACTGGCATATGGCGGCATAACATTCCTCAATATATTGACGTACAGATTTTGGTCCATACTCCCATCGATCATATGTGGTAAGGCCATACCGCTATGCGAAAACAATTCACATACCAACTTTAAACTGACTAATATCAAAATGGAGTAATATCCTTTGGGCAGATGAGTCCAAATGATCTTCTTTTGATAGAATAGACTCTAGGCAGTACGTCAGTTGACCCCCAATACGGGGTATCTTCCAAATCATACTGTCAAGACTTTTAGGCACGGTGGCCAGTTCAAATATAATGTGGACCTGGTTTTCGCATAGCGGTATGGCCTTACCACATATGATCGATGGGAGTATGGACCAAAATCTGTACGTCAATATATTGAGGAATGTTATGCCGCCATATGCCAGTTGGAATATGTCCTTAAACTGGACATTCCAGCAGGATAGCGATCCAAATCCACCAGCAAACCGGCCAAAAACCGGGATTGCCAGGAAAGGATCGACCCAATGCCATGGCCAGCTCAGTCCCCGGACCCAAACCCCATTTGAAACTTATAGGGGGACATCAGATGAAATGTCTCAAATTGATTCACGACTTCTAAGTCGCAGGGTTGCCAAGTTGTTGAAGAGAAAAGGGCGAAAGTTCCGCTCAAGCGTTGGCAGGACTTGGGTGGCTCCGTGGGCTTAGGTGCGAGGCTGTAATAGCCAATAAAGGACATGGAACTAAATACTAGGCCATAATCAAAATATTCTTTAATATTGTTAAGTTTATCATTGAGTTTTGTTTAATTTTTTAAGTTTTTTCTTTAACACTGCTATTTTAATGAACAGCGCAAATTATCGATTTTCTTTATTTTTGATCCTTATGAAAAAAATACTGACTGAATGAAAAAAAAAAAGTGTTAAGTTTTGAGAAAATAAATATATTTAACCATTATAAAAAGTTTTTGTCCTATATTGTTCTCTATACTAGGATTAATCGATGTTAAAGGTGCAGGTCATCTGCACTGCTATTTTCGTGAACACAGCTGTACATATATTGTCTGTGGGTAAATTGTGAAGTGTTGCAAGTCAGCAGAAAAATGCATTATTAATAAGCTGTTAAATTTGCCGAGCAAACAGAACACAACACATACATAAATAATTCACTATGCGACACACGAGGACAGATTAGAGGGGGAAGATGGATCCAGAGGGGAAAGGCCGGTGGTTCAGTGGAGCAGGACCGCATGTGCCATTTTGCATTTGCACAAATCGAAGTGGAAATTATGCACATCGAATGCTGAATTTTCCAGTAGAACTTCAGTTCAGTTCAGTTCAGTTCAGTTTGGATCGCAGTTCGCTTTTTGCAGTTTGCAGTTCGCGCTGCATTCGACGTTTACAATATTTTGAATATTTAAAGCCTCTGGCGCTGATTGCTTGTGACAGACAGACGACCAGATACCCTGCATTTTGAGTGGTCTAGCTGCCTGGTTGCCTTGTACGTTTCCTCGTTGCCTGTCAGCTGCCTTGTCGTCTGACACACAACGTTGTCAATGTGCTGTCCCTCTTTTTCCCCACGTTACGTAATTTCAACAGCGCTGCGAGCGATAGATGGGAGGGGATGTTGCCTCTCAGGGGGGAAAGGCAGCTTTAGTGTCAGTGTTGCCAATTTAGCTAGTAAGAAGCAAGAAATTTTATGAAAAAATAAGTTAAAGGTTTTAAAAAATAATTAAAGCTACATTTTTGAATATTTGAATAAAGAAAAATTTAATCAGATAAGAATGTACTATGATAATTTCCGTATTGAAATTATGGAATATTTGAATAAAGAAATTATTGAACAGCGTAGATTGTGCGATGATAAATTTCGTATTGTCCAGAATTTATTATAAAATATTATATCATCATAGAAATTATTATTCTAAATTCTTACAAATTTTTAAGGTGTGTAAGTAAAATCTTTATATTTTATTTTTTAATTTTGTAAGCACAATTTCTGACAAATATAATAAAGGGTCTGTGTCGTTAAATGCCAATTCGAATTTGAATTAAATTAAGGAGTTTCATTTCCAGCATTTTCATATTCTATTCAAATCTTTATAATCGTTTTCAGTTCTTAGCTATTTTTAGCTACCTATTTTTATTAGTAGAGCTATTTAAGCCATTCAAAAGTTTGGCATCTCTGCTTTAACTTCAGAATTCGATGTGCGCAGCTGGCACTGGAATAACATCAAACTGTGTTTATGCATTTGCAATGCAGCAGCAACGGCATCAGCTTCTTCTTCGTCTTCTTGTGCCGCTCGAGTGCCTTGATGTATGCAACTTGGCCGCATGCAACCCAGCATAACCTGCCCCAACTTACCCCCTTCCCCCCTCACAATTTTCTCTATGCGTCGTTTTTTTTTTTTTATTAAAAATTCATTTTTCTGCGTGTTGTTTACATTGACATTTCATTTATGTTTGCTTATGCAGCTGCAGATAGGTTGACACACACGCACAGTCAAAGTCCTTTCGGGTTTTGCTCGATTCGATAAGTAATTGATACGGTTTTCAGGTTCGTTGCTCCTCTCATGCACAGCAGTATTTGGAGCAGCTGCTGTTCCTGTTGGCCAAAAGCCCTGAGCTGCCTTTAGCTTGCAGCTGGTAACTTGCCAACTTACAGCACCAAACATAAGTTTGAATATTGATGTGAGTGTTGAGTTTGGCTTAACTTGGTCTAGTCTTAAGCCAATTTCTTGAGAATACATCTGACCCTATTTTTATTTCAATTTATCAGTGCATTTTTATTTTTTTCTAGCTGAAATTTTGAAGTGGGCGTTTGTATTGGCCATGATTTTGTCAAGTGAAAATTTCTTAAAGCTAAAATATTTTATTTTTTCTAATTTATGCAAAAATTCCTTTTATATAAAATAAATTTCAGCTCTTTACTTAAACCAATAACGGACGACATTTTAAAACAAGTGTTTTTTAAAAAAATATTACAAAAATTAAGTTCGACAGACATAATTTTTTAGATTATCATGTTATTCGATCATTCTGGTCTCCATTTCCAACTCAATTTCTTGAAAGAATCTACTTCTTTTCTTTCGATCATTAGCCATGAAATAGTCACAATAATGAGAGTCTACAGCAGAGGAGCCCAAAATGCCAAAAGTCGATCCCATGCGATAGGAACTCATAATTCCGCAGGCATCGCATTTGATGCACGTATGAAGAGAGAGAATACGTATGTTCTATAAATATCACACACAACGTGTGCTCTCACGTCGAGTGTGTTCGGCTTTTTGTTCTCTCATAAAGCATCAGATCGGCTGTCAGTCGCTGAGCTGCGTTCAATGAGAAGAGACCGTACAGCGCTAGAATTTATGTTGCTAACTGTAACGACCACTGATCTACAGTCATTTTCAAATAAAAAATTAAAAAGTTGATTTTAATTTAGTTTTTAACTTACCTATAACATATTATTCGACTATTATGATCTCACTTTAAAACAAATTTTTTTTAGTCAACTTTCGTAACAGTGACTAGGGAGAGTGATTTGGAAAGAGAGAGTAAAGAAGAGAGAATAGAAACTGGGCACAAAGCAAGTATTAAACGAAAAAAAAAGAAGTGTCGTCCAACTGAAGCAAGTGTCAATTACGCCTTAATAGCCAAAGGATAACCAAAAAGGCCGCAGCAAAGTGTGGTATGGTTGGACTGCGGCTGTGTTGGCAACATTTTTTTATAGTAGCTCATGCTGCTGCTGATGTTGCTGTTTTGCAAGTTGTTGCTGTTCTTGTTGTTGTTGCAGCGAAAGTGTAAAAAGTGAACGAGAGTGAACGCGCGGTCAGACGATGATATTATAAAGCTTTGAAGTGACCCGACATGATGACAATGCTGGCAACAGCAATTGCAACAGCAACAACTACAACAGCAACAACAAAAACAACTACAACGGAAGCCAACAAAAAGGGAAACAGGAAATGTCGTAAACACTAAATCAGTCAAGTGCATTAGAGCAAGTGGAAGTGAATTATGTGTGTGTGTGTGTGTGTGTGTGTGTGTATTGGGCCAGGATGTGCCTTTGGTGTTGACAGCAGATAGCAAATATTGATGACATCATGGCAAATGAAATGAGGATCTTTTAGACATTATTGCGACAGCAAGCTTATAAATCACTTGTCAGCTTCGCATTTTCAAATTCATTGCAGGAACTTCTGTCTTTGAACTTAAAGATGCAACTGGAAATTAGCAAACACATACACACAAACATGCATACAGGAATAGAGAATATATGTGGTATGCAAAATGGCTGATTACGTGACAGAGAGAGAGAGAGAGAGAGAGAGAGAGAGAGAGGGGGGGCAACAACTCGTTGTCGTTCGTGCAACAATGGCAACAAAACGCCCAGCGCCAATGTCAAAATTACCCGCAGACAACGCGGTTTGCTATTTGCTATTGTTGACAATTTCCCGTCGTTGTCATCATTTGTTGTTGTTCCAGTTGTTGTTGGTGCTGTTGCCGATGTGGTGGCAAAAAGGGCAGCGGGGCGTGGCAGTTGCTCATTGTCATGCGGCTCATCAGCGAGTTGCTGCAATAAAGCAAAAAGGAAACCAGGCGATTCTTAGCCAAAATAAAAGCTGCATGTGCATATGTACATATATTTATGTGTATCAGTGTGAGTAAGAGTGTGTGTTTGTGTGTGTGTGGTAGGCGTGGCCAGCGACTTTGAAGTTTTCAAGACAATTTAAGACATCAAAAAGAAACTTTCTTCTAGAAAAGCCAAACGAGATGTTACACTGACAAAAGAAAATTTTCTAAAATAAAGAATATTGTGTCAATAAACTTAAAAAAAATTTTAAATTTTAGATATTCATTCGTGTACTCTATTAGTATTAATTCCATTTATAGCTTTAAATATTTTTTGAATTTTTTTTCAGTTTTTTCAACAAATAAATAAAAATTTTTATTAAAAATGCATTTTTGTGTCCGAATATTTGACAACAAAGAATTTACGTATTTATTTATTCTATTCAAAAAGTTAATACAGACAAAATTACATTAACTTTTGTAGTGAAAAGTGAAAAAAAACCTCTTCAGGTATCCACACATTAATTAGTTATTTTTTCTTTATTTTAGAGATAACTTTTCCCTTTGTATTTTGTCATTCTCTGTGGTCGCATAGAAAGCCGCGTGCGAAGCCGCTAAGTAATCACCTGTTTAAGCAGAGTTACAAAAAGCGAAATAGCAGGAAAAATACAATTTTTTTGGGACATTTTTGTTGTCCGAAACTTGAAAGCGAACTGCAGTGTGCAGCATTAAAAATACAAGAAAGGGCAAAATAGGGATGCCAAAAGGGAATGCAAAATCAAAGTATGATGACGCCAGGTGCCCAGTGTCCCGTTGCTGTCTACCTGTCTACCTGGCTGCAGTTGGACTCTGGGACAGGCCGCAATGCGGTCGTCACAAGGGAGAGGACGAAGGAGATGGTAGAAAGGAGGGAGGCGCTTTGGCCCCGACCAGGCGCAGTCCATTAAACGTGTCAAAAGACGTAACGCCCGAGGGATACAGGTCCAAAAACAGATCGGGGGAAGAACGAACTAAAGTTGCACAAAGCAAACGGAGTCAAGTTGTTGCTCTCTCTCTCTCTCTCTCTCTCTCTCTCTATCCCTTTCTCTCTCTCCCAGTTATTCTTATGTGCTTGTATGTATTCCTGCACTTTTGCGGTTATCGCGTGTTGCGCTTCTCAAGTGCCCTTTTCTTTTGGCCAACTAGGCAGACCAGCATGGCTGCTGGCCAACAAATTGCTACCACTTCCCTGTATATATATATATATACATATATACATATATATCTGTGTGTGTGTGTTTTGCTTTTTGTGTTGATGTGCAGATTGCAGCGTTCAGTGACACTTTGTGCCAAGTCAAAAACATTTGGTAGTGGTGATTTTTTTTTTTTGCCTCCTTGTGCAAGATTGTCTTATTATTATTGCTTTCTCTGAAATGTATTATTTAGCTTAAAATATTTTAAATAAAGTTTCTTTTAGTTTTTTTTTTTTTTTGGCATAAATTCAAATTCATAAAAATTTTATAAAATCATTGTATTAATTTAAAATATCGAATAATCACGGCAAATGTAAGTGAAACTACGAAATAGTTTGCTATATTATAAATAATGTCGATAATTAAATATAATACAGCAAATAATAAACACTTAATTACCGGCGAGCGAATAACTGCCGGACATCCCTCCTAGTGACGGTTACGGCAAAGATGAGAATGCAATAAAGTAGATTAAAATGGATCCAGACCACGTAGAATTCATCTTTGTCATTCTTTGGAATATTGTAAATAACTTTACTGAATTCTGTTATCCAATTCAAAATTAAGATTAAGATACGAAGATAGAAGGTAAATCTAATATAGTTTAAGATAATCGACAGTCAGCAAAATAAAAAAAAAATTAAAACTCATACGTACATGATATTGTTCTTGATATTCTGCTGTCCCAGTTCTTTAAGCGCTTGGCGATTCCTTCGATATTCAATATGAATACGCCGGACAGTTAAGATAATAAATGTTATATTTATGAGAAGTATCACAGCCGCAGGACCGAACCAATAGATAAATCTCGACCAATCATACCCTGAAGAGTGGAAAATAACAGCATTTAAATAATTGCTCCATTTAAAAAAAAGATTTACTTACATTTCAAATAGCATTCGTAGTAGGCATAACCAACTTTCCAATTGATATTAATATTAAGATTGTCGAGATAATGATTTGCCAGAATTGTGATTATGAGAAACACTGACGCCATTCCAAAGATAAATAGACTGTACTTCCTAAGCCTTAAACCATTATTTTTCTTATTTTGTACAACGTACGTATCGGCAACAAATATTCTCCAGAAATCGAATGACATTACAGTCATCCAAAAATAGGTTGAAATGCCGAAGAAGTAGGTCAAATAGGCTAAAGAAAAATGGGTGGTCAAGTGAAATACTTTGAAAACTTAGCACATATTTTCAAAGACTTACCCACCATATAGCAGGGGATGCCCAAAAGAAAGTTCTCACTGTCCTCAAGTATATTTATCAGCAGATTAATCGAATAACAAATCAGATAACACAGACAACACTTGTCGTATGAGTGCTGCCGTTTTATCGCAAATAGGTAAATGCAAATCGTCATCAGCATGAAAAAAACGGAAGTCCAATTTACTGCGGATTAAATTATTAAGAGATAAAAAGAATTATAGAAAATGAAGGAAGCTCTTACCATAAATCCAATCATAATGTGACAAGCAATTTAAAGGCAACACCTTGTAGTTCCGTCGCAGATTGACCAATTCTTCTGGCTGTAGGCAATAGTCTCGTTTCAAAATATACACATTATCATTCGATCGATACAGAGTTCCATTCTAGATTCGTTTGGACAAATAAATATATTCGGAAATATATTGGAAAAAATAAGGGACTTTTGTCTCACCTCAAACAGTTTCCAACTCGAGTTTGGTTCGAAATCATGTATATGAATAGTTCTATTACATTTAATACGTATCCCTGGCTGTAATACAAACTGATCCTTTATCCTTCTTTCCTGTTTTGTTCCATCCGCTAGTGTTATATTTTCTGTATAATCTTTGAATTCGTCTGTGCATTTGGTTTCATCATCCAAGTCAAGTCGATGTCGATGACAACAGTATCGAATGCAGGGTTTAATTTTACACACACATCCCCTTAAGTGATCCGCGACAGTTGTGTTTGTACCCTCAAAGAGTATCTTATAGCTGTAATTTCCTGTTAGTTCAGGAGGTATCACAACTCCTTTATATATGTAAGAGCCATTTGTTAGCCTGTCACTGTATGTTAAATCGACTGTATCAAAGTAATCACAATTGGGGACTCCTTCAGCTCTTATCGATGAACAGATGCAGATGAGTAATAGAAATTGTAGCTTTCTTAGAAACATTTTACTAGTACTTGGAATTAATGTAGATTAAAAAGCAACCACGCGGGGCTAATCCTCGAATTGGACTGATGTTGACTAATTTCAAACATAATCGTTAGCATTAGCAAGCATTAGCATAAATATACACAAATTTTTTATTTACACATAAATAATCAAGATCTTAAAATTGTTAAAAATATTTTAATTTGTGAAATTTCCTAAAATTATTTAGCTCAACTATTTTTGTAATCACCATTTAACGAGTCCCCGACTTGGAGGTTCCCTTTAAATATTATCATGAATTTTAAAGTCCATTCATATAAAAAGTACTACTAATGAGTGTTCTATATTAAAGAGTGTTCTATATTAAATACTGTTGATGCTTATCTCAAATATATATATATACTTTATAGAATCAGTAATGACTAATTTTTTACCCTGGTACTCTACGAGTAAATTTTTTAAGAATCATCGAGCTGTGTTTTTCGTTATCAGTCAAACAAACATTTGCGAATTCTGTGGGTTTTATTTTGAATTTAAGTGAATTTTTATAAATTGAATCTGTTGTGTTGTTCATTCAGTTAAAAAGTAATTTTAATAATAAGATCACAAACTGAATTAATATGTATCTCAATTGAGCCCACAATCGACCGTCTACAAGTGAAAACAATTATCAGCAACAACAATCAAATACAACATAAAAAATAAATTAAATAACTTGTAATACCGCATAAAATTCAAGTGTCCTGCCTAATTGGCAATGATTTTGTTTTTTAATTTGAACTTTGGCCCTGTATAATTGCAAGAGTGTCTGTGTATTGATGTGTCTTTTTTACTGTTATGATAGCTGTGATTGCCTGTCATATGGACTGCCAGCTGAAGTGAAAGAACTTTGCGCCCGACTGCGGAGCAAACATCAATTTTATTGACCATTTCAAAAAAGGCCACAGGACACAATAGGTGCCCAAACTGACTGTACATAGAGTCAAAAAAAAAAATAAAGAAAGCGAGAAAGAAAAAAACAAAAGGCATAATGATGCCAAACACAAACGATAGAGAGAGAAAGAGAGAGAGCGCAAGCAATAACAATGCCAACAACTGGACAACTAAACAACTATGTGGAACAAATGCATAACTAAGATTTCCTATTTCAGTTAACAATTTGATAACAACAGCAACTGGTTTTTGTGTCAACAGTCCGACAGTCAGACAGATGAAACGAGAATTTCTCTAGATTTTCATCTGGCTCTGTCTCTTTTACTCTCTCTCCCTGTGTCTGTCCTTCCCAATTGCCCGGCGCACTGAGCCATGAGACAAACAATGGCTAACAATATGCCATAAAAATGGAGCAGACTGAACGCACAAAACAAAACAAATAGACAAACTTCTTGCAGGCTGCTTTCTAACTGCAATTTTTGGTTTATTATACCCTGTAAAAAGTAACTACAGCAAGGTAGCTGCAATCTATAAATATATTTGTTGGCATTTACAAGTATACATCCGAAGTGCTGAGTATTTGGCAGTCTAGCACACTCTATACCTCAAAACTTTAACTTGTTTTTACAATGTGCAGTCAGCAGGCAAAGAGCTAAACTCAAAGAATTCAAACAAATTCATTTGAGAAATTGATATTAGAAAGCAATTAGTAACATTGCAAAACTCCTCCAACTACTCCCAGAACCGAGGCTCATACAAGCAATTGCAATTAACGCCTGACAGTCAAAACTCCTCAGGGGTAGGGCAGGGGTATCGAAGGGATCAGAGAAAAACACTCGGCACTCGTTAAGTCTCAAATTTATGCCCGTACACAGTTTACTTATTTCTGATTCTGATTCGCATTTCTTTTTATGTTTTACGTTTCTTTTTCGCATTTTTTTATTTTTACTTTTTTATTTGCTGTACTTTTGCTTACACGCAATTGTCATTTATCACTTTTTATTGATTGCCGTGAATTTATCAATATCCGCTTTTACCAAGCACAACAACGGTAGCGCCCACTTGGCGTATACGTAACAATTTTTAATGCCTCTCGATGGGTCGCCAATTTTTTTTCATTCTCATTCTCGTTCTCATTCCCATTCCAAGTATTTTTGTTCATGGCATGAAATTGATGCGCTTTATATGTAGGTTTTCCTGTGTGTGGGCGTGTGCAAAGGTGGGCGTGATGCTTAATGTGATTATTTAAAACATTTTTACAAGGATAGGCAATTGAGTCGGGAGAAGAGGTGAATTTATTAAGAAAATTAAAACAGCAACGTGTGTAAAAAGCAACAATTTGTTTTAACCTGCTCAAATGTCAGACAAATATTTTCAGATGTTGATAATGTATATTACTTAAGTATGTAATTGAAATTCAAGCATAAAATGGTGATTATTCATTCAAAAAAAATAAAAACACCGTTTTTAAGTGATGAGCAGAAAATTTTTAATAATTAAATATTTAAATAATTTATATGACTTAATGAAATAAATACTAATATTAGGTTAGCATAGATCTATTTTATATATTGAATATTAAATAAGTATTTTAAGATATTAAAAAATTCAAAATATAAATAAATTTAAAAGCAAAAAAAAATCTAGCTCTGAATACTGTAGAATAAGATCACAATTCATTTCATATCTATTAAAAAATCTATATGCTACTCAAAAAACTCTATTTCCACAACAAAAAGTTTCGCATACTTTTAAATATCACGTACAAAACTTTGGGATAACAAAAGTCGGTTGAAACCATGACGATAATGATAATGTCCATGGGCATTATTTTCACATAAGCTCTGACATATTAGATCTCAGCTTGGGATACAACAAGTTGTCCCAACCAACTTGACTTTCCCTCCCTCTCCCTTTCTCTCTCTCTCTCTCTCTCTCTCTCTCTCTGCAGGGCATAAACGTGGAATACCCTTTCGTTCTCCAGTTGCTGCCCCATTCTAGATTTGTGTTGGAATGGCAGCTTAAGTCAGTTGAAATCCAAGGACTTTACGTTAAGACCAACTCGCATGCAATTTGGCCAAAATGTATTACATTCAATTTGAATACTAAGCCGCTTACCAACACTAAAAGTTTGATGTGCACACAATAAACAGGATTTCTGGCTACAATTAGCATGTAAGCTGAAAACAGAGGACACACCAGACTAAATCTCATGCATAAAAAATGGTGAAAGGTCAAACAGCAGAGTATATAGATGGAGAGGGGGGAATAATGGTTCAGTAGGAGTACATGAACCTCAAAATTGGCATTGTGCTTGAAGTGAACAACCGCAAAACTGGCAGTCACAGTTACACTAACCAGCGCAATTAACACACAAAGGGAATATCAAAATAAAAAAAAGAATAGGGGGCAACGAATGCCAGGATACGAGTATATCCTGTAAGTGCAGGGACGCAGAAAGTAGCGAAAAAAAACGGATACTTATTTAAAATTTATGTAGCGTAATTACAAGCGATTTAACCCATTGCTTTAGGGTGCCCAAAAACTCGACTTCCCATCAAGCAAAAAACTCAAACGCAGTCCCAAATTGTAGGCAATCCATGCGAATTAAAAAACTGAAACACAAATGGAAATGGAAATGGAAATGAAAAAGTTATTTTTTCTTCGGCTTCTGAGCAGCTGGGTATGCCCGTTAAGCATTTAATGATGCAGGATGGGGTAAAGGGATGAAAATGTGAATGGAAATGGAAATGGGAATGGAAATGCGGCCTACCGCACTTTCAGATACTAGTCTATAATTTTTATCGAAAACAATCTCGAGTCCAAAAACCACAAAAGTCATTTGCCTTTGGCTCTAGCTTTAATTAGTTGTACGGTGTTTGTTCTACCCTGTAACTATAAATATAACTAAGAAAGGGTAATTTGAAACCATAAAATACACATAGTATTAAAGAGAGAGAGAGAAAGACAGCCTAAAATTAGAGACAAAAATATTTCTTATATTTTTTAAGTTGCTTTTGAAAAAATAATTATATATAGTTTCATTATTTTAACATCATTTAACAAAACGACGGGGTTCTATATTGTCGAAATGACTCCTGTTTCTATTATTTTTTCCATCAGTATATGTTGAATAATTGAATAAGATTCATAGGTAATTATTATTAACGGATTTTTAAAATGAAATATTTAAAAGAAAACTTTAAAATGAAATATTTAAAACAAATTCAAAGTTTAAATTACTGTAATTTTTTCTTTGTGAGAAACTATAAAAATTAATTACAGGGCATCTTCAAGTCGAGTAACTCTTAGTAGATCTTCTCACTCTCGAAGGTAACAATAGGATATCGTTGTTGAGCCCATTGCACATTGGGCTGATAATGAACTTAAATTATTTATACATGAGACAACAACAAAACCAGGCACAAATTTATTGCATTAGGCGCGTTTTAATTACACCTGCGGCAACACACACACACACACACACACACTTAGGGAGAGGCAGAGCGGTAAGAGAGGAGACAAGAGAGAGGGAAATAGGGAGATCTGTTGCGTATAATTTAATTAGTGACACCCACAAATGCAACAACAACGATCAAAGTTCCATACAATGGCAACAGTTCGTTGCCACGCCCATGCCGCCCTTATCCTAATGATTTTCATGCTCTCGCATACTAATTTGGACCAGGTAGTCCTGCGAGGTGTCCTGCTCCTGCCAGTAAGTAATGATGGCATATTACACCATCACATCGCATCGCATCGCAAAAAAGAAAAAATTACTCACCATTTGATGCTCGAATTTATTGCGTGTGGTTGCTGTGGGTAACTATGTAGACGAATGGGTGGGTTGTTTGACTGGGTGGTTGGGTGCTTGGGTGGTTGGGTGGTGTTCAATGTGGTGCAAGCAGACCTCATTGATAATGAGATTCAAATCGCTTGCTGATTAATGCGTCACACAAATTGAAACTGAACTCAGACTCAAATTCAAATGTATTGTGTTACTTTCATTCCCCCTCTGCAGGCTGCTAAATTGCTGCAATATTCCGGCGCTGTGGCAACTCTACAATGATGAAATAATACCTATTAACTGATGCTAAAATAAATATACACTCATGAGTGTAATTTGATTGCATTGCATGCTATTCACATGGAAAATAATTCCATTAAGTTCACTCCGTTTTAGGGGCATGGAGTAAATTTCATGAATTGAGAGTATTGAAAATAGTCAAAGAATTAACACTACTTGTCGATAATGATTATGACGACCAGTTTTAACTCAAGGTGGTCAGTATTGGAACAAAAATTAAACTTTGAAGCAAATGTAATTTGAGGTCTAAGTCAAATTAGAGGTCAAGTTATGATCAAATTGACATTCCAAAAGGAAATTGGTTAAGTTTTAACCAGGGATCGTAACTCTTTTAACTTTTTGATAAAAGTTATGAAATAAAAGTTATTATTCAATTTTTATTTAAAAGTTGTAAGATAAGAGTTAATTTCAATTTTTATGATAAAAATTATAAATAAGATTTATTTTTTAATTTTTATTTAAAAGTTGAAAAGTAAGAATTAATTTCAATTTTTAAAATAAGTGTAAAAAATAAAAGTTATTTTTCAGCGTTTATCTTGACTTTTCCCGTCTCATAACTCTTATTTATAATCCCTGGTTTTAACAAAGATATCTGTTTGAAATTTTCGAGAAGAAGATAGTAAATAAAAGAAGTAAAATCAAGCTATGAATCGCGTTTCATTAATAAAAGTCGCTTTAATTAACTAGATTCATCCTAGAAAAATAAATTTAGTTCAATTACTTGAAAATCGCACATAAATACATTTTTTGACTTTTCGATGTATTTCAACATCACTACTCAACACCAAAATTCCAAATTACCTAAAATTTTATCACGTTCTTTTTAGCTTTCTCCAGTTTGCGTTCATTTTTTTGCTGTTGGCTGAGTGCAAAAAAAAAAGAGAGAGTAAAGAGAAAATGCAGCAGTCACTTTGTGCTAATCATCATATAAATGGTTTGTAAAATATTAGATAAGAGCCCGAAACTGTTAAATGTTTTGGAATTAAATGCGTGATTTACCCCGTTGCCAGTGTCCTTTCTGCGCAAGGACGCGCTGTGATTTTCCATTAAATCCTTGAACAGCTAACGCGCTTAGTTGACGCAACCACAGCCAAGGCATCTCCCCTACTTAGATGTGACCCGAGCTGGCAACTGGGAGCTGGAGCTGGAGCTGGAACTGGAGATGAAGATGGAGCTGAGGAACCATTGCCAGAGCTTATGCAAAAATTTTGTTTTATAAAATTTTCAAGTCAAGCGCCTAATCCCAACACTTATTCTTATACACTTCAATGTCTTACACTAACAGGGAATGCTACTCGGAGAGGGATGGCCAACAATGGGCGGTAAGGGGGTGTGGTTGTGCGACGCTTCTTCTTCTTCTTCTTCAGGCGGGTTGGGGCGGGAGGACAACGCATTGAAAAGTTTTTCTTTTCTTACCAGACAATATTTTATGACAAGTGCTGTCAGGAAGGGAGATCGGAGAGGAATGGCTGATTTAAGGCTGTGGCTTGAACAGTTGGGCGTGGCAACACATTGGCACATTGCCGGATTATGCCACTGAAAAATTCATTCATTTGCTGCCTTACTTTTCACAATTCGCACCACCCAACCACCAAAGAAACCATCACTCACTCCAATTTCTTCCCATCGTAGCCACAACACTTTGTAATATATAATTAAGATTACAAGCTCCTTTTGGTTTAAGTATTTTGAGGCTGGCAGGGCAAACAGGCTTATACTTTATGTGCGTATCTCTTAACTTGACTGATAACCGAGCTGCCAAAATTTATTCATGGCCTGGCGGTTTTCCTCTCGGCACGCGGCCGTTTTCCAGCTTATTTGCTTGTTTATGTCAAGCAGCGACCCTTTTCGACTTCGTCTCTTCCCTGCCAACGCCCTCTCCCTGACTGTTGTGACGCCTCCATAACAGTTTTCAAATTTAATTTATCCACTGCGCGATTATTAAATCTTAAGTGTGAACTTTGACCGACAGCTCTTTGGCTGGAGTTTGGCAAAGTCTTGACGAAACGCTTTAAATAGAATTTCAATTCAATCATCTAGTGTTGTCTGGGAAACAAAATGATCTTTATCGGTGTTCCTTAAACCAAGCGAACAATCAAATATCAAAAGATTTGATTCAATTTCAAATATCTTAAATAATGCTAAATTCATTTTAAAATTAATTAAATAATCTTACATCTTAAGTCTTTTATTATTATATAAAAATCAGTCATCAATTTCTACATTATATAAGTATATGTTTTACAAACTTTTGTAATTTTAATTGTAATTTTTTTTAGTTTGAATATTTCAATTGCTATAATTTTTATTATTTATTCACATAAATCTTATGTAAAATTTTTTTTCCATATCTTATCTAGTTTTTCCTTAAAGTTTTAGAATTCTATTTTGCGCATATTTCAGAAAAATGGTTTAAATAATTGCACACTTTGCACCAAAGCGGATGTCGCCCGACCATGCAAATTAAGTGAAAAATTACAAGGCAAAAAATAATTACATACTTTGTATGCACTTCACAGTCTATGTGTGTTAGGTGTGTGTGTGTGTGTGTGTGTGTGTGTGTGTGTGAGTCCAGAGGGTCACACAATGCCATTTGTGCTTGCATAATTATGAAATTACTTGCCGCCAAGTGGCAAACAACGCGCACTTCCTTAGCTCATTCTTTTGTGATTCACACTCTATTCCTTATAGCAAGCATACTTATTTGAATGTATGTATATTTTATTTTCTTTTCGAAATAAGATGACAAAAGGAACGCATTAAAGCTCTATTGTATAACATAGATGCTAATATATTATTTAGAATAATGACTTTTCATGAAATTTAAATAACCCACTCTATAAGCCCCCTTTTTTGTCAATGTCTAAATAATGTGTTTGATAACTATTGAAAACATATTTTGACAAATTTTAAGTGAAGCGTTATATAAAAAATATATGCACTTTAAAAAAGCGGCCCTGAGTATAAGAAGCTCACATTCCTTTAAAACTTAATTTCTTTTGGCATTTGTATATAGTAAATATTATGGATTATAAGTTATTTTATTAGTTCTAGCTCAACCAATGTAAACTTTTTTATAAAACTTCTCAAAAAAAATGTATTTTATCATATCCACTAAGTAAATTAGACAAAATTTATATCATTAAGTTCTTTTAAATAGTTTCGATGACTTCCATTGTCATTAAAGTATATTAATGTATTTTTAATACTTATAGCTCAATTATTCTGATTGCCTTTTTTATAAACTGAAAGGTATCATCAAGTAAAAAACAAAGTCATATTCACAAATGTTATAAATAACCAACAACATATATTATTTAAATAATAGTATTTAAGTTTATTCCTTTAAATATATGTTTCTTTTAAATAATCATAAATATAAGTACAAGTAGTTTAAGCCTCTTCAACATTTAGCGAGCAGATTAATTAGTTAGAAATGGTATCTAAGGGCAACTTATCTGATGGCATGTTGCATATTGCATGTTAACCACTCACCTATGTACTATGTATGTGTAAGTACTTCCCTTTTTAGAGGTGAGCAGGTGGGTGGGTGGGCAGAAAGAGGACCGTTTGTTACGTGTGAAGTTCATTAACAGACGTCAGGCGATCACCTGCGTTGCATCATTTTTCAATGGTCCGTCCCGCTGAGTCTCACACTTGCCGCACTTTCTACACTTGGCACTTGGCACTTGGTACTTGGCTCACACCGGGGAACTTGCCATTGTAGCCTGATACACACCGCCACTTGGCCTCCAACAATATCAAATGCCGTCGGCTGGATTTTCTTATTCGACTGCAGCGAGCCATAAAATTATTATGCAAATACCGAGGGGGAAGGTGTTCAAAATAGAGTAGCAAAAAATAAAAAGGAGAGCAAAGGAAAGAAAAGGAATAGAGTGGAGAGGAAGGAGTGTGCACATTAGACGAACAAGCCGTTAATATGCAAATGCATGAGGCTCATTCATAAAAAGCAGAAAAAAAAAAAGCAGAAAAAAAGGCAGCACAATTTTTCCACTTGAAGTCTGGCGTCTGTGCGGGTTGGCCATTCATTTGGAAGGCCAAAAGGGGGAGTGGGAGGGACGCATTCAGCCTACAAAGCTGCACACAATGGAGCACAGTTCTCCAGTTCCAGGGCGGATCCGACGAGCATGTGCATAGTTTGTAAGACTAATGAGCAGTCAGAAGTCCCGATGGCTTAGATCGAGACAAGGACAGAGACGGGGGCGGGAACGGGAACGGGAACGGGTGCGAAGCAGAGGGGTACCATTAAGATGTTGCAAGCGAAGGAAAATATAAAGGGGGAAAAAAAGAAAAACTGCAACTATAAACAATTTTCTTCTTAGGCGGCAGAGTTTTAATTGATTTTCTTCCAAGGCGATTTCTTGATAAGCATTAATTGTTTAAATTTCTGTACTGAGTGGAAAAACTTATACTGATTAGGGAATCTTTAAGGAAAATTTGTAGTTGTAAACTGGAAGTGAGCTACTTTAATATGCAGACATCATTGGTTGAATTTATATTTATTTTTTATTATATTAAAAAACTGAAATAAATTTGAAAAAGTCAATTAGCTTAATAATATGAATGTTTTTATTTATTCGTTATGTTTAATTTATTTTCAATCGCAGACTTCAAATTGAATAACAGTAATCAGATGTTTTTATTCAGCATAATATTTGTCAGCAGTTTGTAGAGTAAATTTAATTATAATAAATCGACAATTTTTATTTAATGCTCAGCTCATCAAATAAAATGCATCAATTTATTTAAAATAATTATCAGCATTTGCTTTATTTTCTGTTGTTGTTGTAAAAAAGCTGAGAAACAACCAAAAAGCCGAACGTAACTCCCAGTTGAGTACAGTGGCGCCTCATTAAAGTTGACAATGTCCCAGTTGTTGAGTGCTTTTTATGGACCACTTGATTATGTGCGGCAAAGGGGGATTGGGGTGTCTGCCGAGGGTGACACACATTTACATAATTATTAGAAACAGTTAAATGTCCACAAATTGTAATCGTACTTGAGCAGCAGCAGGCCAGGCACACGGGGGAGTCGTTATTTTGGTCAGTCGACCAACTCAACTGTCCAACGGGGACAGATCGGGGCCACATTATTCAAAGTGTGTGCGGCGTCAATGTCTTTAAATTGTTGTTATTCCCGTTGTTTTTGTTGTGGTTGTTGTTGTTGTTGCCACTGCCCACGCAATCTAAAAGGACAAAAATATCTTGGCGTAATTTGTGAGTTGGTTTTGGCTCCTGCCAAAAAGTCTCGCAGTCTGTCGCCTGTTGATGTGCGTGTCTTTGGCTATGTATTTAAAAATGTGCTGTTTTCACAACAACAACAACAACACCAAAAACAACAACAGCAGCCATAAGAAGAAGAAATAGATGAACAACCACACAACATAGAGAAATAAAATAAAATGTAATTTTTATTATGCTCAGTGGTTTTTATTGCCAGCTTTATCGTTCTACAAGTTCTTCCTCTAGTCTTGTCTTGTCTTGTCTGATATTTGTCTATAGCATGTCGCTCTCGTGGCATGTGGGGCATGCCACAATGGCCAAACACACACACAGATAGATAGACAAATAGACTTGGACTTGGACTTGGCCTTAAGCCATATATTTTTTGCTTTTTATGGCATTTTTATTGACTTGATTATTATGTTGCTGCTTGTTTTCGACCAACCGAAAAGTTTTCTTAGGCTCCACCCAGAGAGAAATTAAAAAATAATTTAGCGTCCTTCGCTGACCCCCCCCCCCCCCCCTAGGGTTGCTGCATAAATTTAACACAGGCTGTGTCTGATTGCCTTGCGGGTTGATACATAAATAAATAAAGCCCAGTTGCCATTTTGCAGTTCTCAGTACTCGATATCCGAGCAGCAGCTTCTAATGACACCTTTTGGAATTTATGTACGAGCTGCAATTGTTATGACAGCCTCGGAATCATATTTCACAGAATCAGTTCACAGAATCTGTTCTGTAAACCAAAACCTATACGTATTGGCCCTCACATGCCACTGAGCAAATCAAATTTGCCAAGTGCGTACCAATAAATTGTCAAAAATTTTCTAGTTTTTCTTTTCTTTTCTTTTCTGTTTCGTTGGCACATTTAATTGAAAAACATTCCGTTGCCAGACGACAGGCGCGTTGGCAATTTATGAACTCGAATGGAAATGTGAGAACTGACTCGTGCCAACTTGCCAATGGCCAAAATGCCCAATGGCCAATTCACACTAAAAACTAATAAAACAGTGTCCGAGCTCGATGGTAGGTATTGGATGACCAAATATCCATTAGTGGCATCAAATGTCCACTAAAGTGACACTTTGCAAAATCCTCTAGCTGAGAAATCAAATGTCCAGCAGGCGATACGGTGCGTATACTTTATGTAAATATAAATATGCTGAGTATACGTGATGGAAGATTGTTTTAAAATCAATTGTCTTGAATATAAGCAAATATTATAACAGAACTCGATACTAAATTTAAAATACTTAATATATTGCATGAAAATATATGAAGAAAATATATATAAAATAAATATATAAAAATACATAAAAACTTAATTTATGTAATCCCTAATAAACCTCTATAGCTTTTGTGGCTAAATAAAATACTTATAAAATAAAGCAAATTTTATAAATTTCGATTTAAAGTTCAGATTTTAAGTTTATATTGTCAGTTGAGTTTAGGATTAATTGAGTGCTCTCTATATCGCATTTTAAAATTAAGCTAATCTCTTGATTTGGTTGCTTTTAAAAACCCATTTTAAAAGCCAGCAGTTTCACTGCCTACGGCTCTGGGCCAAAATGACAAAAATTAACTGCCTCAACGTCAAGATGCAGCAAAAAAAAAGCCACAAAAAAAATTGTAAGAAAAACAAAACACAAAGACTGAAAGAGCAAAGCAAAACGGAACAGAGCAGAGCGCACAACGAGAAACCGAGTCTCATAATTAAAAATTAAGCCATTCGCCTATTAGTTTTAACCCTCATTAACTTTAGATAAACTAATCTCCAAAGTAAACCACTCGCATTCATGGCCTTTTGTGCGAGAGTGTGTGTGTGTGTGTGTGTGTGTGGGTGTGCGAGCACGCGACCCTGCCCGAGGGGTTGGTGGCCCCACAACTGCCACGCCCACACATCCCCACCAGCCAGCCCATCCACAGCAAGTTGACTCTGAGTCAGTTGTTAGTCCGCGCCTTCAGTGCGTGAAAAGCTCATCAAATGGGAGCTCGCTCTTAGAAAAGCCAACGAATCTTTCTTATGCGTTTTGTCTTTTTGCTTTCTTTCTTCAGCTGCACGAAATGATGTAGAAACAGGCCGAACCTAATAGTAAGTATGCTAAGCAAAGGCAAAAAATAATAAAAAGAAGATGGTAAGAAAAACAACAAGTTGAAGCACAAAAAGCGGAATGAACTCGGCACAACAAGAGAAAGGAAAAATAATTAAAAACGCAACCTTGATGAAAATGAAATGTTTACAAAGACACAAGCGCACAAAATAAAGAACTGTGACGAGAAAAAAAAACTGAAATTGTTGAAAGGCTAAAAAATAACACGACAAAAAAAATGAAGGAGCTGAGAGAAAAAGAAAAAAGCAAGCTCAAGCAGCGGCACAAAACGAGAACAAAAAACGGATACACGCAACGGATGCAAAGTTTACTCAAGCAAACGAGACGAGGGGCGTACTCAGCGCAGGGGGCGTGGCAGTTGAGGGAGCGAGCAATGAAAGGGGGCAAAGCGAGTCGAAGGCAGCTGAGTCGCAGAATGCAAAGTCAAGCAAAAATTAACTAGAAATTTTAGCTTTTTTTTTAAGTCATGCAAATGACAGTCGCTATTCAAATTGCCAACCATATGTTCCCAATCCTTTGAAACTATTAGGACCCAGCTTATAACCCAAAGCTGCTCAGCTTGCCTATAGCTAGTTATCACAAACAATAAAATAAAATAAAATCGTTGAAGAGTCATGTACATGACAAATATGTTTTTTAAAAGTAAACAAATTTTTTTCATGACAAACTAAACTAATTTTTTCTGCTGAGAATTTGTCCGATCTCGATTCTGGTTCGGACACTATTCAAAGATGAGGCTGCAATTCTCATTAGTAATCGAAAATGTTGTTCGTTTTTTATTAGACCCCGTACTTCATAAAAGTACAGGTGTCTCTTAACTTTGTCCAAAAAAAAAATGTGCGTACCAGAAAGAAAAAGGCGTGGTGGACCCCATAAAGTATACATATATATTTTTGATCAGATTCGACAGCCGAGTCGATATAGCCGTCCATTATTTTTTTGTTTTTTTAGATATCTGAAACAAACTGACAAAATATGCATATGGGATAGTCTTATACATCCTGATCAAATTTGGTTGATATCGGGCCACTATATCATATAGCTGCCATAGGAACGATTGATCGAAAATATAGAAGTCGAGTATGCTCGACTGTAGCACTGTCCACTAGTTTATTTTTTAATTGCTCACCCGGAAACAATTCTTATATTTAGTTTGCTTAACTTATAAAAAAACTTTTTGACTGCCATAATTAACAAATTTAAAAATATTGTGCCGCAAGCAGAGCTGCGGTTATGACTTAAATTATTAAATAAGTAATTAATAATTTTAACTTTATTTGTTTTTTATGTAATTTGATTGTTGTTTAAGCTGAAAAGGTGTTAAGCTTAGCTTATCTTTTCTTTCGAGGTTTCCGGGACTGTAATAACCAATTCTACTTGCATATCTTGTACTGTGAAATCTATCGGCGGGTTAGTAACTTCCGGACATCCTTTCTAGTAACCGTTATAGCAAAGATGAGAATGCAATAAATCAGATTGAAGTAGGGCAAGATACCGAACAGATATTTGGTCTCTTCGATTGGAACGAAGTAAAGAACATAACAGAGTTCGGTTAACCAATTCAGAATTTCGGTTGTTAAGATACGAAGAAAGAAGGGAAACCTTATACGGTAAGAGAGAAATAAAAATTAAAACATTATAAAATATCAAAACTCATGCATACATCACATTGTTCTTAATATTTTGCTGTCCCAGTTCCTCTAGTTGTTTGTGATTCTTTCGGTTCTCAATGTGAACATGCCAGACAGTTGCAATCACGAATATTGCTTTAATAAGAGTCATTAAAGTCACAGGACCAAGCAAATAGATAAAGATCGACCAATTACTAACTGCAAATTAATAACATAAGAAGTAATTACCTTAATTTATATAATTATATTTACTTACATTGAAACATGCAATTGTAGTAAGCATAGCCAACTTTCCAACTGGAATCGATATCAAGATTGTCAAGCAAATGATCTGCCACAATTGTGATTAGAAGAAACACAGACGACATTCCCCAGACAAACAGACTGTACTTTAAAAACCGCGATTGATTTTTGTATTGAATATTTACAAACATGTCAGCAACAAAAATGCGATAAAATTCAAAGGACATTACGGTAAGCCACAAATAGGTGGAAATGGTAAAGAAATAGCACGAATAGGCTAAAATATAAGTGGGATTTTCCAGTAAATATAATGCAAAGATATAATTACAAATACTTACCCACAATAAGGCAGGGTACTCCCAGAAGAAAATTGTCGATTTCTATCAGTCTATTTATCAGTAAATGAACCAAAAAGCAAATCAGATAATACAGACAAGATTTGTCATATGCGTGTTGCAGTTTTATCACAAATATGTAAACAAATATGGTCAGCAACACAAACAAAGTAGACGTCCACCTCACTGGGAAACAAAGTATAAATTGATTTATAAATCTGTAGAAAATCAAGGAGGCTTTTACCATAGTAGCTTTTATCATAGCCTAATTCCGGCAAGCAATTTTGAGGCAACAACATGTAGTTTAATCCCCGAATGGAAACTTCCTTTGGCTGTATGCAATAATCTCGTTTCGAGAGATATACATCATCATTCGATCGATACAGAGTACCATTCTATATAAGTTTAAATGAATATTAATATTTATTAATATCAGCAACAAAGTTTTGTCTCACCTCAAACAGTTTCCAGTATTCGTTTACGATATAGGGCACTAAGTGAATATCCTTTCTACATTGTATCTTTATCCCTGGTTGTACCACAAACTGATCCCTTATGCTTGTTTCCCGTAGTTTTCCATCCTCTAGAGTTATATATTCTGGATAATTGTTGAATTCGTCTGTGCATTTGCTTTCATAATCCAAGTCAAGGTGACGTAGATGACAACAGTATCGAATGCAGGGTTTAATTTTGCACACACATCCCCTTAAGTGATCCTCGACAGTTATTTTCGTCCCTTCAAAGAATATCTTATAGTTGTAGGTTCCGGTTTGTTCAGGAGGAATCACAACTCCTTCGTATAAGTAAGAGCCATTTGTTAATTTTTCGCTCTTAGTTAAATCGACTGTGTCAAAGTAATCACAATTGGGGATTTCTTCAGCCCTAATTGATGTACAGATGCAGATGAGTAATAGAATTCTCAGCTTCATTTGAAACTATTAACACTTGAATTTAATGTAGACGGAAAAGCATCTGCACTGGGCTATTAAACTTAATTATATATTATATATAGAATTTTGATGGTCCTTTGTTCTTTTGAGCAATTAGTTTCTTAACTCACAATTAAAGGAAAGCACGTTACAGCTGAATCCCCGACTATTAAACACCCTTTACTCAACTTAGATTAATTTTAGCAATATTTATTATTTTTTTAATTCATCGGTAAATTACTATTGTTGCAAACCGTTGTTACTCACTGAAAATTATAGTTTTATTAAACTCCAATGCATACTATAAATAAGAGAACTTGTTATTGTATTTGAAAAAATACTTTAACTAACATTAAATTTTTTTGTCTGATTTTAGACTTAAACTTACAAAAAAAATCAACCATCTTAGAATCAAGTTAAAAGTGTTTCTTGTGAAAAGTTGATTGGAAGTAAAAATTTGGGGCATAAAATTTTGACCTTTTTAAAAACACGAATTTAATTATCATATTACCAAATTAAAGTTCCAAGTGAAGTCCCTTTAATTTTCTTAATAAGGAATACTTATCCTCTTTGTTTATGGTAAGTATGCACTTTGAAAAGTTCACTTTATTTTCTATATAGAAACTTACACAGTTTGCATCAATATATGTATATGTATAGATATATATTAGAGCTACTTATAGTTTAAACATTGGCTTTACTCATGTGGGTTGCACAATCTCTCTGTTTACAAACGATATAATAAGTAATATATGGTAATTACAAAGCGCTAAAATTGAGCAAATTACATTCATACATTCATTTTAAAAAAAGAACGCGAGCAAACAATTACAAATTTACAATTACAATTACAACAAAGCTGCCCAATTGGCTAATAATAGTATTAATACGAGTATCTTGAGTTTAATAAAACTTTCTCACAAGAAATTGAAATCGAAATTCGAATCGACATACAAATTAAATAATTAATAAATTACAAAATAAAAATTATAAAATTACATTGGTAAAACATTGCTATACATTGCCGATTAGAACTAATTAATAAACGGCTTTGCGAAATAAGGACCCATAAAATGTATAGGAAACAACAACAACGATTTCAAATCAAATTTGGGGTGTTATTTTCTTTTTCGGGGCCTTATTTCATAAGGGCCTTATTTCATATGAAATAAGATCCCCAAAGAGGGGCCCAAGTAATAGAGGCGTTCAATTTGGAATCCGTGCGGACTTCGTTAATGCTTACATAGGATAAAGCAAATCCTTTGCCATTTTACACGGCTTGTAATTTTAAAGACAAAAACAGGCTTTTTGAATATTTTCGTTTTTAAAAATCATAAGCGAAATAAGGAAAAATATACCACCTTTATTATTTATTCAAAGAAGTCCACTTTCACACACAATATAACAAACAATATACATATATAATCCTATTTTTACTCTTAATGATTCCATATTCAACTCTCTTATGTTTGAAAACTGTGGATTTCAGTTTTATTTAAGTTCTAGCCCAGTGTGGTTGCTTTTCGATCTACATAAAATAAATATGCTATTAAAATGATTCAAGCCAATCAACAATTTCTATTACTCATCTGCATCTGTACATCATTTAGGGCTGAAGAAATCGCCAATTGTGATTACTATGATACAGTCGATTTAACTTACAGTGAGAAACTAACAAATGGATCTTACTTATACAAAGGAGCTGTGATTCCTCCTGAACAAACCGGAACCTACAACTATAAGATACTCTTTGAAGGGACGATGATATCTGTCGAGGATCACTTAAGGGGATGTGTGTGCAAAATTAAACCCTGCATTCGATACTGTTGTCATCGACATCGACTTGACTTGGATGATGAAAGCAAATGCACGAAAGAATTCAACAATTATCCAGAATATATAACTCTAGAGGATGGAAAACTACGGGAAACAAGCATAAGGGATCAGTTTGTGGTACAACCAGGGATAAAGATACAATGTAGAAAGGATATTCACTTAACGCCCTATACCAAAAACGAATACTGGAAACTGTTTGAGGTGAGACAAAACTTCGTTGCTGATATTAATAAATACTTATATTCACTTAAACATATGTAGAATGGAACTCTGTATCGATCGAATGATGATGTGTATCTCTCGAAACGGGACTATTGCCTACAGCCAAAGGATTTGGCCATTCAGGGATTCAACTACATGTTGTTGAATATAAATTGCTTTAATGATTTCGACTTCGATTTCTATGGTAAAAGCTTCCTTGATTTTTGTATTGACTTATAGTTATTTTTTTTTAATTATATGCTTCTCAGTGTATAGGGCGGCCGATCTTTTTTTACTGCTGACCAAATGTATTTACATATTTGTGATAAAACTGGAACACGCATATGACAAATGTTGTCTGTGTTATCTGATTTGCTTCCTTATTAGTGTACTGATAGTTGTAGTCGTTGAATACGAAAATTTTCTTTTGGGGACCACCTGCTATATTGTGGGTAAGTACTCGTATATGTATATCTGTGAGTAGTATTTATTAAAATAACTTACTTATTTTTTAGCCTTTTTGACCTATTTCTTCACCATTTCCACATTTTTGTGGCTTGCCGTAATGTCTTTTGAATTCCATCGCATTTTTGTTACTGACATGTTTGTAACCATTCAATACAAAAATCAATCGAGGTTTTTAAAGTACAATATTATTGTGTGGGGAAAGTCTTCTGTGTTTCTCCTACTCACAATTCTGGCAGATCAACTTTTCGACAATCTTGATGTCGATCCCAATTAGAAAGTTGGTTATGCCTGCTACTTTTGCGACCTTAAAGGCAAGTAAATCTAAATATAAATTTAGGCAATTATTTAAATGTTCTTATGTTTTTCTTTTGCAGTCTATGATTTTTCGATATTTGTCTATTTGTTTGGTCCTGCGGCTTTGATGATTCTCATAAAAGTCCCATTCATGATTTCATCTGTTTGGCATGTTCACATTGAAAACAGAAAGAATCGCAAACAACTTGACGAACTGGCACAGCATAATATCAAGAGCAATATGATGTAAGTATGAATTTCGACTCACTACTATTATGTTTTTTGATTTTAATTTCTCTTTTATGTGTTCTCTTACCGTATAAGGTTTGCCTTCTTTCTTCGTATCTTAACAACCGAAATTCTGAATTGGTTTTCCGAACTTTCTATCTTTCTTTACAATACTTCACTCATCGAGCCCGATTATTTCAACAGTATCATCAACAACTTTAATCGAGTTTATTGCATTGCCATCTTTGCTATAACGGTCGCTTGAACGGATGTCCGGAAGGTACTAACCCGACGGTGAACTTCACAGTACCATATACTTATGTATGTAAAGGTTGTTATAATTGATTATTACTGTCCCGGAACACTCTAAAGGAAAGATAAGCTAAACTTAATACCTTTTCAGCTTAAGAGCCAATCACATTACAGAAAAGCCAGATAATTAAATAATTAATAATAAATAAAGTTAAAAAATAACTATTTAATAATTTAAGTCATAGCCGCAGCTTCGCTTGCGGTACAATATTATAATGATTTGTATGGTATTTCTAAAACTACATTTACTTATCGACTATGAGTTTTATATACAACTTTAGGATTTGCAACATTTGCTTTTTGAGATCAACTTCCACTTGAAAAAGAATTGAACACAAAATACAACAAGGGGGCTGCGCCCCCTGTTCGCTTTGCTCGTGGGAGTTGCTGCTACAGTCGAGTTTGCTCGACTGTTAGATACCCTGTGCCAGTCTCCATAAAATGTTGATTATAATACAATTAGTCAAATTTATGTAATCATATAAAACATAAATATTTAACGTCGCTCGAATTTGCTTCCGGTTTAATTAAATCGTTACCCAGGGAACCCGACGGTGAGGCGATTACAATTCTAATGGGGTCCGACTCGAATTGAGCTGTCTAAAAACCCTTAAGTTCCCCAAAATAAAAACGTAATATATTCTGCTAAATTCGGGAGCAGATATTCTAAAGAATATAACAGATATAAATTTGAAGCTTGTGCGAAATTGCCTATATGATCTAGTGAACCGATTTAAACCAAATTCAATCATATTTTTAAAGAAAATAGAAAATTTCCAATCTGTGAGTTTGTTTGACATATCTCCACGGAAATATCTGAAGGACGGACAGACAGACGGACATGGGTCAATCGACTCGGCTGTTTATGCTGATCAAGAAAATATGTACTTCATAGGGTCGGAAATGCTTCCTTCTTCCAGTTACATACACCACACAAACCGTATATACCCTTTTTGACCATTTTCAATGGTCGCGGGGTATAACAAACATAAAGCGAATTTTATTGAATTTTAACATCTAATGTGCTACAAATACAAAAATTCCAATTTTTGGAGACCCGCAGAACTTACTAATATTTCATTGGACTGATAAGCACAAGTATAGCTCGATGGCCTGATATACCCTTTAATCGCGGAGTACTAAAGATAATGATGGTAATTGTAACATGAAAAGAAGACAACTTCGACCCTTTGGTTTCATGTAAAGTATGCAGTAATTTTTATGCCGCTGGAGTTTAAGATTCATAAAAAATATTATTAAAATTCAAAATTGAGCAAAGTGTATCTCATAGTCGGCGAATCGACTATAGAATTCTTACTTCTAAAAGGCTGATTAAGAGTTGAAGAAATAATAAACGCAAAATAAAAAAGTCAAAATATTTCTTACAAACTTAAGATCATATATACTTTTAACGATCTCAAATTCAACTTATGATTATGTTCGGATATATTAAAATTCAGTCCAATTTGAGTCCCAGCCCAGTGCAATTGATTTTCCCTCTGAATAAAATTCAAACGTTAATTAACTGTTTCAAATGAAGATAAAAACTCTATTACTTCTCTGTATCTGCACATCGAACAGAGCTGAGATTTCCAATTGTGATTACTTTGATACAGTCGACTTAACTTACAGTGAACAACTAACAAATGGATCTTACTTATACGAAGGAGCTGTGATTCCTCCTGAACAAACCGGAACCTACAACTATAAGATATTCTTTGAAGGGACGATGATATCTGTCGAGGATCACTTAAGGGGATGTGTGTGTAAAATTAAACCCTGCATTCGATACTGTTGTCATCGACATCGACTCGATCTGGATGATGAAAGCAAATGTACAAACGTTTTCATAGATGATCGAGTTAATATAACACTAGATAATGGATTAAAACAGGAAAGACACATAAGGGACCAGTTTGTGGTACAACCTGGCATTAATATACATTGTAATTGGGATAACGTAGGTCCCTTTGGCAAATCTTATGACTGGAAACTGTTTGAGGTGAAACAAAGCTTCGTAGTTAATATTTAAAAATAAATATATTCATTTAAACATACGTTTATAGAATGGAACTCTATACCGATCGAATGATGATGTGTATCTCTCGAAACGAGATTATTGCATACAGCCAAAGGAGTTTGCCATTAAGGGATTGAACTACATGTTGTTGTATATAAATTGCATAAATTATTTTGTCTTTGACTATGGTAAGAGCTTCCTTGATTTTCTACAGATTTATAATGATATATTAATGATTTGTTTCCCAGTAAAATGGACGTCTACTTTATTCGTGTTGCTGACCATATTTGTTTACATCTTTGTGATAAAGCTGCAGCACATTCACGACAAATGTTGCTTGTGTTATCTTATTTGCTTCCTTATTAGTGAACTGATAGTTGTACTCATTGAATACGAAAATTTTCTTTTGGGGACCACCTGCTATATTGTGGGTAAGTATATGTATATTTGTGAGTAGTATTTATTAAAATAACTTACTTATTTTTTAGCCTTTTTGAGCTATTTCTTCACCATTTCCACATTTTTGTGGCTTGCCGTAATGTCTTTTGAATTCCATCGCATTTTTGTTACTGACATGTTTGTGACCATTCAATACAAAAATCAATCGAGGTTTTTAAAGTACAATATATTTGTGTGGGGAACGTCTTCTGTGTTTCTCCTAATAACAATTCTGGCAGATCAACTGCTCGGCAATCTTGATATCGATTCCAGTTGGAAAGTTGGCTATGCCTACTACGGATGTTTTTTAAAAAGTAAGTAAATCTAATTATAAATTTTTTACAGTAAGTAGTCTTATATAATTTCTTTGCAGTTATTGATAGGTCGATAGAAATCTATTTTGCTCTTCCTATTACTTTAATGATTCTCATAAAAGCCACATTCATGATTGTATCTGTCTGTCATGTTCACAAAGAAAACAGAAAGAATCGCAAACAACTTGACGAGCTGGGACAGCATAATATCAAGAGCAATATGATGTATGTATTAGCGTAGATTCTCTACAATTTTTTGATTATTGTCTTTTCTATTAAATTATTAGGTGTACCTTCTATCTTCGTCTCTTAATAACCGAAATTGTGTATTGGATAACTGATCTCTGTTCTCTTCTTTGCTATACTGCAATCAACGGGACCAAATATCTGTTCGGTATCTTGCCCTACTTCAATCTGATTAATTGCATTCTCATCTTTGCTATAACGGTTACTAGGAAGGATGTCCGGAAGTTACTAACCCGCCGGTAAATTTCACAGTACAACATATGCAGTATAATTAGTTGTTACAGTCCCGTAACCCTCTAAAGAAAAGATAAGCTAAGCTTAACACTTTTCAGCTTAAACGGCAATTAAATTACAAAAAATGTTAGATAATAAAACAATAAGTAAAGTTAAAATTAAGAATTACTTATATAATAATTGAGGCACAATTAAATTTGTTTGTTTTTTTATTAGTCAAGAAAAACATCACCACTGGTGATTTTAACATTCTTGGGTAAGCAGCCTTTCTCATTCTAATTTACAAATCAAAAACCAAATTCTTAAAGTCAAAAATATATTACAAAAATACACCTTGAGAAAAGTGCATGAACTTATTGATTCTTAAAACCATTGTAAGCATTGATTTAGCAAGTTTCATTAATACAATTATTAAATAAGAGTTATTTTCTGATTATTATAAAAATTTTTTTTTTTAAAGAAATTTGAAAAATAACTTTTTTTAATAAAATTAAACTTTTTTGCAATTTTAATAATACAAATTAAAAATTAATTTTATTTTTCTACATTTTTAAAACTAAAAATGAATTTATTATCTTTGCACGATTAATAGAATTGTAATGAAGTGCAGGTCAAATATATAAGTCGATTTATGAAATGAGCCTTCCCTTTAAATATATAAGATTAAAAGTTTTTAATTTTTGAAAAACACAAATTCCATTGTCATATTACCGAATTAAAGTTCCAAATGAAATCCCTTTAATTTTCTCAATAAAGAATATCCTCTTCGTTGATGTTAAGTATGCACTTTGAAAAGTTCACTTTATTTTCTATATAGAAACTTACACAGTTTGCATCAATATATGTATATGTATAGATATATATTAGAGCTACTTATAGTTTAAACATTGGCTTTACTCATGTGGGTTGCACAATCTCTCTGTTTACAAACGATATAATAAGTAATATATGGTAATTACAAAGCGCTAAAATTGAGCAAATTACATGAAGCACTTGACTTTATATTCATACATTCATTTTAAAAAAAGAACGCGAGCAAACAATTACAAATTTACAATTACAATTACTACAAAGCTGCCCAATTGGCAAATAATAGTATTAATACGAGTATCTTGAGTTTAATAAAACTTTCTCACAAGAAATTGAAATCGAAATTAAAATCGATATGCAAATCAAATAATTAATAAATTACAAAATAAAAATTACAAAATTACATTGGTAACACATTGCTATACATTGCCGATTAAAACAAATTAAAAAACGGCTCTGCGAAATAAGGCCCCAAAAAATTTATAGGAAAAAACAACAACTATTTCTAATCAAAGTTGGGGTGTTATTTCCTTTTTCGGGGCCTTATTTCATAAGGGCCTTATTTAATATGAAATAAGACCCCCAAAGAAGGGGCCTTATTTTTTCTGAAATAGGGCCACAATATTTTATATGACGAGGTTAACAATATATCGTCAGCAAAACATTGTAAATTAGCCTGACCATCCTTTTCAAGAAATAGAGGCGTTCAATTTTGAATCCGTGTAGACTTCATTTATGCTTACAAAAGATAAAGCAAATCCTCTGCCATTTTACACGGCTTGTAATTTTAAAGACAAAAACAGGCTTTTTGAATATTTTCGTTTTTAAAAATAATAAGCGAAATAAAGAAAAATATACCACCTTTATTATTTATGCAAATAAGTCCACTTTCACACACAATATAACAAACAATATACATATATAATCCTATTTTTACTCTTAATGATTCCATATTCAACTCTCTTATGTTTGAAAACTGTGGATTTCAGTTTTATTTAAGTTCTAGCCCAGTGTGGTTGCTTTTCGATCTACATAAAATAAATATGCTATTAAAATGATTCAAGCCAATCAACAATTTCTATTACTCGTCTGTTTCTGTACATTAATTCGAGCTGAGATCCCCAATTGCGATTACTTTGATACAGTCGATTTAACTTACAGCGAAAAACTAACAAATGGCTCTTACTTATACGAAGGAGCTGTGATTCCTCCTGAACAAACCGGAACCTACAACTATAAGATATTCTTTGAGAGGACGAAAATAACTGTCGAGGATCACTTAAGGGGATGTGTGTGTAAAATTAAACCCTGCATTCGATACTGTTGTCATCGACATCGACTCGATCTGGATGATGAAAGCAAATGCACAAACGAATTCAACAATTATTTAGACTATATAACTCTAGAGGATGGAAAACTACGGGAAACAAGCATAAGGGATCAGTTTGTGGTACAACCAGGGATAAAGATACAATGTAGAAAGGATATTCACTTAGTGCCCTATATCGTAAACGAATACTGGAAACTGTTTGAGGTGAGACAAAACTTTGTTGCTGATATTAATAAATATTAATATTCATTTAAACTTATATAGAATGGTACTCTGTATCGATCGAATGATGATGTGTATCTCTCGAAACGAGATTATTGCATACAGCCAAATGAGTTGGCCATTCTGGGATTAAACTACATGTTGTTGAATATAAATTGCTTTCATGATTTCGACTTCGATTTCTATGGTAAAAGCTTCCTTGATTTTCTATTGACTTATAGTTATTTGTTTTAATTATATGCTTCTCAGTGGATAGGGCGGCCAATCTTTTTTTACTGCTGACCATATGTATTTACATATTTGTGATAAAACTGAAACACGCATATGACAAATGTTGTCTGTGTTATCTTATTTGCTTCCTTATTAGTGAACTGATAGTTGTACTCATTGAATACGAAAATTTTCTTTTGGGGACCACCTGCTATATTGTGGGTAAGTATTTGTATATCTGTGCGTAATATTTATTAAAATAACTTACTTATTTTTTAGCCTGTTTGACCTATTTCTTCACCATTTCCCCCTATTTGTGGCTTGCCGTAATGTCTTTTGAATTTCATCGAATTTTTGTTACTGACATGTTTGTAACCATTCAATACAAAAATCAATCGAGGTTTTTAAAGTACAATATATTTGTGTGGGGAACGTCTTCTGTGTTTCTCCTACTCACAATTCTGGCAGATCAACTTTTCGACAATCTTGATATCGATTCCAGTTGGAAAGTTGGCTATGCCTACAACTTTTGCTATCTTAAAGGTAAGTAAATCTAAATATAAATTTAGGTAATTATTTAAATGTTCGTTTGTTTTTCTTTTGCAGTCTCTGATTGGTCGATCTTTATCTATTTATTTGGTCCTACGACTTTGATAATGCTCATGCAAGCAGTATTCATTATTGTAACAGTTTGTCATGTTTACATTGAAAACCGAAAGAATCGCAAACAACTTGAAGAACTGGGACAGCATAATATTAAGAACAATATGATGTAAGCATGTAATTCGATTGCTTATTATTTTTTGATTTTTATCTTCTCTCTTACCGTACAAGGTTTTTCTTCTTTCTACGTATCTTAACAACCGAGATTCTGAATTGGTTAACCGAACTTAATTATTTTATTTACTACCTTCCAATCGAAGGGACCGATTATCTGTACATTTTCGTGTTCTACTTCAATTTGATTAATTGCATTCTCATCTTTGCTATAACGGTTACTAGGAAGGATGTTCGGCAGTTACTTTCTCGACGGTAAATTTCACAGTACAACATATGCAAGTAGAATTGGTTATTACAGTCCCGTAACTCTCTAAAGAAAAGATAAGCTAAGCTTAACATCTTTTCAGCTTAAACGGCAATTAAATTACAAAAAATGTTAGATAATAAAACAATAAGTAAAGTTAAAAAAAAAAGAATTACTTATATAATAATTGAGGCACAATTAAATTTGTTTGTTTTTTTATTAGTCAAGAAAAATATCACCACTGGTGATTTTAACATTCTTGGGTAAGCAGCCTTTCTCATTCTAATTTACAAATTAAAAACCAAATTCTTAAAGTCAAAAATATATTATAAAAATACACCTTGAGAAAAGTGCATGAACTTATTGATTATTAAAACCATTGTAAGCATTGATTTAGCAAGTTTTATTAATATTATTTTTTTTTTTTAAGAAATTTAAAAAATAACTTTTTTTAATAAAATTAAACTTTTTTGCAATTTTAATAATACAAATTAAAAATTAATTTTATTTTTCTACATTTTTAAAACTAAAAATGAATTTATTATCTTTGCACGATCAATAGAATTGTAATGAAGTGCATATCAAATATATAAGCCGATTTATGAAATGAGCCTTCCCTTTTAAATATATAAGATTAAAAGTTTTTAATTTTTGAAAAACACAAATTCCATTGTCATATTACCGAATTAAAGTTCCAAGTGAAATCCCTTTAATTTTCTCAATTAAGAATATCCTCTTCGTTGATGGTAAGTATGCACTTTGAAAAGTTCACTTTATTTTCTATATAGAAACTTACACAGTTTGCATCAATATATGTATATGTATAGATTTTTAGAGCTACTTATAGTTTAAACATTGGCTTTACTCATGTGGGTTGCACAACTCTCTGTTTACAAACGATATAATAAGTAATATATGGTAATACAAAGGCTAAAATTGAGCAAATTACTGAAGCACTTGATTTCATCTAAAAAAAGAACGCGAGCAAACAATTACAAATTTACAATTACAATTACAACAAAGCTGCCCAATCGGCTAATAATAGTATTAATACGAGTATCTTGAAATTAATAAAACTTTCTCACAAGAAATTGAAATCGAAATTCAAATCGATAAGCAAATTAAATACAGTTGAACTTCCCTAACTCGAATATCTCCCTAACTCGAACCTTTTTTTTTGGATAATGGTGATTCGAGTTAGGGAAGTTCGACTGTAATTAATAAATTACAAAATAAAAATTACAAAATTACATTGGTAACACATTGCTGCACATTGCCGATTAAAACAAATTAATAAACGGCTCTGCGAAATAAGGCCCCAAAAAATGTATAGGAAAAAACAACAACGATTTCAAATCAAATTTGGGGTGTTATTTCCTTTTTCGGGGCCTTATTTCATAGGGGCCTGATTTCATATGAAATAAGATCCCCAAAGAGGGGCCCAAGTAATAGAGGCGTTCAATTTGGAATCCGTGCGGACTTCGTTAATGCTTACATAGGATAAAGCAAATCCTTTGCCATTTTACACGGCTTGTAATTTTAAAGACAAAAACAGGCTTTTTGAATATTTTCGTTTTTAAAAATCATAAGCGAAATAAAGAAAAATATACCACCTTTATTATTTATGCAAATAAGTCCACTTTCACACACAATATAACAAACAATATACATATATAATCCTATTTTTACTCTTAATGATTCCATATTCAACTCTCTTATGTTTGAAAACTGCGGATTTCAGTTTTATTTAAGTTCTAGCCCAGTGTGGTTGCTTTTCGATCTACATAAAATAAATATGCTATTAAAATGATTCAAGCCAATCAACAATTTCTATTACTCATCTGCATCTGTACATCATTTAGGGCTGAAGAAATCACCAATTGTGATTACTATGATACAGTCGATTTAACTTACAGTGAGAAACTAACAAATGGATCTTACAAATATGAAGGAGTTGTGATTCCTCCTGAACAAACCGGAACCTACAACTATAAGATACTCTTTGAGGGGACGATGATATCTGTCGAGGATCACTTAAGGGGATGTGTGTGCAAAATTAAACCCTGCATTCGATACTGTTGTCATCGACATCGACTTGACTTGGATGATGAAAGCAAATGCACGAAAGAATTCAACAATTATCCAGAATATATAACTCTGGAGGATGGAACACTACGGGAAACAAGCATAAGAGATCAGTTTGTGGTACAACCAGGGATAAAGATACAATGTAGAAAGGATATTCACTTAGTGCCCTATACCAAAAACGAATACTGGAAACTGTTTGAGGTGAGACAAAAGTTCGTTGCTGATATTAATAAGTACTTATATTCATTTAAACATATATAGAATGGAACTCTGTATAAGTCGAATGATGATGTGTATCTCTCGAAACGGGACTATTGCCTACAGCCAAATGAGTTCGCCATTCGGGGATTAAACTACATGTTGTTGAATATAAATTGCTTTCAAGATTTCGACTTCAATTTCTATGGTAAAAGCTTCCTTGATTTTCTATTGACTTATAGTTATTTGTTTTAATTATATGCTTCTCAGTGGATAGGGCGGTCGATCTTTTTTTACTGCTGACCATATGTATTTACATATTTGTGATAAAACTGGAACACGCATATGACAAATGTTGTCTGTGTTATCTTATTTGCTTCCTTATTAGTGAACTGATAGTTGTACTCATTGTCTACGAAAATTTTCTTTTGGGGACCACCTGCTATATTGTGGGTAAGTATTTGTATATCTGTGCGTAGTATTTATTAATATAACTTACTTATTTTTTAGCCTATTTGACCTATTTCTTCATCATTTCCCCCTATTTGTGGCTTACCGTAATGTCTTTTGAATTTCATCGAATTTTTGTTACTGACATGTTTGTAACCATTCAATACAAAAATCAATCGAGGTTTTTAAAGTACAATTTATTTGTGTGGGGAACGTCTTCTGTGTTTCTCCTACTCACAATTCTGGCAGATCAACATTTCGACAATCTTGATATCGATTCCAGTTGGAAAGTTGGCTATGCCTACTACGGTTGTTATTTCAAATGTAAGTTAATCTAAATATGTATAATTTTAGGCAATTATTAAAGTGTTTTTATGCTATTCCTTTGCAGTTACTGATTGGTCGGTCTTTATATATTTGTTTGGTTTTACGACTTTGATAATGCTCATGAAAGCAGTATTCATTATTGTAACTGTTTGTCATGTTTACATTGAAAACCGAAAGAATCGCAAACAACTTGAAGAACTGGGACAGCATAATATTAAGAACAATATGATGTAAGCATGTGATTCGATTGCTTATTATTTTTTTAATTTTTTCTTCTCTCTTACCGTACAAGGTTTTCCTTCTTTCTTCGTATCCTAACAACCGAAATTCTGAATTGGTTAACCGAACTTAGTTATGTTCTTTACTTCGTTCCAATCGAAGGGACCAAATATCTGTTAGGTATCTTGCCCTACTTCAATCTGATTTATTGCATTCTCATCTTTGCTATAACGGTTACTAGAAAGGATGTCCGGCAGTTACTTTCTCGACGGTAAATTTCGCAGTACAAGATATGCATGTATAATTAGTTATTACAGTTCCGTAACCCACTAAAGAAAAGATAAGCTAAGCTTAACACTTTTCAGCTTAAACGGCAATCAAATTACAAAAAATGTTAGATAATAAAAAATTAAATAAAGTTAAAATAAGGAATTACTTCTATAATAATTGAGGCACAATTAAATTTGTTTGTTTATTTATTAGTCAAGAAAACCATATGAATTGTTCCCCTGGTGATTTTAACTTTGTTGGGTAATCAGCGTTTCTCATTCTAATTTACAAATCAAAAACCAAATTCTTAAAGTCAAAAATATATTATAAAAATACACCTAGAGAAAAGTGCATGAACTTATTGATTCTTAAAACCATTGTAAGCATTGATTTAGCAAGTTTCATTAATACAATTATGAAATAAAAGTTATTTTCTGATTTTTATTAAATAAGAGTTATTTTCTGATTATTATAAAAAAAATTTTTTTTTAAGAAATTTAAAAAATTACTTTTATTTCATAACATTAAACTTTTTTGCAATTTTAATGATACAAATTAAAAATAAATTCTATTTTTCTACATTTTTAAAACTAAAAATGAATTTATTATCTTTGCACGATCAATAGAATTGTAATGAAGTGCAGGTCAAATATATAAGCCGATTTATGAAATGAGCCTTCCCTTTTAAATATATAAGATTAAAAGTTTTTAATTTTTGAATAACACAAATTCCATTGTCATATTACCGAATTAAAGTTCCAAGTTAAATCCCTTTAATTTTCTCAATTAAGAATATCCTCTTCGTTGATGGTAAGTATGCACTTTGAAAAGTTCACTTTATTTTCTATATAGAAACTTACACAGTTTGCATCAATATATGTATATGTATAGATATATATTAGAGCTACTTATAGTTTAAACATTGGCTTTACTCATGTGAGTTGCACAATCTCTCTGTTTACAAACGATATAATAAGTAATATATGGTAATTACAAAGCGCTAAAATTGAGCAAATTACATGAAGCACTTGACTTTACATTCATACATTCATTTTAAAAAAAGAACGCGAGCAAACAATTACAAATTTACAATTACAATTACAACAAAGCTGCCCAATTGGCTAATAATAGTATTAATACGAGTATCTTGAGTTTAATAAAACTTTCTCACAAGAAATTGAAATCGAAATTCAAATCGATATGCAAATTACATAATTAATAAATTACAAATTACAAAATTACGTTGGTGAAACATTGCTATACATTGCCGATTAGAACTAATTAATAAACACATCCATAGAATGGTGAATTGTCATTGATGAACTGCTCTCGATGCTGGCTAATTTGCAGCAGGTCGATGATTCTGCTTTGCACTGCCCGAATCAGCTTTGTTCTCCCGCACCATCAGCAGCAATTGCAGCATTATGAGTGCCTCCACCTTGTCCAGGGGATCCATGAAGCCCCGCTGCAGCCACTTGGGTATGGTGGTGCGTGCATGGCTGAAGCCCAGCTTATTGAGTATGTAATCGACGCCATAGGGCTCAATGGACTTGCCGGCCCAGGACAACAGACGCACCGTGGGCTCCAGATGCCAGGTCTGGCACTCGAAGTGCCTCCAATCCCGCACAAATGATTCCACATCAAAGCTGGGCAGTTGAGCACTTCCATCTGCTCCCGTCTTTGCCTGTGCTCCTCCAGCATCTTTGGCATCGCCTGTGCACGTATTTGTTGTGGTCGTTGTTGTCGTTGCCGTTGTCGTCGTCGTGGTTGTCGTTGTCGTTGTGCTCGCTGTTGTTGTCGTCATTGTTGTTGTTGTCGTTGCGTTCGTCGAGTTGGCCAAATTAGTATAACTGCCCTGCAGTGGCTCCAAGCTGCTCCTGCTCCCACTCAGCTGCTTGCCCTGCACATTCAAGTTCGCATTGGAAGCGCCTTGCTTCTCTTTGAGTATGTCATCTGTTAAATATGGCTTCAGATTCGCCTTCTGGGAGAGATTAGGCGAGGCTGCGCGAGCTGATTGTGCTCCAAGCTTTGAAATATTAAGAAATAGAGTCAGAATATATAGTGTTATTGGTTAACGATTTATTTACACACCACTTTCTCCTTTTCAGTCACATAGGACGTAATCAGATCGTGCAGGAAGAAGAATGCATCCGCATCGACTGTGACAAATATATGATCATCGAATTCGGTTATGAAACTGCACAATACTTCCGGTTTGGTTTCTGCAACAAAAGATAGATACGAAAGTTAAACATAATGTAAATTTGGAATATGTGTTGGGTTATTTCAACACTGGTTCAGCTATTAAATACTAAGAAATAATTTAATATTTTAATGATTTGTATATTATTTATAAAACTACATTTTCTTATCGACTGTACTTTAGGATTTGCAACATTTGCTTTTTAAGATCAACTTCCACTTCATTAAAATTGAGAAAAAACCAAGAAACAAAAAGCGAATTATACAGATTTTTATCATCCAATTTGCTAAAAATCATAACAAACAATTCGAGTTTTTGGAGACCCGCAGAACTTATAAATGTTTTATCAGACTGATAAGCAAAAGCATAGCTCGATGGACTGTTATACCCTTTAATCGCGGAGTACAAGGGCATACTGAACTCGTAATTGTAACAGAAAAAAAAGGCATCTTCGACACTATGATTTCATGTAAAGTATGCAGTAATTTATATACCAATGGAGTTTAAGATTCATAAAAAATATGAAATCAAACTAAATTAAGTAGTGTATTTCATCGTCGGACTCGACACTAGCATTCTTACTTGTCAAAGGTTGGTTAAAAGTTTAAGAAATAATAACAACAAAATCCATAAATCAAAATATTTTTAACAAATTTAAGATCTTGACATTTATTATTTATGCATATAGGACCCCAACATAATTATACTTTTATGTTTGAAAATAGTGGATTTCAGTCCAATTTGGGTTCTAGCCCAGTGTGGTTGCTTTTCGATCTAAAATCCATATGCTATTAAAATGTTTCAAGCCAATCAACAATTTCTATTACTCGTCTGTTTCTGTACATTAATTCGAGCTGAGATCCCCAATTGCGATTACTTTGATACAGTCGACTTAACTTACAGTGAAAAACTAACAAATGGCTCTTACTTATACGAAGGAGCTGTAATTCCTCCTGAACAAACCGGAACCTACAACTATAAGATACTCTTTGAAGGGACGATGATATCTGTCGAGGATCACTTAAGGGGATGTGTTTGTAAAATTAAACCCTGCATTCGATACTGTTGTCATCGACATCGACATATGGATGATGAAAGCAAATGTACAAAAGAATTCAACGATTATCCAGAAAATATAACTCTAGAGGATGGAACACTACGGGAAACAAGCATAAGGGATCAGTTTGTGGTACAACCAGGGATAAAGAAACAATGTAGAAAGGATATTCACTCAGCGCCCTATACCAAAAACGAATACTGGAATCTGTTTGAGGTGAGACAAAACGTCGTTGCTGATATTAATAAATACTTATATTCATTTAAACATATATAGAATGGAACTCTGTATCTGCCGAATGATGATGTGTATCTCTCGAATCGGGACTATTGCATACTGCCAAAGGATTTTCCCATTCAGGGTTACAACTACATGTTGTTGAATAAAAATTGCATAAATTATTTTGTCTTTGACAATGGTAAGACCTTCCTTGATTTTCTACAGATTTATAATGATATATTAATGATTTGTTTCCCAGTGAGGTGGACGCCTACTTTGTTTGTGTTGCTGACCATATTTGTTTACATCTTTGTGATAAAGCTGCAACACGCATATGACAAATGTTGTCTGTGTTATCTTATTTGCTTCCTTATTAGGGATCTGATAGTTGTACTCATTGTCTACGAAAATTTTCTTTTGGGGACCACCTGCTATATTGTGGGTTAGTATTTGTATATCTGTGAGTAGTATTTATTAAAATAACTTACTTATTTTTTAGCCTATTTGATCTATTTCTTCATGATTTCCACCTATTTGTGGCTTACCGTAATGTCTTTTGAATTTTATCGCATCTTTGTTGCTGACATGTTTGTAACCATTCAACACAACAATCAATCGCGGTTTTTAAAGTACAGTCTATTTGTCTGGGGAATGGCGTCTGGGTTTCTTCTAATCACAATTGTGGCAGATCATTTGCTCGACAATCTTGATATCGATTCCAGTTGGAAAGTTGGTTATGCCTACTACTTTTGCGACATTAAAGGCAAGTAAATCTAAATATAATTTTAGGCAATTATTAAAGTGTTTTTACGTTATTCCTTTGCAGTTACTGATTGGTCGATCTGGATCTATTTGCTTGGTCCTGTGACTTTAATGACTCTCATTAAAGCAACATTCATGATTGCAACTGTTTGTCATGTTTACATTGAAAACCGAAAGAATCGCAAACAACTTGAAGAACTGGGACAGCATAATATTAAGAACAATATAATGTAAGCATGTGATTCGATTGCTTATTATTTTTTTAATTTTTTCTTTTCTCTTACCGTACAAGGTTTTTCTTCTTTCTGCGTATCTTAGCAACCGAAATTCTGAATTGGTTAACCGAACTTAGTCGTGTTCTTTACGTCATTCCAATCGAAGGGACCAAATATCTGTTCGGTATCTTGCCCTACTTCAATCTGATTTATTGCATTCTCATCTTTGCTGTAACGGTTACTAGGAAGGATGTTCGGCAGTTACTTTCTCGACGGTAAACTTCGCAGTACAAGATATGCATGTATATATAATTGGTTATTACAATCCCAGAATCCTCGAAAGACAAGATAAGCTAAGCTTAACACCTCTCAGCTTAAATGGCAATCAAATTATAGAAAAGGCCAGATAATTGAATAATAAAAAATAAATAGTCAAAATTATTAATTACTAATTTAACAAACAAATGTTTTTATTCGTCAAGAAAGCTATTAGGATTGTTCCCTGGTGATTTTAACTTTCTTCCTCTCTTAGACTAACTGACAAATTAAATACCAAATTCGAAAAGTCAATAATAAATTATACAAGTTAACCTTAAGAAACGTTTATGTATTTATTGTTGAAAGCATTGGTTAAGAATATGAATATCAGAATAAATAAAAGGCTTACCCGTTGGCTCTGGCGTGCTCGGTCCCTGCTTGTGCTCGGTCTTGAAGTGCAGCTGCAGACTGGGCAGGGCGAAGATGACCTCGCGATTGTGGTTGTGCTCCTGCGATTTGGCCGAGCTGCTGCTGCCCGAGGCCCTCGTGCGCTCGATGGAATTGGAGGCTATCTCTCGCTCGCACTCCAGCATGGGAAAGCGATCGACAGCTGGAAGGGAAAAAAGAAAGGTTAGTCTCCAGGAATATTCAGTATGAATTCCTCCGACTCACCGTCGATCTCGCTGTTGGCGAAAGCGTAGTGGAACCACTCGTTGAGGGTCTTGAACTGCGGCGGAAAGATGATGTTCCTCGTGATGCGACTGACGATGGCCATGGAGTGATTCTGCTGCTGCTGCACCTCCGTGGTCTGGCCCAGGCAGGAGGTGAGAGTCTGGGTGACGAGCACCTCGCTGCTGTCCTCCAGTTGGCGCGCCTCGGTGGCAAAGTTAATCGACGGCGACTTCAGGCTGAACAATGCCCAGGCCTTCGACTTGAAGTTGATGCCATGGAAACAGGCCAGGGAAATGTTCTGACCACGCAGCTCCACGGTGCCGCCCAGGACGTTGCCATGTCGTGGCAGCCGAGTCACTAGCGATGGCACCACCAGACCAATCGCCTGTGCCAGGGGCTTCTGCCAGTGCCGATGATGACGTGCATCCGTGTTGTCCACCAGTCCACCATTCAAATTGTTGCCAGCTGCCGCGGGAGCTGCTGGCAGTTCCCCGTTGGGATTCTTCTTCTGCTTCAGCTGCTGGCGACGCTTGATGCTGGCGGTGCGATCCTGCAGACGCGGCTCGAGGCTGGAGAAGACGCGCTTCGATGACTTGAACTGTTGCGTAAAGAACTCCTCCAGTTTGAAGTACATTTTCATGAGATCCGCCGTCGTCGACTTGGAGATCATGATCTGCAATTGATCCCAGCTGAGATCGCCGTGTATGAAGATCAGGGCACGTGGCTGATCATTGCCACAGGCCGCCGCCTGCGAGGCAGTTCGCCACTCGTCCTTCATGGCCGCGGCAAAGGTGCTGATCCGCGTCATCAGCACGGAGGTGCCCATGTAATCCAGTCGCAGCTCCAGTGCCATAAAACTCAAGCCAAGTGTGTGATACGGTTCCATGCCGGCTTCCTCCTTGATGTGGAATCGTTTATTGATTTTGTTCACCTCAAAGCTGCCGCCCACAATGCCGCCCTTGGCATCCAGCGCCGATCCGCCCAAATAGATGCCCGCGTACATGTTCTTGTAGCCGGTGCTGCCGATCGAGAGTCGTCCGTCCGAACGGAAGTCCTTGGTTAGCCACACCACATTGCCGCACACATTGCCAATGTTCATCTGGACATTGAGCTTGGTGAAGTTGACCGCAAAGATGACCAGAGTCTCCCAGGCGGTTATCTGATTCTTTTCCGAAGGCGGCGTTCCCGAGGATTCGGCGCTCGAGGATTTGCCCAAGGACTTCAGTTTGCGCACAGCGCCAAAGTGTCCCAGCTGTGGCTGTGCAGCTGGCGGCGATTGTTGGCTCTCAAAGTCCAGACGCAGCTTCTCCTTGCTGCGTCCCTCACTGGGAGTGGGCGTGGCTGGAGTGGGCGTGGGCGTCTCCGTGCCCGCCTGCTGCTGCTGCTGTTGTTGTTGTTGTTGATGCACACTGAGATCTCCCAGGAACAGACGCCGCACAATGCGCCGCCTGTACCAGGCCTTGGGGAAGGCCAAAATCTCCGTGAGTCGCCGCATGTCGTACTTGAAACTCGCACTGCCAATGTCCACAATGGTGGAGAACCTAATCACAGCACGGGACTGATCCAGTGCCCGCTTCGAGCTGGGCAGTGGTTCAATGTAAACCTTGCGACATCGCGTAATGTGAAACTTGACAAACTCCACGTTGATGCTCAGCGAATCCTTGCGCTCGCTGTCGCTCAGCGGCGAGAACTGTGTCTCCTTGGAAGTCTTCTTGCCGCCATAGGGATGAAAGATGTACACATTGAAGTCGGCCAGACAACCGGTGACACTTAGGCCACCGGTGGGCAGCTGCTGCTCCGCATGCGTGGATTGAGAGGAGTGCGTCTGCTGTTGTTGCTGTTGCTGCTCCTCGTCGCTGCTGCGCTTGGAGCTAAAGACTATGTCCAGGCTGGGCAGCTGGAGCATGCACTCCACCCGGGACACGGGCAGGCAGCTGAACCGAAATGTTGACGGCTGCATGTGGAAGTAGACAATGACATCCACCGGGAACGAGGCGTAGGTCGCATAGTTCGCTGGCAATATGTCCAGATTAACAGCAGCCGCCTGGTGCGCCGAGGGCGTGGCGGGCACACTGTTCGCCTGTCGCGTCGGTATCGGTTCCAGCGTTTGCTCCAGAAACTCCAGAATATGCGGCGATATGATTGTCTCCTCCGGTATGCTCTGCAATGTCATCCAGGCACTCAACGTGGCCCGTTTGTTGCCCAGCCGACGTCCGATCACGATCGAGGGCGTCTGCTGCTGCTGCTCCGTCAGCAGCGGCTCGGGCAGCGTGCGGGATTGATAGTGCAGCTTGACATCCAGGCCGGGTATGTGGAAGATCGTGAGATCCGCGAGCAGTGCGTGATTGTGATGCGCATTGGGATTGAAGCGCAGTTTGCTCTTGTCCCGCTGCCGTCTCGATGGCGTCGGGCTGCCCCAATCGTTGCCAATGCTGCGCTCCCGCTTGTGGGTCTTTGCATTGGAGGCATTGCTGGCGTTATAGCCTCCGCCTCCGACTCCGCCGCCGCCTCGCTCCTCGGCACTGTTGTTCTCCTTGGTGTGCAGCACACACTTGCCCGAATTGACCAGCACCTTGACATCCAGCTCAAAGTCAATGTTTGGCTCCGGTTGCTGTTTCTGGGCATGCTGTGCATGCTTGCGTCGCATCTCCACGGAAATGCCATCCACATCCATTTCACTGGGCGTGCCGCCATCGCCATCGCCCTGTCCATGTCCCTGTCCAGTTGTGCGCCAGTCCAGCTCATTGTCCGCCGTCTCGGTGTCCGTGTCCGCATTGGGCAGCGATGTCTGGCGCATGGCATCCGTGAAGGTGACGCGTCCCACGCCCGTCTTGAACGACGCACTGCGGGAATGACAGGAGGCAGGCGTGCTCTGCAGGCTGCTGATCTCATCGTTGGAGGCAATGGTGTCCAGCCGCCTTCCCGCATAGCTGTGACTGCCATTGTCCAAGGGCAGCTCACGTGCCGCTCCGACGCCAGAGACGCCAGCGACGCCTCCACTGCCAATGTACGAGTGGGAGCGACTGTAGTTCTTCAGGGATCGCCGCAACGAGGGACGCTTCCACTTCTGAATCATGTCGCGACGGAAGTACTTGTAGCAAATGGCCTGCAGCTCCTGCAGACGACGCTCCTCGTGGGCCACCGTATTGTGTGAGGCGCCCAGCGTGCGCAGATCATTGATAATCTTCAGCTGCTCGGCCATTTCCTTTTCCATCATGAACGAACGCTTCTTCGAATCGATGGTGGGATCGAAAACAAACGACGGCAGGTTATCAAACTCTCCACGTCGCCGCACATACGTTTCCCGACAGCTTTGATCACCCTCATCGCTATCCGGCGATTCCATTTGCGTCTCATCCTCCTCGAAGCCCGTCAGCATGGTGAGCGTGTGTCCCAGCGAGGACAACTGCTTGCCAATGTTCACATCCAGATGGATGTCGACGCCCTCCATTTGCCACTTGACATTGAGCAGCCACTTGGCATTCTCGCCCTTCTTGGCAGCCGTGGTGCGGGAGCACACCTCAAAGGTGCCCTCGGACACAACGCACACATTCATTATGGGCTCCACACTGCTCGGCTTCCAGTCATCCAGATTTGTCTCGAAATCATCCGCAAAGCGCAGACACAATCCCTGGAATTTGCCCTTTGACACCAGGGAACCCGAATTGCACGCCGAGATTATGGTATTCTCCAGCGTGATGACCACGGCACCCTTGGCATCAAAGTCCTGATGATACGGACGGGAGGCATAGGACTGCAAGAGATAAAAGTTTCATAAATTAATAATAAAATTCACTTTTTGCAATTTCTCTTAAATAGTTATAAAACTCCTAACTAGACATTGAAAAAATGTTCTTTTAGGATTTATATCAATCCTGTTAAGTAATGATTATTAATCATAGTCATTAGTAATAAAATAATGTTTGTTTACATTTCGAACTAATGATTAAATAATGATTATTCTCGGTCTTTCAAAAATAATCGTTGTAAGTAGTTGGATTTTTTTTTTTTTTCCGACTTAAAAGCATTATTTTTGATTATTTTTTTATTACTTCTCATCATTTTTGAATAATTGTAATAATATTAGAATATTTCTGATTTTTTGTATTCGTAATTATTAAATAATCACAAATTTTTCACGATTATTTCGAAAAATAATTTGCTATGCTTTATATCATGACTATATTATGGAGCACTATTTCTCTGTTCGGTTTCCATCATACATACCACATTGTTGACCTGTTTTAGGGGCAAACAAATGCCCATATCCTCGACGGTCAACTGAAGAAACAACGTCGACAGATTCGAGCTGGCAATCTGGCCAAAGGCGACACGATCGAAGACCTGTTGGGTGGTGTGAGGCGTGTGCTCGTAGCAGAGATTGGCACGCTTCTCGGCCCAATATTCGTAGGCGTTCTTGTAGTTCAGCCAGACCAATATGGCCTTGTCCACGGCTATCGGCTGTACGTAGACCAGGGGACGCTTAAGCGTCAGCAATATGAGCTCCTTGTCCTCGTTGGGCAGCTCATCCTGGAAGGCGTTACGCAGACCGATGGTCGTATGGAAAAAGGCATATTGCTGAAACTCCGGCTCGGCCTCATCAAAGATCACATTGCGTATGATTTGGCCCAGTGACAGATTGAAATCGATATGCGCCTTAAAGAACAATTTACGATTGTTCAAATCGCCCAGATTCTTGACACGATTCGACAACTGCAATTCCAAGGTGCCCGTCTCAAATCGCACAGCCGAGGAACACGGCGTTGTTGCTGTCAGCTGTATGCGCTTCATGGATATGTTAATGGAAAAGAGTATGCGCTTCAAGGTGGACTCCTGCACACTGGCATTGTCACCGCTCTCCTCTGTCCACAGAGGCACTGGCTTCTCGCCTCCATAAACCTTTTGCAGAACCTCGTTGATTTCACGCATGAACACCTTCTGCACAAAGACCAAGTGATTGAGTAGATCGGTGGTCAGGCATCTCTCAAATTCTCCAATCTCGGCACTGGCATTCACATAGCCCCCTTGGCGCAGCACAATTCCCTCCATGTTCTCCTGGTTCTCCTGTCGATTGTCCGGAATATACTCAGCCAACACGTGCACAGGTGGCAGTCCAATGCATGCCTCCGATGGCAAGTTCATTTCATTCTATAAAAGACGAGATGAAATTAGTTGTTACTTTTTGGCTAGCTTACAAATGATTCCTTTATTTACCTGTATTTTGGTATTAAAACTCAGTGTATGCGTGGGCAAATCAATGACAAATTTGGCCCTTTGACCCGTCACGCCCATGGAGCTGACATGATTCATGCGATACTGGGCCTGCAGTGAAGGCAATAGAGCCGCATTAATGGACAAACTCTGCAGCAGCACATTGAACTGCATCACAAGGGGCTGTAGTAAACCATTCTGATGAGCAGTCGCTGGCTTGGACTGTGCCAACCGTGCTGCTCGCCGTGCTGCCATCTGTGGCTGTTGCTGTGCCCCACCGGAAACAGTGCGCTCCCTCATTTCACTGGCATTTCCCGTGCCGCTGGCTGCTCCACCGGAATTGCGCGCATGGAATGGAGACTCGGGCTCCTCGGCAGTATGAGAACGGAGCGTGGATCGTCCTGAATTTCGCTTAACTCGCAGTTCTTGCAGCGTAGACGACAATTGCTTGGAGCTGCGCGTCATCATGCCGTGCAGTGCCACCGGATGTTGTGGTATATCAATGTTGACAGCGCCAATGGACAGCAGACCACTGTTCTTATCCTTGCCCCGCTTCGAGAGGCTCGAATAGAGCGTCTGACTTTTGCCCACAGTCACCTTGACGACGGTTCTGTAAGAATAAAATTATTAAATATATTAATTAAAAATAAAAGTAATAATTATTTTATTTGTGTTTTTTTTTTATAAAAATGGTTGTCAATAATTTAAAAAAAAGTTTTGTAAATCCAAATTATAAATATAATAAAAGCTTGAAAATAAAATAATAACATGATTTCTAGCTTAAATTTTGAAAAAAATTATTTCATTAATTTTTTTTAGTAATAGTTGTTAAATTATCATTAATTCAAATATATAAACTTTTTGATCATTATTGTAAATAAATTAATAAAAACGTTCAAAATCAAAATTATAAATATAATAAAAAATTTAAAATAAAATTAAAACCATGATTTCTAACCGAGACTTTAAATTTGAAAACATTGTAAAATTATCTTCAATGTAAATAAATAAATTATTTGAACATTATTGTCAATAAATAAATAAATAATTTTGAAAATTCAAATTTTTAGTTAAAAATTAAATTAATAGCATAATTTCTAACCGAAAGTTTAGATTTAATTTTTTCAATTAATTTTTCAGTAATAAAAATTTTTAAATTATCATTAAGGGAAATAAAGAAATTATTTAAAAAGTCGAAATTAAAAATAAAATAAAAATAACATGTTTTCTAATGAAAAATTAAAATTGAATTATGTTAAATTTGTTTTTAAACAGTTAAGGAAAACTTACTGCTGACTTGGTGCCACGCCCTCGAGCAGCACAATCATAGCACGTCCAACCTGTCCGGTGAGGGAGCATTCTAAAGAAACTGGACGCGCCTTTTTACGCCACGTTGCCGTGCTGTTGAGCGTGGTGATCTCCGATTCCAGCTTCAATCCGGATAGCGTTGCCAACAATCGCGTCTTGTGTATTTTGGCCACACCAAAGACAATCAGACGCGTGCGTTCCTGCGGCACACTATCGAGCAGATGCATCTCGCGATGCTGTGGCAATGGAGTCGGTGCGCTGGTCAAGTCATCATCATCGTTGTTGCCAAATGTCGCTGCCGGTTTCTTGTGCTCATTCAAGGAGCTACGCTGGACCACAGTCTTGGTCTCTGGCATGGTGCCATAAAGCTCCAGCAGATGATAGATTGTCTTCCAGCAGTTGGGCGTCTCCAGCAGTAGAGGAATTGTCATTGCCATGCCCGACTTGGTCAGCGTGTTGTTGTAATCCCCACTGACACTTGTGGCGCAGCCTCCATTTAATGATGCCTTCGACTCGGTGGACATTTTGAGTATATTCTGATCATGCAGCGACAAAGTGGGACTGTCTCGCATTGGCGACGAGCTCGACTCATTGAGATTGGTGTAGCCCAGCTTGCCCTTGACGGACTTGCCCGTCGAGCGCAGTTTCTGTGCAAAGCTCTGTGGTCGATTCTTGGCATTGGGCGAGGGTGTCAGTTGTATTATGGGCGCCAGGCCACTGCCACGACTCCTTGACGTCGTGGGCATCGTGGGCATTGTCTCATTGAACTTGTCATAGCGCTCATCCGAGAAACTTCCGCCGTGTGCGCCAAAACGCTCTGCGATTGAAGCGAACGGCAGCAAATCCGTTGGCTCTGAAGCTGTAAAAGTATTTGAATCAATTAAAAATTTGCTATTAAATTGTAATTAAATAAACCAAGTACATTATTTTAGAATTCAATTTAAAAATTTACAAAGTTACAGTACAAAAGTATAAAACTAATTTATAATTTACTTTATTCAATACAAACACTGATGTTATTTTACTAGTTAGAAATGAAAGATATTTTGTAAATTAACTTAGATTGTTCTAAACTTGATTAATTATATTTTTACGAATGTACTTTATTTTTGAATACACTATGTATACAAAAATTATAAAAGTAATTTTAAGAGACGAATAAAAAAAAAATTTAAGAGATGTCAAAAACAAAGTTTAAAATATTTATTAAATCACACATTTAATTTAAAGCTAAAAATTTCATTTAATGTCTCAACTTACCCAAACTACACTCATCCTTCGTCTGGCTCTTCTTGCTTAACTCGGGCTGATCGTGGAACTCGTTCTGAGCATCCTTGACATTCTGATACATATTGCAGATTTGATGCAGCAATCGCAGAAGCGGCATGTTGACCTGCTGCGATATGAAGCGCACATTGAGGCTGAAATTGATCACAGTGCTCGTGTGTTTCTTGAGCTGGCGACGCGACATGTAGATGACATTCTGGCGGGCCTGATCCACCATGCCATCGGACATTTTCAGCACCTCTAGTTCGATGCCAACGCGTTCGCACAGAAACAGTGGAGTGTCCATCATAATGGACGCACGTCCACCATTTGATTTCTTGCCCAGCTTTGCGGGCTTCGTATTTGTGTTTGTGTTATTCTTCTTGTCGCCCGCCTCGCTGACCACAATATCCACGCGAATCGAATCAAAGGTGCCAATCAGCGATAGATTTGTGCCAAAGTTCTCAAGAGATGAAATGTCCGTGTTGGAGAACTTGTTAATCATTTGTTGTGGCATAACGCCCAGACATGTCAGCAATGGTTCAAAGATCAGATGAGCATCCAGCAGTTTTATAGAGTCCTGCATCATGCCGTTGCGTGTTTGCGTCTGATCGCGAAGTTTTGGTGGCACAGGACGTGCGTGCTCCTTTTCGGTTGGGTGCTCCTTCTTTTTGTTACTATCCTGTTGTTTGGCCATCCAAAAGTACAAGTCTTCCTTGTTGTTCTCAGCGCCAAGCCAAAACTTGTTCACCGAATTCGTTGAGCTCAATGAACCCTCCTGCAGTGCGCCGTATTCTGTAAGAGAACTTAGTTCAATGCTTTCTAAATATTTGATTATTTTCTAAACTTACCAAACTCTGGCATTTGTTTCTCCACAAGACCCGAGATAATTGGCAACATTTGTATGCTAGAACGAGACGAATTGCCATGTGAATAATTCGAGGCTTTGCTGTGCACTTTGCTCAGACTTTATAGCGTATTTTCATAAACATTTTGGAAGCGCATAAAACACGACGACATTTTGATGTGATGGGTTTTAATATTGTGTCAGATATTGGGAGAGGATTATGAAAAGAAAAACATAACACAGGCAAATGACGTTAATATACAAACATGCATAAGGCAAATTTAACTGTGACTTACCCACGACGCGGATGATGAATATTCGGAGATGTCGAAGTCGAACGCTGGGAGGCTGGAGCCTGATGAGCTGCTTCATGGGCATAAGACATGCCACCATATTGTGTGTTGTCTAAATGTTGAAAGGAAGATCAAATAATTAAGTACTTGCAGTTCAATTTAAATAAAATTTCATCATATATCAATTTTGTGCCATAGTGGAGTTATAGACAACAATTTGATATAATTAAAGAGCTGTGTGTGAAATTATAATAGAAAATCAAAATAATATTAAAATTACTTCACACATAGCACTTGGCAAATAAAAATAAAGCTTAAATTTTGGAAAGATAGTATAGCCAGAAGAAAAAAGTTTTAGAGAAACATTGAATATTTGAATACATAATGCAAACGCAAAGCACAAACAATATGAACTCATGAACATTTAACGCGTTTTTTTTGACGAAGAATTATATGTTAGAAAAGTAGGAAAAAAGGAAAGTTAGGATAGCAAGAGAAAGGAAATATTTAAAGCAATTAAAGTAAGTGAAAAAAGGTTGCAATTTGTACTAAAAATGCATCTTTTTGGAGGCTTTTCTTCAAGTGCTTCTTAGTTAAATAAACGAACACGAATAGTAACGACAGATACGTGCATACAAATAATAAACGATAACGATAAAAGAAAAAAAAAAAAAAGCAATATTCACATCTAAACATATCAAATAGGTTATAAACAAAAGGAGATAACTGCACGCCGTGAGGAGTTGCAGCTGAACAGCGTTAATCAAAGGAATACCAATGTGAGTTCGATGATGCTGTGTTTGCCCAAGTAATAAAGCATTCTCACTCTCTTCCGGATTCTCGCCGACGCCAGCATAGGCGCCCATTTCAACATCACCTTCACACTCATCCGCCTCGCATTCCTCCTCGTTCTGCGGAAACGAGAATGTCACATTGATGGGACGTGCCAATTTATTCTTGTACTGATGCTCAAACAATATCGGATTGTACAATGTATTCTTCCACTGACGGCTGAGCACAATGATGCCCTGAAAATTATATATATATTTTAATATTGATTTAAAAAATCTGTTCAATATCAAATTAAACTGACCTGTCGCAGGGTATTCAGATGCGGCACTTCGCCGTGTCGGAAGATCTGCTCGATGCGTTGCACTCCCTCGTCCAGCACCAGTTTCTGCATTATATAGCATAGCTGACAGCTGGGATCCTCCTGCAGCGTCTTCGAGAGCAAAGTATAGTTGTTGGCATATCGGCTCTGTAAAATATTAAAGAAACAAATTAACTATCAGGGATTAAAACTCCAACGGAAACCGTAACGTTTAACGGATAAAAACCGATTAAAATTTAAAACCGTAAATGAAACAGTAACCTATAAACAGAAATAACCGTTTAGTATCCGTTTCAATTATTAGGGTTCATTTTGGTTTTTCATACATCATTACTTTTGCATTTATATTTATGTTATTCATGATCTAATATAAAAATTTGGTGTTAAATAAAATATTAAAATTGTTAAAATGTTACAAAACTACATCAAACTGAAGAATATGTGAAATAAAAGTGTGAATGAAACATTAAGAAAAATTTAAAAGGTAATTATTATTATTATATTAATAACATAAATATATTTTTGAAAAAAAAAAATGTTTTTTGGGACCCGAAACCATACCGATATTTCAAAACCGAAATATACAGAAACCGGTTCACCATTAGGAAACCTTTATTCAAATTTTTTCATAACCGATAACCGAAAACCTAAAGTGATTTCCGAATACAATTTCAATTTAATTTATTATTTTAAATATTATTATCAATAGTTATGTATTTAATTTATCTTTCAACTGTTTCTCACCTTCTTAATCTTTGGATTGCGCTGTATCTTTTCATTTTCCATGGCATCGGCCATTAGACAGGCGGCAATTGCCGTTTGCCTCGTGTGCATTGCCTTCATCAGTGAGACAATCTTGATGGCCAAACGATTGCTCGGATTCATCCAGGCTGTAATTGCTGGCGATGCGGTGCTCAATAGATTCCAATCGAGGCGAGTCAAATCGATTTTGCGTGTGATGGGCACACAAGGAGGCGCCGCAAAATTAAACCACACCGATTTCAGTTCAATAACACACGAGGATGTCTTGTCGGTGCCCTTGACATTGGACAGCGCCTTGTCGTAGCCATCCTTGGATGCACTCCCAGTGTTATTTTGCTTTTGAGCTCCTGCATTTTGGGCTCCACTGGCCGCTGCTCCCTTCTCCACATCCTCATCAACTGGTGGCTTTGACGATGCACCCGCTGCCGAGCCATCGCTGACAATGATGTTGTCCAGGGCATGCTGGAATTTCTCTTTGGGTGTCTTGGGTGTCGGTGGCTTCTTGGTGATCAGACGCCAGGCAGCTTCCGCTTTTGAGGTGGCCCCAGTGACATCTGCAGACGCAACTGTCGCCTCGCCGCCCGCCGTTCCCGCTGTCACCACCAGCTCGTTGAGATTAAAGCCACCACTAGCTGCTGTCACGCCCTCTGCACCGCCCGTCATTTCCGCGAGCTCCTCCTTGCTGTTCTCCGACTTTTCAAAGTGCGAACGCTTCACAATCTTAACGCCCACTCCCTCCAGACCACACTCAAACATAATGTAGCCAATGCTCTCGATGCCCGTGCTCTCGGGCATCTTCAGGCACTCGAAGAGCACTTTGCTCTTGTGCTCCGGAATGGCAGTCACAATCACTGGCGTCTCTGGTGCACACGACTGTCCCTCCGTCTTGAGGCGACGCAACTGGGCGTGGGCACGTCCAATGTCCAACGTTATAACCAGTTCCTCCAGTTGCTTCTCAGATGTCTCAATCAGTATGGGCTCGCCCTGGACATTGTCGGGTCGCGTCTGCGAGGAGAGATGCGCCAGCAGAGCTCGAGTTCCCTTCATGATGCCGCCTTTCTTATGACTACTGCCCGACTGAACCGTCTGTTGTATGTAGACATTGTGCATGGAGGCACGTGTGGTTTTGCCCAGATGAAACTTGGTCGAGATGCCTTCCATGTAGAACGTAAGCAGCGAGACACAGCTCAGATCCTGTAGAGCAATTACATCTGTGTTTATTCAATATATAGATATCAGATATAATCCACCTACCTGAACGTTATCCAACGCTGCCACGGATATAATCTCCTCCACAATCGATGACTGCAACATGGTTATGCTCACCTTGGGCAGCACAATCAATCCCTGCGTCTTTGTCGATATACTCTCCTCATACACATCGCTCAAAAACGAATCTCCAGGTCCCTGCAAGTGGCGCTCGGTTGTCGATCGCTTCGAATTCGAATGAACCTGTGACCAATAGCTGAGACTCTGATCCCGCTTCAGTATATTATCATTCTTCACTTTGGCTATGCATGAAGAGTGTATAAAGTTGACCACCGAGAGCAGATGCATCGATTGTATGGTCGGTATGGCTGCCTCTACCATTCTGAAATAAGGATGGAGCGAGAAAACAAAAAATGTTATTTAAATAAACTCAAATTAAATTAAATAACAAAAAAAAATTAAAAATACATTTAATAAAAAAAAAATGGGTAACTTTAAGGAACACAAAAGGAGCAAAATTTTATTTTATTATTGGAAAAAAAGTTCTTAAATTTTTTTTAAATTAAAATTTATAATAATAAGTTATAATTAAAAGTTTTATTTATTTAGATAAAAAAAAAGAGTTTAAAATGTAAATGAAATGTTTTTCTGTTTCCAGGATATTGCATTTAAAATCAGCACATCTATCTCGTTTCATAAAAAAAAGGATACAATCTCTCTATACTTTCTAGATCGATCATTTCGTATTAGCGAAAGGAGAAGTGAAGATGTAAACAAACTTTCGATTATAAAATAAATTTGCTATGGAGATGTGAAGAAGTTAAAAAGTTTGAATACAAAATAAAATTTTCATTCTTTTATTATGTTTCTTCTATTCGTGTACATATGTAGATATAAAAATATTTGCAAATTTAAGCGAGAACCGAAATGGTTTAAATAAGTATATTATATTATTTCTCTACATTTTGTAAATCAAAGTAAACGTAACTGAAATGAACTAACATTGTCATTTGATTAGACTCAAATAGTAAACAAATTAAAATTGTAAAATGTTGCTCTTTCGGCTGAGTCTGCTATTGGCCTTGTTGTTCTATTTGGCAGCTTATCCAGTTGTAAGTATACATTAATTATTTGTTAATTCCCTGATAATGACATCCAAAATAAGGAGACGCCTGTAAAACGGGATGCACAGAGTCCAGGCATTGATCCAGCCGATTATCCTGATTTAACAAATGGCCTAAGCGATGCCGAAGTCGAGTCAACTCTGAATGGTCTCTCTTTGGAGGATCTCAATGAGCTGAACAAGCTGCTGGATGACGCCAATAATGGACCCATCGACTTAGAGGGTGTGTAGTAGGGAGTTTAGAAACTGTCCATCAATAACTTACTTCTTTCAAAGCAAGCAAGCCTAAGAGGACATCATAGGCAAGCCAAGAAACATCACTACGAGGATCTGGAGAATGTCGATGATGAACTTGACAGTGCTCTAAACTCTGGCAAGCAATCAGCCGACGATAATTGCCACGACGAGGATGATCTCGACAAGGAAAAGGATCTGTGCACAATGCGACCCAAGTGCAACAAGCAACCCACGTGTCCAAGCACAAAACGTTGCACATCCACCCGAAGATGCTACACCACATCATGCAAATCATTGGATGGCCTTTTGAACATTAATCTCGACGGTGGACGGGCCAGTAAAATGAAGTGCAGAAAACTGAATTCCAAGCCGCTGGAGGATTGCGATCCTGAAGACGCCATGTGTCTACAACGGAATCGGGATCGAGTCAAGCAGCGCCCGAATTCACCAGATTTCGCCGAGATGTCAATGGACCAGGATCAGAATAACAATAACAATAATATTGATAGTCTGGAGAAGTTGGCAGCTGAAGCTCATCGGGATGAGTCCATGAAACAACGCAAAGATCTCGACAACTGGCAAACCAAAGACGAGTCCTCATCAGATATATTCAATATGGATCCATACAAGGTGCCGAATGTGGATACGAACGACTTCAAGGAGTTGCCGAAGCTCTCCGGCGATTGGGCGCAAGGCAAAGTGGCCGAGGATGAAGAGCAGTCGGCTCAAAACGAAGAGGACACCAAACAAGTAGAGATTCGGATGCCCTACGAGCGTCATCAACTGGCGCGTGTGGCACATCAGGAGGATCAGAAAGCTGCCGACGAACAGAATCAGCAGCCAGAGGAGGTGGACGATAACACGGCATTGGATGCCAATGTACAATTGAATGCTGCACCAGCTTTGTCCCAAGACGAACAGGAAGCAGCGGGAGGAGTAGGAGGAGGCGGGGATCCTCTACTTCTGGCCAACAGCAACAACGTGGCAGCCAACGATGGCGACAGGTTGGCGCCTTAAGTACACACACATGTTAGAGTCACAACAACAACAAAACAAACTCACATTCACACTTCATACTTCAAACCTCAAATTCATAATCCAACTCCTGATTCGACACGTTCCCGTTATCGTTGAATTTGTTGCAGTTTCATAGCCAAAAATGCACGTGATCCGTTGCGTTATGTCATCCAAACGGATAATGGATTCATAAAGAGCGAGAACGAGCTTGGAGAGCATCGACTGCGCACCGATAAACAACACAGCGAAATGTTGAACTATGCAACTTTTCAACTCTCCAAGGACTCCAATCCCCAGCAGGATCAGCTGGAATACAAACGCTTTAAGCGGGAGAACAACAAGAAAACCGACGATGCACCCGAGGTAAGATGACAATTAATAAATATATCAAAAAGTATCTTATTTTATTTAACTGTATTTTCTTTTTCAGAATATTAACGAAAGTTATCTGAAGAAGCTCATGGATTCATTTCCACGTGATCAGGTCAGCCAGAGCAATCTTAATATAGCCATTAGGGAGGCAAAACGCGCCCATTTGCGCGTCAAACGTTGTTAACTTTTAATTGATCAATTTGTTAAATTTTTGTGATTTATATTTTTTATGCATTTGCCAATAAATTTGTCTATTCATGTGCAAATAAGAAAATATATCAAAATTTGGAAAAATTTCAAGATTATTTAAAAAATATTGTTAAGTAAACAATAAATAGGCGCAAAAACAAATTGGATAAAATTGACGTGTCGCATGAAATTCGGTTCATTTTTAACGAAGTTATGAGAGTTCAAAAGTTTTGCAAAAATGTCAAGGTTAAAGTAAAGAAAAGTTCACTAATTTAAAAATAAATTAAATTTAAAAAAAAAATTTTTAAGTTATGATTGTTCAAAGTTTTTGTCAGTACGGAAAAATTCGATAATTTTGAATGAAAAAAGTTTATCGTTACATATGAAAAAAATATTAATGTTTATAGTTTTAAGGGTCAAACAATGTTTAACAAAAACATTTTTTTATAGTTTTTTTTATAAGTTTTAATATAGTCATTAAAGTTTAAGTTTCTGTATAAATAAAAATAATACATAATAATAAATGATTCTTTTTAAAAATAAACTTGTGCCCATTATATAACTTAATTTGTTAATGTAACATTCCAGCTATTTTTAATGGACAATTCGTCACAAAATATTGAACTCACCGTTGCAATCCTTCCAATAGCAGCGGGGTGAGGAAGACATTCAGTTGTCCCTTGAGTCTGGCCACCACGGAGGTGCACGCTGCGCCGCCCTCTGCTTGCAGACTCATGAATTCGCCATCGTCGAAACCATTTGTGGTCTTGTCCGACTCCTCCTCCTTGAGCAGCACACTGGGATCCCAGGGATGCGACTTTGGGCCGCCCATAAATGTGGCCGAGCTGTTGCTGCCGGTGGTGTTCTCATAACGTGGCACCACTTTGATTTCCCGCCAACTCGAATACAAGTCGAAATGTGGCAGCATTTTGCTGCCAATGTAGGTGAGACCACCGTCTTCGTTCTCGTGGAAAAGCGGCGTGGAAAAGACATCGGGACCCAGTGGAAAGGAGCAGCCGTTCCAATTGAAGCACTTCACTTGCGACAAGTGATTCAAATAGCTGGCCATAAGCAGCGGTGAATCAATAATAGGTCGATTGACCTGTTGATGCAAATTGACCAAGGCCACATCCTCCTGCGACGACATTGCCGAGATAAACGAGTTCGACGACAAGGAAGGCGTGCCCGACGACGATCCTCGCGAATCCGCCTGTGAAATGCAAGTCAAACATACAAAATTAATCAACTAATCAAGTAAATATATATGAGATTGCTACCACTAAAATAAATATTATTCAGACCAAGTGCGGGTAGATGAATAAAGTGCAGCTAAATTTTGCTAATCAAGTTCATAAAAATACACTTAAAACTAAACTAGGCAAATATTCAACTTAGACTAGTTCCAAGGACATGCGCATGCAGTCAGTATTAGACAAAAATTAAGTTCTTTGTAGAATTTTGTATAATTTTGGTAACATCACTTCTGAAAGGCCAAAAAGGTTTGAGCCTTACCAAAAAATATAAAATTATAAATTAGGAGTAAATACGGAAATTTATCGATGAACATAAACCGAAACAAATTTTTAAAAATTAAACTATTATAATGTAGAAATATTTAATTTTACAGTTCTGCCAAGGTGTTCAATATTCGGAATGTTTAAACATTTTTGGTAACAAAAAGATATATTTTATCGCTACGTGGTTAACTAGTTAGTTAGTTTGCTTTTACTGTTTTGGTTTTAGTTTTTGCTGTTACTAAAAACTACTCACATCGTGAACAAAATGTCGATACTCGGGTCGTGATGAGATATTTGTTATTTTTCTTATTGGTGTGGCAAGACCGTGAATGCGTCTCGCGTCTTCGTTCTAGATGAGTTTTTGTTAGTTTTGATTGTTTTTTTTTTTATTTTTTAGTTTTGGATGAACCGAGAGTTTGAGTTTGTGGAGAGGAATAGAATTTAGGCGTGGATTTTTTATATAGTATATAGCATAAGTTACAGTTATAGAAAGTTATAGAGAGAACTTAAAGATACTTAAAGAAACATGCACAAATATACTATCATAAGTTCAAGACTTGTAAAGAACTTTTAGCTTTCGCTGAGACGTTTGTGATTTGTTTTTTTTTTGGTGAATGTGAAACATAAACTTGGCCTCAAAAGCAGCAAAGCTGAACGTCTTTGGTATACATAGTATTTAGTTTATAACTTGTATAATATAAAAGTAAATACGTAAAGACCTAACATAGAGATGGTACAATAGATGTAAAGACTTTGGATTGGACTTGACTATTTTTACCAGTTCTGTGGTGCTTTGTGGACGCTTTGGAAGTGTCTTGTTGCTCTCGGGCGCATGAATCTCCAGATCGCTGCGATATGTGGGCAGCGTATGACTGCCATTCTCGTTCTGTGCACCAATGCTGGAAGATTTAAGACATGAGTACTGTTGTCTCTCTAGAATTCACTCAACACTTACCTCAAGTCGGAGGAGAAGCGTTTTCTGCCTGACAAAATGATGGAGCCATTGCCGCTGCGCTGTTTTATGGAGCCACGTTGCGACATCACATTGGAAATATCCTCCTCCGCTGAGAAGAACATTTCTGATGGATTCTCCGAGGTCAGCGATATGGTGCGTTGCACCTCTCGTGGCAACTGATCGCAGACGTGCAACGCAATGTCTGCTATTTCAAATTCAAGCGGATGCGAATGCGGTGCCGAGTGTGACATCTCATCGGGCATCTGAAGAATGTGAGAAAAATGTTAGAATCAGATATTAGAAAAAAAAAAGAAAAAGATAATTAATAAAAAATGGAATATGTTCTTCATTTAAACGGTCTCTGATATAAATTGAAATAATTAAATACTGAACATAAAGAATTAAAATGAAATGTTAATTACAATAAAACAAAAAGTGGAATAAATTTGCAATTCTTAATTTAAAGCGGTTTATGATTAGAATTCTTAGAGTAAGTCAAATTAATAATAATGATATAACGAAAATTAAGAAATATTAAATAAAGAAATAAGAAATATTAAATATTAGATTTAAATATTATTAAAAGTCTAATACAAATTGGTAAAAGTTTTCAATTCTTTGTTAAATACGTTCCCTGATACGAATTCCTACAAAGAAATTCCTCTGTGGAGTAAGTAAAATAAGTTAGAATGAAATTCCGAACATAAAATGAAAAGTGAAATAATTTTGCAATTCTTAATTTAAAATGATGTATGATAAAACTTCTCTATGAGTTGCTCCTCTGTAGAGTATGAAAAACAATTGGAATTAAATAAAAAATTATATTATATTTTAAATAGAATAAAAATTGGAATAAGTTAACTATTCTCTCTGTTAAGAATTCTTAAAAATATATTTATGAAAAAGCAAATTAGAATTTAATAACGATAATATAGAATTCAAATTAAATGCCATTTAAAAAATAATACAAATTGTCACACTCTATTTTCTATTTTAAAACGATCTCTGACTAGAATTCTTTAGAGACCCTCCTCATGCTAACTCACCTCATGCTCATCATCGATTGCCACCTCGCCCGTCAGTCTTGAGTCCGATATGCTCGTCTTGGGCGGCGACACGCGCAGTCTGTGCGAATCCGAGCCGCGTCTTTGGCTGCTCGCATTGCCTCCATCGACGGAATCCTGCTGCAGCTGCAGCTTCTTGGAAGGACTGTCCAGCAGACGAGCATAGGGCACCTCCACCGAGGTCTGTCTTGTGCAGGTGTAACGTTTGCTGCGTCGCTCCAGCGTATTGGGTGAACCAATGCTCTCACGTGACTTATTCCGACCGCTGCTGATCTCCGGCTTATCGACAACTCCACCGCCAATTTTAAACTTGGCGCCATCGGGCAACGAGCAGAGCTCGGACTTCTTTAGGCTGCCATTGCGCAACTCCGAAGCGGGTCTATAAAGCTTGCCCTTGCCACTGAAATCGGCCGAGTCATAGAGAGAGACGCAGTGCAGGCTGTAAGGCGGCGTATGGAAGACCAGTTGACCCTGATGAAGTATACTTTCGCCGAAGCCAAAGTCCTTGTTATTGTTGATGATGCTGGAAAGGGGAAAGTTTTGAGATACCGTGTAAATTAAATTCAAACATGAAATCGACGCATTCAAACAGACAGGCGGACAGACGGAATTATATACTTTTCACAAAAGCATTATACCCTTTTACCCATTTCCAATGGGCACAGGGTATTAAAATATAAGATTTTAATGATCTCCATATTGTTCCTACCACTACATTTACTCATCACTCTGGACTATGAAATTTACATCTTAAATCTAAGGATTTTCAACGAGTAAGAAGTGCAACATTAAATTTTTAATATAATGTCCACAAGGAAAAAATTAACGCATATCTCAACAAACGAAAGGCGAAATATACTGATTTTTATCATCATATTTTTATTACGTGCTACAAATCGTAAGTAACAATTCAAATTTTTGGAGACCCGTAGAAGTTGCAGATGTATTTTTCGACTGATAAGCCACAGCATAGCTCGATGGTCTGTTATACCCTTTAATCGCGGAGTACAATGGCATATTGAACTCATACTTGTAATTGTAACGGAATGAGAAGGCATCTTCGACCCTATAAAGTACATATATATTGTGATTTCATGTTACGTATATATTAAATGTCATACCGTTGGAGTTTAAGATTCCTAATAAATAATAATAAAAATCTAAATTGAGTAAAGCGTATCTTGCAGTCGGGGAATCGACTGTAGCATTCTTTCTTGTTAAAAACTGATTAAGAGTTAAAGAAACAATAATAGAAAAATGCATTAATCGAAATATTTTTTTCAACATCTTGCCTTTTATTATTTATGCATATAGGACCACAACATTGTTATACATTTAATGATATACTTTAGGCGATTTCATTACGACTTGAAGTCTAACACTGTGCAGTTGATTTCCCTCTCGAGCGTTAATTAAATGTTTCAAAAAAAGTTAAAATTTCTTTTACTCTTTTGTATAAGCACATTAATTGGAGCTGAAGAAATCCCCAACTGTGATTATTTTGATACAGTCGATTTAACTTACAGCGAGAAACTAACAAATGGGTCTTACAAATATGAAGGAGTTGTGATTCCTCCTGAACAAACCGGAACCTACAACTATAAGATACTCTTTGGAGGAACGAAAAAAACTGTCGAGGATCACTTAAGGGGATGTGTGTGTAAAATTAAACCCTGCATTCGATACTGTTGTTATCGATATCGACTTGATCTAGATGATGAAAGCAAATGCACAAAAGAATTCAACGATAATAAAGTAAATATATTACAAAAAGATGGAACAAAACTGGAAAGAAACATTACGGATCTGTTTGTGGTACAACCAGGCATAAACATACAATGTAGTGAGAAGGATTTTCACTTTGTGTCCTATACCATGAACGAAGACTGGAATCTATTTGAGGTGAGTCAAAACTTCGTTTCCTATATTAATAAATACTTATATTCATTTAAACATATATAGAATGGAACTCTGTATCTGCCGAATGATGATGTGTATCTCTCGAAACGGGACTATTGCATACCGCCAAATGAGTTGGCCATTCAGGGATTACCCTACATGTTGTGGCCTATAAATTGCTTAACAGATTTTGACTTTGACTATGGTAAAAGCTTCCTTGTTTTCTATAGATTTATAAATCTATTAATGATTTTTTTCTCAGTGAGGTGGACGTCTATTTTGTTTGTGGTGCTGGCCATATTTGTTTACATATTTGTGATAAAACTGAAACACGCATATGACAAATGTTGTCTGTGTTATCTGATTTGCTTTTTGGTTCGTATACTGATAAATACACTGATTGAATACGACAATTTTCTTCTGGGATTACCCTGCTATATTGAGGGTAAATATTTGTATATCTGTGCGTAATATTCATTAAAATAACCCACATATATTTTAGCCTATTCGTGCTATTTTTTCACCATTTCCACCTATTTGTGGCTTACCGTAATGTCTTTTGAATTTTATCGCATCTTTGTTGCTGACATGTTTGTAACCATTCAACACAACAATCAATCGCGGTTTTTAAAGTACAGTCTATTTGTCTGGGGAATGGCGTCTGTGTTTCTTCTAATCACAATTGTGGCAGATCATTTGCTCGACAATCTTGATATCGATTCCAGTTGGAAAGTTGGCTATGCCTACTTCAATTGCAGATTTAAATGTAAGTAAATCATAGCATTAATTAAGGCAATTCATATGTTGTTATGTTATTCCTTTGCAGTTACTGATTGGTCGATCTATGTCTATTTAATTGGTCCTGCGAATTTAATGACTCTCATAAAAGCAACATTCATGATTGCATCTGTCAGGCATGTTCACATTGAGAACAAAGAGAATCGCAGACAACTAGAGGAACTGGGACAGCATAATATCAAGAGCAATATGATGTAAGTATGAGGTTCGATTCTCTATTATTATTTTTTTGATTTTCATCTTCTCTCTTACCGTATAAGGTCTACCTTTTTTCTTCGTGTGTTAACAACGGAAGTTCTGAATTGGATAATCGAACTCTGTTACATTATTTACATTATTCCATCCGAAGACACCGAAAATCTGTTCGGTATCGTGACTTACTTCAATCTGATTTATTTCATTCTCATTTTTGCCATAACCGTCACTAGGAGGGATGTCCGGCAGTTACTTTCTAGTCGGTAAATAATACAGTACAATATAGATATGAAAATGTTGTTATAATTGATTGACAGTCCCGGAACCATTTCAGTTTAAACGGCAATCAAATTACAGAAAATAATAAGTAAAGTTAAATTGATTAATTACTTAATTGATTGTTCCTTATGATGTTAACTCTCTTGCGCGATCTGCCTCTCTCTTACATCAATTGACAAATCAAAAACCTAATTCAAAAAGTCAACGGCAGAAGTCACAATAAGCAGATTAATTAAAGGGGGTTACGGCCCCTTTCATATCCTATTGAGTGTACTCGACTGTAGGATACCCTGTGCCCAGGCGCTCCGATAGCCTAATACGTATTTGCACGCCGTTATGAACACCGAAAGTTAAATGTCAATGATGAAATCGGCATTTCAAATTCAACAAAGTGACATCTATACGATTTAAGCAACCGAATTGAACTAAAATTGATCTGGGTAGATAGAAAATTCCGCATATGGGCTATTCCGGGGTTGCGGACGTTACATTTGTACGCAAATTTTTATGTTTAAACTGTTGCAGCTCGCGTTCAGATCGGTCAAATTTAATGTAATTTTCTGGAAAATGCATTTCATTGAGAATGCTATAAAACCTACTTTAAGATAAAAGCCTAATTCTTTTTGGAAAAAAAATTAGGCTTGCTGAAAGTTTGGTTGCGGACGTTACAAAAAATGGAAGTCGATTTGAGGTTAACGTGCATTTGCGCGTATATTAGCGAATTTTGCATTATAAACAAAAAATATTCAAATACAACAAATCAATCAATCCAGCATCAAAAATTCAGATAAGTAGTCTCGTTAATTAAAAATCTTTGTTTTTGTCAGTTGCGGACGTTACGTTGCGGACGTTACACTTTTTACACTCACACTTTCTTTCAAATTATTAGTATATATTAAATATCTATTCGATACAGTTTTTATTTTAAATAAAAGAAAATGAAACAAAGTTTAAGAGGAACTAAGCGCTAAACACTCAGACGACCGTCTTGCCAACTTTTTTGGCCATTGAAAATACCCCTTTTTTTACAAGAAATATTGAACTTACGAGGCAAAAAGAGGAATTAATTGATAAGGCTCGGCCATGAAAAACCCAACCACCGTAAAACCTTTTCGATTTTGTAATTTGAAGTCCAAAAAAAATATATTCTAATAAAACAGAAAACAAATATTTTTAGAAAACATGCAGTTTTTTGACAAAATTAAGTTTTCGCCCTTGGTTTAAAAATTTCCGGAATAGCCCATATGTGAACTAAAATTTGCAGACTTAAACTAATTAAGATACTCACAAATAGCGTGCAATATTATAATTATCATTGACATCCTGCGCTGTTGGCTTAAAGAACTTTTGGCCATTGCGATTGCTGCCAAAGAAGGCACAGCCGCCAATGCAGCCGCAGCGAGAGATTTCCGTGCCCGAGGTGAGAGCGCTACCATTGTTGGACCAGAGGAACCACAGACGCTTAAACTTGGCATCATGGTCACGCAGAAAACTGAAAATGAAATTGGAATAAATTAATAACATATAACTGTTATATTTAAATATATTAAAATCTAAAGAAATGACAATAAATTAATAAATATTAGTAAAAAAAAACATTTAAAGAAATTTGTAAATAAATTTAAAAAAGAAACCTTTAAAATGTAAATAATGAGGAAATAAACAAAGCAATTAAAATAAATCGACATTTAAAGAATTCAATGCAAACTAATTATTTAAAAATAAATTAAAAAGTGTACAACTTTAAAGAGTAAATAATTCTTTAAAAAATCCCTTTACATTTTTAATTAATATTTTATAGTTAAATTCAAAAGCAGACTCACTTGTGCTGTACGAGATGCAGTTCGTGGTCGGGTATGGGCAACGCGGAGGCGCCTTCGAGGAGTATGGGCCCAAGAGAAGTGCAGCCCACCTCCACCCAATTCTCGCAGAGCTCAGCCGCCTCTGGGGCTCGTTTCGGATGCGAATCTGTGAAGTTCTCGCGCAGTTTGCTACGTGTTGTGCCGTCTTCACGTGAATCGCGACGCTGGGAGAATGAGTTGGAGCTGCGCTTGCCGGGCTTATGAGCATGGTGAGAGTTATTGCCGGCATCCTGGGACTTGAGAGAGTCCTGATCAGCGCGACGCAGCTTGCCAGAGCGATTGCTGCCCGTGGTGTTGGTGTTGTAAGAGCTATTAGGTGCATTCCCCGCATGCAGCATGAAGAGACGCAGCAGGATGGAGGGCAGTAGACCCGATATGCCCGACTTGACACGCTGTCCGTGCAGATTGCAATTGGCCAGGCGAATGGGCGAGATCCAGGCATGCAGTGCGGTTCCACTCTCGATGAGATAAACATCCACAGCATCCACGGAGACGCGAGTCATCTTGTACTTGATATCCTCGGATGAGGGGCACTTGTATTTGTTCTCCTCCTTGGTTTGCGGACACAGATTGCTGGGCACCCCATGATGGCAGTTGCGCACCGTTTTCGGTGACTTTAGGCAGTTCTCCGGATCGATGGCCAGCAGTATGAGTGTCTCCAATCCAGTGACCACATTCACCAGCTGCGGCAGTGTCAATTTTCCAGTCAGTTTGCCCAGTTGCACCTCCACCAGCCACGAATACTCGAGTGTATCCTCATCGAGGGCGCGTCCCTCGTTGCTGAACATTGCATGGCCACGCACCTGAACCGCCGATAGCAATAGATGACCCTGTTGGATGTGCTGCTCGCGTCTCTGGCGCTGCAACGTGTCCGATGTGAGCAGATACGAGGGACTGACGAGCACCTGCAGCGTTGTCTCGTGATAACGCTTGTTCATCTCAAAGCCAAAGCGTTCGATTAGCACCACCGGACAGGGCGGATCATCCGGATTGCAATTCTTCATCACATGCGCTTGTATGTCGTGAACAATAACGGACACCATGACCTCCAGGGGTCGATAGAGACGCGGATCGAAGGGTTTGCGTTTCTCTTCGGGCGCCGCTGCCTCCGATATGGATTTGTTGGCCAACTCCTTCTCTTTGGCCAGCAGCTGATCCTTGGGATTGGGCGTGGCATTTGTCTCCTTCGAATTGACATTCGATTGCTCCATATCCGTAAAGCTCTGATCCTCGCCAAATATGTTCTCCTTGAGGCTCATAAAATTACGCAATACATTGCCATAGGCCATCAGCACCGAGCTGCCAATCTCCAGTTCGACGGTGACATGATCCGCCGCCAAGGTGCCCGGATCGAACTTGTTGTTCTCAATCTGTTGCCAATTGCCGCCCACTGGAGATTTGCGTACTTTGGGTATGCGCATGGGACTGAGTAGAATCTCCTCCTTCTCGGGCGTTGTGATGTCCGCCTGGGGATCGGGTCCAAGTGGCGGCACTGGATGGTACACATACTGTATGGATAACGCCAAAATGGGCACAGCCCAGCAATCAATCCATCCGGCGCTGCGTTGGCAAATCTTACGCCATTTCTTGGTGTAGAGCTCGGGGCGTCGGATGAGTTTACCCTCGCGGGTTAACAGTCTTGCGTTCTCGTCTATCGCTAGGACAATGGGTCGCACCGAGGACACCTCCGGCACGTAGAGACTCAAGTCGAGACCCTCGCCGTGTATCCAGAACTTGAGTGTGACAGTCTTGGGCAGGAAGTCATCAAAAGGCAATGCGAAGCTCATCTCAAACACATCGCCACAAAAGGCCAAATGATTGTTCTCCTGATTGGCGCTGCTGCAATCAATCCAATTGTATTCGTTGCACAGCATGAGGATCTCAAACTCATGCAGGCGTATATTGAAGTTGCATGTGTATGGCACAAAGCTGAGTATATCGGGACGCGCCTTGTCGCCCCAATCCTCGATGAGATCCTGGAAGAAGCACTTGTGCTTATACACAATAAATGCGCTCGTCTTGCAGCCCGCCAACGAAATGTTCCAATCCTGCGGTGCGTTCCACTTCCTTGGATAATGTATGCGCACCTTGTACTCCAGGGACTCAAACTCTGCCAGGCTGCGATATTGCAACGATGTAGTGGCCTCCACATGGAACAGCTGACCCTGTATCTTGGACGTATAGCCGTCTTGGAGCGTTACCCAGGGTATTGTCACCTCCACATAGGAGGCGGGGCCAACAGTTATGTGCATTGCATTCGTTTCCTTCTCCTTGGAGAAGAGTATATCAATGGTCGCCTCGTTCAGCACACACAGCGTCACGTCAAACGATTGATAGCTGCGCAATTCTCCAGGTTGCGGTGTGGGCGTAACTTCAGCCTCCTTCCAGTCGGATGGATAAAAGTATTTGTACAAATGATCACGCTGCCTGTCCGCCCAGGGACCGTAGCTGAAGTCGGTGCCCTTCAGGCAGTGTGCATTGATGCCCCAGACTGGTGGCGATGGTTCCACCACATCGCCATTGGCCAGCACAATCTGTACGGGCTCGTCGGGCACAACGCCTGGCTCATCCATGTAGAAATACAAATCCATTTGATTGGACATCATGACCACAAAACCTTCGCCCATGTAGCGTGGCGGCTCGTCGATGAGACCCGTATACTTGGGACTGGGACAGAAGAGAACCTTGGCATTCTCCACTTTCGCTTTGACAAAGTGCATGAAATGATCGAGCCGACAAACCGCCGGCTTCGTGCTATACGTGCAATGGGCCTCCTCCATCGAAATGGAGAGTGTGGTTGGGGTCAGGCGATTGCCAAAGACAAATCGCCCGGAGCTAATGTCTATCTTGATCACAGGTATCAAATCACGCCATGTTGTCGCCTGCATGGCCTCCGAGTTCTTCACGGCATTCACTCGCTGACTTTGCCGCGCATTCTCCATGTTCATGTTGTGCTCCCTCAGTTTGTTGCGCTCCTCGGTGCTCAGCACATCCGTCGGTATCAGCAGCGATGGCTCCAGTCCAAAAGTCTTCTCCAGCTTATCGTACAAATCGGAACGATTATAGATATGCAGCTCATAGCCGTTTAACTGCACGGACAAACGGGTATCCGAATGCGAGAGATCTGCAAAAGAACATTTCATTAATATGATTATCTGTATTTTTGGAGTACATTAAATTCGTCATTAAATTTCATATCAGTATCTATTATTTTGTCTATATTAAAAATTGAGTTACGTTTATTTAAATCAACAAGATATTTTTTTATAATCCCTGTGTAATATTTCTCTTTCTGGAAGCATCTTTCAATAATAATATAACTGTCGATCTATTATTAATTTTTTTGGAATATAAAAAATCCGTCATAAAATTTCATACATATCTATCTTTTATCTTCACTAGATTTAAAATATAGGTATTTCATTTTTCTATTTAACTTTAATCAACAAGATATTTTGAATTTATAATCCCTTTTAAAGATTTCTTCTTTATGGAACAATATTTATGGAGTATATAATTAAACATAACACTTATAATATTTATCAGAAGAAAAAGATCATTTCATTAACATAATTATCAATATTTTTGGTGTACATAAAATCCTTCATTACAATAAAAAAAATTTACTTTTATATAATAATGTAACTTTAATTTAACTATCTATCTACTATTTACATATTTTTAAAATTTACTTATTATTGAGAGATTTATATATATATAATTTATATATACCTTCGGAGACATCTTTGGGCACATAGGAACGCCACCAGCGAAATATGAAATATCCATCCTGAACACGCATCGTATAATCATACGTGATGTACACAAAATCACGAAACATGATCTTGCCCGCCAAGGGATTCAACGCCACAGATCCTATCTTGAAATAGGCGCCCTTAATAAACCAACGATTCGCAATCTTTGTGATCAGCACTCCGATCAGACGCGAGTTGTAAAAGTTATTGTAGGTAACCCAGGTGATTGTGGTGAGCAAAGAGCAGATTAGCCATATCTGTAAAGAGTAAGAAAGGTCTCTCATATCATTTTAATTTTCAATTAGATTTAATGTTTTTTGTTGCGACCCTACCGAACACACAAGTAAGAACAAAAGAGTAATAACAATATTTGTTTACATATTGTATTGCCCGTCTGTTACTCATACATTAACGAGACTAAAATGTTATTTCATTAGTCACCAATCTTGAATTGCGCTGATTATAAAACACACTAAATAAAACCCTGCTTAGTATAATTAGAAATTCCATATTGCAAAATATAAATGTTTAACTAAAACTTATTTCGTTATTTTTCAAAAGTTGGTTTGATTTTAGACATGGTCCAAATTATTGTTCATTTTGGCATGATTTTAGACAACAAAATTCAACGTTCTAGAATCAAGATTAAAATATTGTGTGCAAGTTCAAATTTTTTATTTTTAAAATTTGTTTTAAAATTACATTCTGGTAAAATAGGATTATTATAACGAATATAATAAAATTATTTAGAGGCTAAATTATGATCAAAATAAATGAAAAAACAAAGAAAACTGATAATAAATATAAAATACTTTTTCATATCATTTCATTTCTTAAAAACTTAAATATATCGCCTCGGCCATTGATTCTGATCAAGAATAGTTATACTCTATAGGTCGGAGGTGCTTGTTATTTACATATCAACGAATACAATATACCCTTTTACTTATTAAGATATTAACAACATATAAAGTAAGTAATACATATTCTCCACACAATCAATAAGAATCAAAGTTATACATAATTTATTTAGCAAACACACACACGCATAAGTATGTACTTATTTAGTCTAACCAGTAAACTAGAATGTGGGCAAATGTAGAACCAAATGCGGGTTTTGGAGGACATAGACAAAACAGATGTTAAAGAAATGAATGCAAGCGCATTGATGAAGAAATGATGATCACGAATGGAGGATTACTCAAAATAACTGACTGGCACATCGCTAAAAATGGCACCAGCAAAAGTGCATCGCTTCGCCTCCTTGATGACGGTACAACCGTGGACATCCTTGAATATCATATTGTGGCCCAAGGAACGGGCTTCATTGTTCAGCTTTCGACGGGCAGCGGGTCGAAAATAAGCGCGTCCCGTGAATGGATTGACAAAGTCCGACCAGTAGCCATCCTGCATGAATTCCACGGAGTATTGGGAGGCGATGAGGACAAATGACTTGATGGCACTATTCACATCACTGTCAAAATACAGATTAAATAAGCTAAAGTTAGCTGGTTCGTTCAGCTTTGAGCTGGGAATCACAAAGAGCCGTTTCATGTGGGACAACAGGAGTTTGGGGCATCGCACCACCTGGGCTCTGATCGGCTTAACGCCATTCCAGCCAACTGATTCTTCATATTTGGTCAAATCAAATTGATCGGCGGTCGTTACGAGGTCCTGATACGCCGGACCCACACTTTGGGGCATATAGAATAAATCGGAATAACGATTGCCCAACATGGGATATATTGGATGTATAGTCGGATCTTCTTCAGGCTCCACATCTTCCTGTTCGTCCGTGTCCACCAGTATTGGGTTCGGTAGACTATTGCTGGTAAACCGACAGACCGGCTTAAAAATCACTCTCTCCTTCAGGCAGCGTATTAAAGCTCTCATTGATTGCATTTTATTATATTTTGGGGCAGAGGCTGATAATACCAAAATTTAAAAAAAAAACTAGAAGCAAGGGCAATTATTTGATCGAAATATATTATTAAAAAGGTTCTTCTCTTATTAGTTTTAACAGCGAAATCGTTTATTGAAGACCACAAAAACAGATAATTAAAATCGGCCAGATTATAATAATTTTGAATGTATTTTCGTATTTTCATATAAGTAAAACAAAGGCTGCCTGATAAAAGGATTTTTATTATATACAAATTATTAATGTGAAATTTATTCTAGATGGATCAGTGTTGCCGGAAGAGTGTTTTTCCCCGTCAATTGGGGTAACGATTACAAACATTTTTTTAATTTAACGGCAATTGTAAGTTAAGTCTTTATAGTAAAAAAAAAATATATTTGAAAACGGAATTCCGTTTGCCACTGAAAAATTCAAATTTTTGTGAACTTCTACTTTTCCAACTCGATTTAAAAAAATATATATTTTGATGCAAAAATCTCTTCGCTAGTATTTTTTATAATTTTTTGAAAACTGTAAAACAGGCACTTTTTGCATGAAAATGATTTTTTTTTGCAGTTTTCATAGTTATAAAAAATACTAGCGAAGAGATTTTTGCATCATTTTAAATTTTTTTCAATCACTATTTAAATTGTTTGAAAAAACTTTCTGCATCAAAACATTTTTTGTTTGAAGTCGAAGAAAAAAGTTCAAAGTTGAGTTTACAAAAATTGCAAATTTTCAATGGGTAGGAACAGTTTTGTATCATTCAAAAGGAATTCAAAAGACCTTCCCATTGATTTAAATGAAGTAAGTTCAAAATTTGACTAGAACTAGCTTTAAAGGGTGCCAAAATACTTTTGGCCACCGTTGCATACTTGCATACGTAATATTTATAAATCATGATGTCTCGACTTTAAGAATAAATTGACTGTTAGTAAAAGCTTAAATTTTAAACGTTTTTAGAATATTATGTATTTTTGGGTAATTCACTTTATCTATTCTTGGAAGCTCTTATCCTACCTAAACGCATCAAGATCGGACAAATAGAAAGGTGGTATTGACTGATTTCATTTCAAGCAATGTAAGTGCCTAAAAGCATGCAATATCCTAAAGTCGGGAGCTCGACTATAGCTTTTCCCGTTTGCTTTTATCTTTTTTGAAAAGATCAAGAGCACTGAAAAGTTTAATAAATATTGTCAAACATTGAATGAAGAACATCATTCCATTCAAATAATAATAAAGTAATAATAATAAAATAACGATCGACCGTTTGCTGCTCACCACATGTGTGGTTTTTTGTTTATAATATAGCTATTGATTATGTATATATATGGAATTCTAATCACATTCGCTTCAAATGACAGGCTTGATAGTGTGCCTGAGTGTGTCAATGACCAAACCACATCCAGTGATAAGAAGCATAAAATGGCTGCGATCGCACAATTGACTGCCAAGTGGCAGCGACTATTAAAGAGGCTATAATCACAATGGAGAGACGTTCGACGTTCGACACATTATGGTATGATGATAAAGCCGTCCTCGGCTCGGCTGAATCACGCTGTCTCAGCGGCGACCCGTCGCATACCATATTAATCAAATGGCACATACAGTCAGTCAAGTAATTCTTTTTACAAAATAAAAAATGCACTTGGATTTTTTTTAATTACAAATATACCTATATACATATTATATACCAAAACAAGAATTTTTGTAAAATAGTTTGGTTTCCTTGTTAAAATATTTACTGCACCTACTGTAAATGTACATATGTGTGCATGAGGGAGTGTGTGTGTGTGTAATTTACCATGGGTGCATCGATTTTCATGTTCTCCAGCGGGACATTGTGTGTGCGGTTCCAGGTGCCCACTTCTGGGAAACCCAGTTTGAAGCCATTTTCGCTAGTCTCCTCCACATCATCCATTTTCGCTGATGTTTCCCTCTCGGTCTATTTTGCTGATAATGGTGGAAGGGGGAGGGGATTGTTGGTGTTGTTGTCTGCTCGTTTATTAAATTATCGATTATTGCTGCGTAAGCGCATTTTAATCATTTTTGCACAATATGAAATTTAATTTACATATATATGTATATGCATTGCCCATTTGGCCACACAAATTCAATTTTCTTAAATTGTAAACTTATTAAACACACACACACACACGCGTATACAAAGTTCGATTTTTCCCACTTTGTATTGGAGGTCGTCGTTGCAGAGATTTTCGTTTGCGGTTTTCAGCAGCTTTCATGGAAGCTGCACTAATGCCAATATAGTAATTGGATACGCGTACTAATGCGAACACGCTTGAATGTGTTTTTAACAATTATTTGCAATTATTTGGCCCGAAGAAAATAAAAAATAATGCATCACTTGAAACGAAAACACTCCCATCTTGTGCTGCTTCTTATAACTGAACAGCTGTTGCCAGCGATAACACGATATCAACTTGTTAGATTTCGATAAGTTGGTGTAGGGTTGCCAACCATGCGGATTACTGGTAACCACTTGCAGTAACTGTTATCCATTCGTCCCAGTGAAAGAAATAAAAATATTTCTGCTTATATTATTTATTTAAGAAATTGCAATTAAATCTAAACAAAATATTGTGGTTTACGCATAGTTATGCCATGATCCGCCAAAGCAGGCACCAAATCTTCCATGGCCAATGTGTATTTGCGATCCTTTTGGTTCTTTTTGTCCTGCAAGTTAAAATTTAAATCTCATTTGGGTTTAACACAATATTATTTAATATAATATTTACCTTGCTCGAGCTGTGGCCACTGGAGTGCTGAATGTTTGTGGTGCGCGTCTTGCAATGTTGCAAGGCGTCGTTGGCAATGTCCGAGATGAACTTTTGCGCTGACACCGAAACAATGCGCACAATTCGCGGATCAACAGCAGCAAAGCCAGACTGCAAATAAAAATGACTTGAATATTGTCCCAACACACGCACACCATATTAATTGCTCAGCTTACGCTTTTCAGGATGCGCAGGGTGAGCGCGTCTGGCAAAGTTGGCGTGTAATCCTCCAGTTGCTTCAACAGTTCCTCCATATCGGCGTCGTCACTCGACGCAGGCACCACTTCCACTTCCAAGCTCTCTTCATCTGTATCCACGTTATCTTCTCTTGTCTCTGTGTCGGTTTCCGCTGCAGAAACTTCACTTTCTGCGGATGTCAAGTCCATATCTTCGCCATCAGAAGCCATTATTTAGTTTTTATTTATTTTTCACAAGCACAGAACAAACAATGCAATTTGTTGTATCGAGGCATTTATATTTCGCAAACGGACAAGAGGTGGCGCTATAGTTGTGAAACATGTGGCAGCCTTGGTTAACAGAAAAGGTACGATAACCATTTATTCGATTACCAATCGAAATTAGTGGTGGAAGACTATCGACGGCACTATCGATGTTCGAGTGCTATCGAGCCGCCGTCGATGGCAGGCCTGCACTATAATTTACTAGTTTTTTAATTTTGTCACATGGACCTAATAAAAATGTCTAATTTTAATGTTTAACATACTTAATAATACAATTTTAAAATTTTTGGAATTGAATAAACATATATGTTCAATTTAACAGACTATTGAAAACCATCCATAGCTATCGATGGTTTGAAAAATTATATCGGCGACTATTGATGGTACCGACTATCGATACCTCCCCACCTCTAATTAACATATGACTGAATAATCGATATATAGATTAGAACAGCTGTCAAAGAGCTGTAAATTATCGACCAACCTCCGCAGTTTTATTTACCAAAGAAAACTTGAAGCATTACAATTATTGATATTTCTAAATTAAGTAGTCTTAATCAAGACGAGACAACTATGGTCATTCCCAAGGAGGTGCTCAGTGACTACAAGGAGCTGTTCGAGAGGGCCAACAAGCTGGTGGAGGAGGAGAGCAGCTCCGATCCGCCGACGGATCCATATCGATCCCATTACAAGGCGCGCGACGTATTATTGGATTTGAAAAAGCAACTCGACGATCAACTGATCTCCATGCGGGCCAGCGAGGCGGACGGCGGCGATGAGGAGCTGGTGTACAAGTCCATGCTGGGCTTTGTGTGTCGCGACTTGGGCCGCATTCACATCTACACCGAGGAGTCCTCCGAGGGCGAAAAGTTTCTCAATCGCTGCCTGGAATTAATTGAGCCGCACAAGCAACTGCCCGAGGGCATTATACCCTACATGGGTGCCGTCAACGAGCTGAGCATTGTGCTCGGCGCCCGGCAGGAGTACAAGAGCGCTGCGGAGCTGCTGCTCCAGGCCGAGCTCAGCTATGAGGCGTTCAAGGAGAGCGGAAAAGTCGCTCTGGCCGTTGTGGATTTGTACAGTCCGCCGGATGAGCCGCAGGCGGCTGCAGGCGTCAAGGAGCTGGAGAATCTCTACACGCTGTGCTGCTTCTACCTGGCCCAGATGTACGGACACATTGGCGAGCCGGAGAAGTCGGCGCAATGCTGTCATCGCACTCTGCATCGGCAGCTGCAGTACAAATCCTACGATGCCATTGACTTTGCCCTGAACACGGCCACATTGTCGCAGTATTATCTGGGCAAGGAGCGCTTTAAGGAGGCGCGTCATCATTTGGCCGCCGCCACCATCATCATGGCCGAGCACGAGCTGACCATGTTGAAGCCGGAGATGAGTGAGCAACAGCGCGCGGATTATACGGAGACATTCAAGCATCGCTATGCGGATGTGGCACGTTGTTGGGCCAAATACGGCTTGCATCTGATGCAATCATCCAAGGAGCGTCTGATGCAGGACGACGACGACGAGGAGGAGGAGGAGGCGAAGCAAGTAACCAAGTCCACCAAACAGCTCACCTTGGCGGCTGATGAGGATTATCGCTTTGTCGATCTGGATTTGGGCGCCTGCGAGAGTCGCGTCAGCTGCGATTATTGTCTGACCTTTGACGATGCGAAGCTGGTGTTTCACTTTGTCAACGAGTGGCTGGATGTGGCCAAGGATTACTACAAGGCCGAGACCGAGGCCACAGAGTATGCCAGGATAATCCAGGACTATGCCGAGACCTATGAGCACATTGCCTTCTTTGAGGAACAGCCCGAGAATCAGGCCAAGATGCAGAAGCGTCGCGCCAAGTATCTGGAGGATCTGCTCGATCTACTCGATCCCGTTTTCTATTTAAAGATCTGTCGCGAATGCTGGTATGTGGCGGGCACAGCCCATGCCGCTGTCCTGGACGTGCGTCTGGACGGCATGAAGGCACAACAGTCGCCGACGGCCGACGAGGTCAAGAAGATCAATCAGGCGGCCCTGAAGGCCATCAAGCATTTCGAGAGCTTTGTGAAATCGTATCTAGTGTCGCCCGACAGCGATAAATGGCGCAGTAACATGGACATGGAGGAAGTGCGTCTCATGCTCTATGGCCACTTCCATATTGGCCGACTCTACTACAAACTAATCAGCGCTCATCCGCAGCAGCAGCTGGAGCAGCTGAATCAATGTCTGCGCTTCTACAAGCGCTTCAGTGAGGCGTGTGCCGAGCACAAGGATGCCTCCAAGCCGATGCACGGCGAGATCGGGGTGGTGCGTGAAATGCTGGAGCTGCTGCCGCTCAAGATAGTGTCGGTCAAACGCAGATTAGAGTGAATTTCCATTTCCAATTACATTTCCAAGCTTTACATTGTTTTAAACAGAGAACAACAAATAAAATCAGAAGGGTAATCCCGTGCTGGATGCGACGAATAATATTAAGTTTTACAGATAAATTATTTTAAAATAAAATTTTTGACACTCGGCACTGCACTTAATATTCAGTTAACAGTTAATATCTTCCAAACCCACCGGAATAAATTTATGTTTCGTATATGAAAAAACGCGAAATTTTACAAACTACTATATTTTGAATTTAAAGAAATCGTTAGGGGCGTTTTTTCGAAAACCGCCCAATTGTGGGAAATATACCTGTAGCTTTTTACCTATCTACTTAAAAACAAACTGTGAAGGTATGCATAAAAGCCCTTTAAAATACCTTTAATACGATATATAGATCATATCCGTAGCTTGTATCGTTTGGATACTGTGGGCGTCTCAAATTTAGCGGGTTTTAGCGATTTCCCGCTAAGTTAGCGATTTTTCGAAAAAATCGTAAAACAAAAGTCTGTAGATTTTTAAGCGGAAACAAGTTCTCATTCAAAATTTTAAGCTACATCAACGATTTGATCCAAACAGACAACTGACTCTTCATCTCATTTTCGGAAGGCCACTAAAAATTTGAAAATTAATTATTTTTTGAACCAGTAGTCGGATTTTGATGATCGAGGAGAATAGTAAAAAATTAAATTAGACTAGAGTGAATTTCCATTTCCAAATACATTTCCAAGCCTTACATAGTTAAACAGAGAACAACACAAATAAAATCAGAAGGGTAATCCCGTGCTGGATGTGGGCTTCTTGCTGGCGATTCGCACGGACAGTGGCGACTGGCAGTTGGGCGATTTGTACTGGCGTCGCTTCAACAGTGCCTTCTGTATGTTGTTGCCCACCAGGCGCAGCGGCAACGCCGTTATGTTGTCCAGCAAATTCTCTTGGGCATGCTTCAGTGTGCTAGCGACCAGTTCCTCCACGTTGATGGCACGAGGATCGGCCATGGGTTCGCGTTCCAGGACATCGACAATGATGCGCAACGTTTCCTCCGACTGGAACTCCTCCAGGGGCAACACCTCGGCCAGCTCCTTGAACATGTGCATCACAATGAACTGAGTTCGGTTGACGATCTCACAGATGCCCCGGGCACATAGCGAATCCTTGGCATGCTCGAATATACCAGAGATTAGCTCCTCCGTGTTCACATCAGAGCGTTCGTAATCGAAGACAGCGACGACCTCGTTGAACAGTTTGCGCAATTCCTCGCCACTTATGTGTATGAAGTATTTCTTGGGCACAATCGTCTCCAGATGCTCCGTGATGCACTCGGCAATCCGATCAGTGTATTTGCCCTGGAAACTGTACGCCGCCTGGCACAAATACAACGACGATCTCTGCGCGAATTTACGGACATTCTCGGCAGTTGTGTGACGGCCAAAGAACTGATTGAAACTCTTCTGGACAATCGTGTGCACGCGGTCCATGATGAAGTCGTCCGGCATGGGGGGCAGCATGTATGCCTCCACGTTCAGTATGGCCGGACACAGCTCGGTTTCCGGCTCCATGGGCGTCAGTTCGTTGAGCACAGCTTGCGGCTGCGACGGCATTAATTCGTTGATCTGGAGCGGCTTGGCCTTCAGCCGGAGTGTGCAGATCTCACGCTCCAGGCACTGTAGGAGATATAAATAAAAAGACTAGTGCAGAAAAAGCTACAGTCGAGGAAACCCGACTGTGCGATACCCTGTACTTATACGGCAAAAAACCAGGCAACGTAACGATTATAATCTTTAAAGTATAAAGATTTTAATTTATAAATATAAAGTATTAAATAATAGTTTTGTTAATTTTTATAAAAAAAAAAATAAAAAAAAATTATCGAGTTAAAATTTTTTAATTAATCTTGTTTAAAAATTGCAGTATAGTTTTGTATGATTTTTAGCACAAAAATTTAAAAAATAACTAGTTATTATAATAAAATTGTTGTATTTTCTAATATTTTTTGTTATTTTGGGAATTGATTTTTAAAATTATTAAAAAATTGACAAAAGTTTTTCCACAACTTGTATACAAAAAGTGATAAAAATTAAAAAAAAACGTTATTTTTTAATCTAAATAAAAAAATATAAAAAAATGATCTAATTTTAATTTTACTCAATCTAAAATAAATTTTTAATTTTGAATGGTAAAACTAAAAAAAAATTATGATTTTTACTATAAAATTAATAAAAATAAGTTTATAATTTTTGTATTTTCTAATATTTTTTGATATTTTGGTAATTTATTTTTAAAATTGTTATAAAAATTGACAAAACTTTTACTACGATTTCTATACAAAAGTGATACTGAGATGAATTGTTTTTAAATTGAGATAAAAAATAAGAATTGAAATTAGATTTAGGGATATGAATTTCAAATTTAATTGAAACTTATGTAGAGCAAAAGTTATTCGAGGGCCTTATTCAGATTGAATTTTTAAAATTAAGTGTCTCTAGCTCTTATAATCTGACTTTCTTTGTTTTAATAGCAGACAGACAGACGACTTTTCGACAAGTACAGGGTCTAGTAAGGTCATATATGTATGATAGAAACGCACCTCAATCTGTTGGAGCAGCGCATTCTCGATGCCCATCAGCTTCTCAATGTCGTAGCTGAGATTGAGCACCTGGGGATTGGCCCACTTGGCATAATTGCGCTCCTGCACGTCCAGCAGCGAGTCGAGCACATTTTTCTGCTCCAGCAGCACCGTCTGCATGTTGAGCTTCTCCGTATTGTTCTGTGTCTCCTGCACCAACTGCTCCTCGCAGCGCGACAACTCAATCTAAGGAAGCATACTTTCAGAGTAAGTTTTGGAAAAGTTTCCTTTTTATCTCCCACCTTCCGCTCCTGCAACTCCTTCTCGAGTGCAGCCATCTCCTCCTCGGCTGTCGATTCCAGCTCAAAGACGTAACGTCGCAGCACTTCCTCCTCCAGTTCATCGAGATTGATAATCACGCCAAATCGCTTCATCTGCGCCTGTTTGATTTCCTCCTCGAGCCGTGTTATTTCAAATCTCATAAACTTGATGTCCCGATTCATGCGACGCAGATGCACGAAATTGATGCGATGCCAGCGCCGTGTGGCCAGCGTCTCCTCGTGCAGCTTCTCGGCCCGGCGACGCAGATCGACCAGCATGTCCGCATCGAAGAGTATCGCCTGGGAGACATCCCGGTAATCGTGGCCCTCGTAGAAATGCTGCAGCTGATCCATGCGCAGAATCGTGTTCACCTGCACCTTGTTGATCTCCTGTTGCCTGTTGCGCTGTCAAAAACATAAGGAAGATTTATTTATGGTATCCTTCTTAAAACAAGGTATAAAAACTAATTCGAAAATTAGCAATTGTTGAGTGAATTAATTTGTAGACCAAAAAAAAGATCCAAAAAACGTAGTGAAGAATATTTAATTGAATCAATTTATAGGTCAAGCGTGGTGAACAATTTTTAATTGAATCAGTTTATAGGTCAAGCCAAGACCAAATAGACTTTCCCAAAAAAATCGGTTAAGCTTTGACCAAGTTATGGGAGCTCGAATTTTTTTGAAAACTCTGAGTGTAAGAATGGAAAAAATAAAAAAATTTCGAACAAAAATTGAATTTTTCAAATGAATAAATGAGCAATTTTTCAGTGTAGAACTAATTGATAGATCAAAAAATTATTCAAAAAACATGCTTAAGAATTTTAAATTATTAAAAAAATTCTGCAATGCAGAATCAATTTATGGGTCAAGCCAGAACCAAATAGACGTTCCTATAAAAATTGGTTAAGTTTTGACCAAATTATGAGTTCGAATTTTTTTGGAAACTGTCAATGGGAAATTCTGTCAATTATAAAAAAAATTAAAAAATTTCGAAAAAAAATAAAAATTTTCAAATGAATAATACAGTTGAACTTCCATAACTCGAACTTCTATAACTCCAATGTCTCCCTAACTTGAGCTAAATGAGTGGCAATACAATTAATAAACTTAAGAAAAAGAACTCTATAAGTTGAATATCTCCTTGAATCGAACCTTGTTTTTGGATAATTCGGTGATTCGGGTTACGAAAGTTCCAAATAAAATTTTTTTTGTGTTTTGACATAGTTATAAAAGTTCAAAATTGTAGAAGAATCAAGTAACAATTTTGAATTGGTTATTTTATAAATCATAAGTCTAAATTGCCGCGAGGAAAGCCAAAAAATAAAAGGAAATGTTAATTAAGAAATGTAAAAAAACTTAAGCTACTTAACATTAACATTGCTGCGCTCTGTTAAGCAGAATGTAAGCGAGCGTTAACATTAAGATTGACTCAAAGCATTCTGTTAATCAGAATGTAAATGAGCGTTAACATTAAGATTAAGCCCAGAGCTCACCCTGAACTCCAGCAGAGTGTTCTTCTCGCGTTGATAGATCTCCTCGTGGTACTTCATCTTGGTCTGCATCTCGGCGATCTCTCGTCGCTTGCGGTCCACATCGCGATGGCTCTCAAGGAGGGTGCGTTCCAGGGCATGACGATCGGCGCGCATGGAGAAGGACCATTCGTAGAGGACGCGATCGAGGCCGATGGGACAGGTGGCCTCGTCGAGGCGTATGGTGGTCATGTCCAGTGAGTCAACGCTCTGGGCATCAGCACCCTCATCCTCGCTGGATGACGACGACGATGACGAGGACGATGACTCGTCGTCATCACCATGAACACGCTTCGGTGGACGCCACTTTTTCTTGAAGATGCGTCGCAAAAAGTCATAGAACTTGTGTCCCTTGATGGTGTTACTGAAGGTCACCTGCAGACCCGAAATCTGTTCGTTGATCTTCTCAATGGTCTTGCGCAGTTCCTCCAGCTGTCGGTTGGTGCTATTGATTACCACCTGGAGCTCGTTGCGAGTGCCCATCGCATGCTTGGCATTTTGGAGCAACTGCGTCTCGATCTCCTCGCTATCGCGTAAAATACACAGCTCCTGGTTCAGACTGATCATGAAGGAGGTAAGGAACTCCGAGTCCAATTTGGTGTGAAATCGATCCACATGAATCTTTTCCATTTGCAAGTCGAACAGCCGGATCTGCTCATCCACCTGGCCAATGATGTGCACCTGTTCCACGGTCAGCAGACGCAGCCAGCGATGTCGCATCTCCTGCATTATCGGCGAGTTGCCCTCCTCGTCCAGCTCATAGTAGGCGAGATCACTGGCCGCTGGCAAGCTCTGGATGAACTCCATCAACTCGTCCGGCGGCAAAGTGCTGCTCAGCTTGGAGATCTGCAGCGCCTTGAACTTGGTCACCTCCTGCAGCTCGGGATTATCCAAGGCTGCCATCTCGTAGAGACTAACATTGTCCAGCGTGTGCTGGGGATTCCTCAGCCTAATGGTCTCCTCCGCCGTATGGTCCAAGTAGAGTATATCATCCACATTCACGCCACAGCCGGGCGTAAAGTGCTCGATGAGATTCAGCTCGGGATACTCCATTTCCATGTCGATCTCGTTGGTTTTCTTCAACTGTATGCGATTCACCTCGGGCAGATACTCATGAATCCGCTCCAATCGCTCCCTTCTCGTCTGTATGAACTCCATCAGTTCCTTCTTCTGATCCCGCAACGCCATCACCCGCTGATTGAATTCATTCAACATATTGAAGTATCTCTCCCGGCACTCGACAATCTCTATGTAGTTGGCAGTCAATGTCTCTGTGGTCTTGGGCTCGTAATCCGCATTGATCTTCAGCTTGTAATCGCCCAGATTCTTTTGGGCCTCGGCGATCTTTGCATCATCATCGGGATGATTGCGATTCGGATCGGGTTTCTGTCTCTCCAGCTTGTCCCAATCGAAGATGCGTCGCACCTCGTACAGTTGTCGATTGCGATAGCGATGCAGGAGTCTCATCATCTTTCGGCTGAATCTCGGCGTGATGCTCTTCGGATCGCGACCGAAGAAGAAGGTCTCCGGTGGGGGCCCTGTCATTGAATCTTCCTTCTCCTCGTAGGCAATCACTTCGGTTAAGCTGAGATTTACATAACAATAATTTAAATGTGGGGAAGAGATTTTATTAGACACCTTAAGGGGTTTTTTAATCAGAAAATATTAGGAGTAAAGAAATACGCAGATATTCAGATATCATTCAGAAGAAAGAGTATGAGTTTGAATATGATAACCCATGATTTTAGAAGAATAAAGTAATAATTTTGAACTGGTAATTGTTAAAAACTAAAGATTACATTCCCAGTTTCACAATTCCGCGTGGAAAACCAAAACAAATGAATTGAAATGTTGATTAAGAAATGTTGAAAAACTTAAGTTACTTAACATTAACATTTTGGGGCTCTGTTAAGCAGCATGTAAATGAGCGTTAGCATTAAGTTGAAGCCCAGAGCTTAATTAATTAAATTGAAATAATTATTTTTCTAAAAAAACATTTAGGAGCGAACTGACTAATAATTAAATTAATCAACTTCGGACTGAAAACTACTAATACGCTCAAAGAAAAAAGGATTTGCTTTTAATTCAAGCACAAAAAGTTAGGCTAGAAAGAACTGATAAAATTATATTTTATCAAAAAATAAAATAAGGGCATATAAAACATAAAAGTATTATGAAAAAAAAAAAACAAACAACAATCGGAAAAAGTTGGGAAATTGAACGAAATTGGAATCAACTTAAAAATATATCCATACAAGGATTTACTCTCAACTCTTGAAACTCGAAACTTATAATTTTTCAAACAAGAATAAGAAAATTCTGAAAATTCTTTAACATCAAAAAGTAAGGATAGAAAGAACTGATAATTCTCTTCACAAAAAGTTAGAGTAAATGAAATCTTTTTTCCTTAAAAAATAAATTAAGGACAATTGCGAATAAATATAAAAAAGAAATAAGAATGAACTTTAAATTTTGCAAAATAATTGATATCGTCTATCAATTTTACTTCAAACATTAGATTAATATCGGTAAGAGGGCTGAAACTTATTTAAAACTTAAACTATCTATATTTATCAAATGTATCTTCTATCTTAATATGAAAAGAACTTTCTACTCTTACACTTCCGGTTGCTCTGGCACACGCTCCTCGATGCGTCTGCTGCTTGTTTATGATAAAAGATATTGTATTTAAGGTATTTTGGATTGTCATATAACTGAAGTAATGAGTGCGAGTTAAGGGAGTGTGAACTTACCGCATATCCTGTTCCTTTTTGATGCGCTCCTCAATGTCGAGCTTGATTTGCTGGAATTCCTCGCCCAAGGTCTCCAAGCGAAACGTGGAAACGGGTTCCACATTGGCACTACCGGGAATATAAAATAGTTAACCAAAGATTCAACTTCAAATGCAACTTTGACTCACCAAAGTGGCGTTATTGTAAATGGCACATGATCCAGTTTCTTGAGGAAATGATTGTAGAGCTTTGCGTGTCCAACTTGGGCGAACTCCAGATCGTAGGCGAGATCCTCGCGCACATCGTCCAGCTCGGCCTGAAGTTCGTCGCGTATTTGCTGCGTGATCCGTGGATCGAGCAGCAGATCCTTGTCCGGAAAACGTAGACCAGGCGGCAGTTCATCATTGCGTCGCACGATCTCAAAGTAAACGTTTTGTAGTGCGCCAATCTTGGCCAGAACATCGCGATCATGTGCCTCGGCCGCCTCCTGCTGACGCTTCAGCTCCGCATTGATCTTCTCCTGCTCCAGCGAAGGCGTCTCCGGATCAAGTATGTCTGCCACTGAGCCTATGCTCGGCATAGCTGGCAGCGATTTCCTCAACGAGTTCCTTCGAATCTTCGGACCATTCCATTTGTACAGAAACACATTGCCATCGTAGCCCACGGAGACAAGACGCTGTCCATCGTAGCTGCTGATGATGCAGGGAATAACGCCCTTAAGGGCGTCGTGCATCGGATAATTGCGATAATCGGCGAGATCCGTAAAGTTGTCCGCATTGAATCGATTGATGCGCAGACTGCCATTCATCATGCCAAACAAGATGTACTCATCGCTAAGGGGAGATAAAAAGAGACAGATCAGCAGGAAGATCAGTAGAAAAATCATTGGTGAAAAATCACAGTGGAGAAGGAAGGAACATGGATAGCTCAGTAGAGAAGATCTCTGCAGGGGTATGCAAAGTAAAATAAAGATCAGTTTAGAGATCAAAAAAAAGATTTGTGTAAGGATCAGTCTATGGAAGGAATGCAATGGTAGGATCAGTAGAGAGATCCGCGAAGAGAACGAGAGGAAATTTAGAGGAGGAGAGGGATCAGGGGTAAAATCTAGGGTAACTGATATTAAAAAATATTAATGGAGAGATCAGATAGAGAAAGTAGTTGATGAAGCAGCGGAGAGAGACAAAAAGATCAACGGAGCGAATGGGTGAGAGAATAGTGACAAAATCAGTCGAAATATGAGTATAGAGAACAGTAAACGAAGCTGTAAAATGAACAGTAAGGAGAACATTAAAGGGAACAGTCAAGGGAACAGTAAAGGAAACAGTAAAGCAAGCAGTCAAAGCTGAAGTACTGGGAACAGTAATAGGAACAGTAAAGGGAACAACAAGAGGAAACAGTAAGGCGAACAGTAAGCGGAACGGTAAGGGGAACAGTAAGGGGAACAGTTAAGGGAACAGTAAAGGAAACAGTAAAACAAACCGTTCAAGAAAAAGTAAAGCGAACAGTAAAGGGAACAGTCAAGGGGTGTAGTACTGGGAACAGTTATGGGAACAGTAATGGGAACAGTAATGGGAACAGTAATGGGAACAGTAATGGGAATAGTAATGGGAATAGTAATGGGAACAGTAATGGGAACAGTAAGAGGAACAGTAAAGAGAACAGTAAGGGGATCAGTAAAGGGAACAGTCAAGAATGTAGTACTGGGAACAGTAATGCGAACATTAAAATAGAAACTCTAAGAGAACTCACATACTTACACAATATAATAGGAATGGATTTCAATGTCGTCGGCATCCGTGATCAAGGAACAGGTCGTGGGCTCGGCAGCATCGAACTCCAGCTCGTAGACGTAGCCGGCGTCGTAGCCCGCCATGGACACCCAGATGGTGTTGCGTTCGGTGTAACGCAGCCAGAGGATGCGATTGGGTATGGGGGGAATGTGCAGGGGTTCCTCCTCCTCCTCCGGCTCCGAGTCGGCGAGGGCGCTCTCCATGTCGATTTGCAGGCCGGGATTCGCCTTCTTCAGTTTCTCGATCTCACGCAATTTGCGCTCGCGCTTCTTCTCCTTGCGCTTCTTGGTCTTCGCGCGGCGCAGTTCCCGGCGGATGCGACTCTTGACGGAGACGAAGCGGGTGCTGCGCAGACGGGCGGGATCCGTGATGTTGTAGGAGAGATAGGTCTCCTCCTCGGTGACACTGGTGCGTATGTTGTACTCATAGACCTCGCCGGACCTGCAGCCAACGAGGACCACGGATGGCTGCTCATGGTGCCAATAGAAGCAATTGGGCACCGCCTTGAACTCCACAAATCCCAGGGGACGCAGTTGCACCAGCTGCGACGAATCGTTGCCCAGGGCGTAGATGAACACGCTCTTGTCGGCGGAGCCACTCAGAAGCAGCGTGCTGCTCCGATTGATGGTCAGCCGGGTGATGGGAGCGGTGTGCGCCTTGAATGCCTTGACCAGGTGCACCGACGCCTTCGCTGGATTGCTGAGATCCAGAAACAGATGTCGCAGTATGCCATCCTCAAAGCCGGCGATCAGCTCCGTGCCCAGGCCAGAGATCTGGGTGTCCAGCCAGAGTATGTCCACACCATTGCCCGGAAACTGTTTCTCGAGCAGCAGACGCTGTGCCTCAAAGTCGTAGACAAAGATCTTGCCCGACTCGGACAGGGCCAACAAGTGCGGCGAGATGGGCGACATTTGGGCGGCCAGGACACGCCCACCGACACAGGAGTAGAGCTGTCGCGGTGGCCGGGGCACATCGTAGGTGTTGATGTCACAAAACCAGATGCCACCATTGCCATCCTGGGCATAGTAGCCAAAGTCCAGCTCCTCGAAGGGCTTGATCTTCTGCATGGCACGAATCTCGACATCGGAGATCTTAAACTCGTAGATCGGATCGATTTCGACAAACAAATCATCCTCTGGCGGATCCGCCAGATCAACCGTCTCCCAATACCAGACACGGACATAGCCATCCATGCCCACGGTGGTCACCTCGCCGTTCTTCATGGTGATCCGTGTGATGGGCTTCAAGTGGCACGGCTTTCGTCCCTTGCGGCACACCTCGAACTTGATGAGACCCGCCTCCCAGAGCAACATGTTGCCCCAGTCGCAGCCCGAGATGACATTCTCGTCGGGCAGCATGTACATCGCATGGATGTCGCTGAAATCCGTCTTGCCGAATCTGCCCAAATCGCCCTTGAGCTTCAGGCCCGTAAATGTGTTGGCCATTTTCCAGAACTTGATGTGACTCAGGCCGGCGGAGCAGAGCAATATGGGATTGTGCTCGGAGAAGTGGACAAAGAGTATGTTGCTCTGAAAGGATTTGGCACGCAGCACCACCTCGGCGCGTTCCCAGCGCCAGATGGTGATGATGAAATCGGGATAGCCCGCCTGGGAGGCAAACAGCTCGCCACTGGCATTGTAGGATCCGGCCGTGAAACAAGATTTCGCCGCACCCGTCAGCTTCTTCCGTACATCGTGCGATGGATACTCATAGATGAAGATGGTCGGACTCGGTCCATTCTCGCCCACGGTAAACAGATTCATAAATTCCGGCCGTTCGTTTTTTGTGATGAAACCAATGCCACAGCCAAAGACCGTCTCCCGGAAGGTCACCTCACGCCGGGATATGCTGAAGTAATGCAGGAAATTGCCCGAAACAAAGATCAGGGTGTCATCGTCCAACATGACCAGGTTGAACAGTCGCTTGCAGTCATAGCCAAAGGAGTGTCTGCGGGATTAATTATGGTAGTGTTAAGCCGCCATCAATTGCCGGACGCACTTACTCCAACTCTATGATGTCTTGCAGAAACGATATGCCCAGCTCATCGTCGCCCAGATCCTCCTCCTCGTCGCCCATAAGCTCAACATTGTCGCCCTGTGAGGAGTTCATCTCACTATTTATTTATTTATTTATTTATTTGGCTTGTGCGTTTTGAGTCAATTCAAAAAGGTTCTCCTGACTATTTTCTTTACTCATTATTCATTATTTGAGTTGTTGTCAGGGACACTACCAAGTTACAAGTTGTTATTCCGCGCGGAGCATGCGCGGAAATCTCTTGGGAATACCAGTTAAACAGTCGATTATATAGTGAACCGATTTGAGCCAAAATTTGATCAGGATATATAAGACAATAGACAAAGAAACCCGTTTACTTATTGAATTGAATTTAAAATATTTTTTATTATTGAAACTTAAATCAGCCATTACCACCTTTCTATTTGTCCGATCTGCGAGAGGTAGCTTTAGGTTCCATTTATAAGAATAAAAAATAATATTGGTAAAAAATTTAATCCAGAAGCCATAAATTACTGTTGAGTTATAACTTGAGCAAAAAAGTAATTATTTATTTAAAAAAAAAAAAAATTTAAAAAAAAATTGATGCTGGGAGGTAGCTTTAGGTTCCATTTATAAGAATAAAAAATAATATTGGTAAAAAATTTAACCCAGAAGCCATAAATTACTGTTGAGTTTTATTTTGAGCGAAAAAAATAAAAGTCAGAAATAATCATTATTTTTGAGTTTTATTTTTTTGATCAAAAATAATGATTACGGTCTAAGTTTTATAAAATTACTCAAACATAATTATTATTAATGAAGAAAAAAGTAAAAATCATTAATAATTATTATTCTTGAGTTTTATTTTTTTTTTTTGTTCAAAAATAATGATTAATGTCTAAGTTTAAAAAAAAAACTCAAAAATAATGATTATCTGTGAAAATAAAGTAAAAATCTAAATTTAAAAATCAGAGCGGAAATGCAGAGATTGAGAAAAAATAAAGATTTTGGTGCAGACCATTCTTTTCTAGGTCCTTTAAAAGTTTGTGATATTTTTAGTTAAAAAACAAAAAAATCATTATTTTTTTTATAAAATTTAGTGAAAATTTTGTGACAGATTTTAACAGAATGAAATAGAAGACTAATTGAATAATCCTTCACACAATGCTTTTATACCTTTATACTTATCAGCATTTCCGATTTTGTGGATTTGCCACATTATTTAGTGTTTTTTTGGTTGTTTGCTGATGAGTAAGAATAAAATGGTTTTTTCCTCATTTAGATTAATAATTAATAGCTCGACGTTTTCAATCCAGACGCGCATTAGGAACATTTGACATTTAAACTAAACATTTCTGAGTGGAAATTTGTTTGTTTGTCGGTTTAGTTAGTTGTCTGATGGGTCTTTTTCATACAACATTCTTTCCTAATATTGGAAAGTCCAAAATAACGCAATGCACTTGTCTTTCTGCTTTTAAGCGAATTATTTGTTTATATATTCATTATTTATTTTGTTTATATAATCGGCATCTTTTTTAACTATATGTCGCTGAATAATTATGGTTTCGAGCAGCAATCGTTTAAAGTGGAGGAAAATGAAGACTGATTGAGTTAATATCGATGCAATTTTCTGGTTGGAACTAACAGTATTCTTGTAAGCAAGGACCTTAGCAAATTTCCTATACTTAATTCGGATTTGATATTTGCGTTTTTTAGTTAATTTCTACTCATTAATAGGCTCAGTAGTTTAAATTAATACTGACGAAATTTATTTGACATCTGGACCTTTCTTGGGGCACTGCCTTTAATTGAATTTCGCATCAAAAGTTTCACCAAACCGAAAGTTTAGCGAAAACAATCTGAAATCTAACCGTAAATAATTTTTTCGAAACTTAAAATAGACTACTAATAACAATAACAATATTTGATGACGAAATTAAGAGACCGTTATTACCAATCATAATCTTTCATGCAAAAATTAGGTGTTTTTAATTATATTTCGGGGATTGTACATTGCAACGAACTCAATATACCCTTTTACTTGTATTTTAAGTAATGTGTATAATTATTACTAACCTACGAATTTGAGATATCTTCAGAAACAACAAAAATTGTTATACTAAATTTTAATTTTCTACCAAGTTCTTGAACAATATGCATATTAGTATAAAATTAAATGTTGTCGAAAAACATAACATTTGGGTGAGGAAACAGATTTTAATGTACTTAATAAAGGATTAGTTTTCACATTCGTGGGCGTATCATCATTAGTGCTCTTTTATGGGAGTAATTAGGACCACGAAAATCGTACCAAACGACGCCCTTGCCCGCGGTGGTGTCATTATATTTTCCAGTTAGGTGACTGTAAGAAATGCAGTTAATATGCGAAACTTTAAAAACAATAAACTTTTCATTATACCTGTCGAGGCACCTATTGTACCACCAGCCGCCAGTGTATTTAGAGGCGCAGTTGAAGTCGTATTTATAATCGTTATCGCGATCATGTGTGGTAAATTTCATGAGGTGGTGATTTGAGAGTGAATCACCGGCAGTTCCACTCGCTTTGCCCAGAGTGTGCAATATATATTGTTCATACTCGCTGCCAATGGCAAATTCATCATATTTTTCAAATCTTTCATTGTTGTAAAAATCCTCAAGAATCACAATCAATTCATGAGTTTTTTCTGTCGTCAGAGCGTGTATTGTATCCAGGCCTAAAAAGAACTCTCCATCCAAATTCCCGAAACCTTTTTTGTATTCGCTCCAGTTTCTACTAAAGTTGACACTACCGTCCAACCTCCTCAAGATCACTGTCCAATTACCTCCCTGAGTATGTGAATCACATACAGCTTCAAAAGATTGCAAGTTGGACAGACGCATGTTGTAGATCCCACTAAACTTGGCCTCGGCACAATTCTGTGGGTTAAACCAAGAATTGTGTTTTTCCATTTCCTTAAGAAGTCCATCCGTTAAATTTTCCTCTGTGCGCAGTCTTGATATAAGACTTTCAATTGTCTGTTCCTTGTCAGCTTCATCTTGCTTCTGTTGTTCTAGCTGCAATCTAAGCTGATCAATTATCCGTTCATTGTCATCCGCTTTTGCTCTTTGTCTTTCGAGTTCCGATCTAATCCGATCTACATTGCGACTAAAAATTTCAGTGAAGGAAAGGATTAATTGTTAAAATTTCTACAGTGAACTACTAATGTATTCATACACCATAAATTTGTCAAATTTGCGTATAAGAAAGATGTTTTGACGCGGTTTGTTTATATTAATCTATTATTCACTTAAACTCCGTTCGAATGATACAAAATTTTCTTTAACCCATTAAGTACCCATTTAAAATTTTGAAAATTTTTTTTTTGCAGTCACTCTTAGAATTGGTTGAAGAATATTTCTGCATACAAATATTTTTTTTTTAAATCGACGAAAAAAGTTGAAAACTCGACTTTTTTTTAATTCAAAATTTTCAATGGGTACTTATTAAAAAATATTAAAAGTCTTACCTCAACTCGGTTAATTGATAATTTGTTTGAGTTGCTTTAGAGACTGTTGAGAATGTGATTATCACAATGACTGTAAAAATTATTTTCTGCAGCATTTTGTGACAGAGTTTAACAGAATGAAATAGAAGACTATTTCAGTAATCATTTTAACAATGCTTATATACCTTTATACCTATCAGTCGATTTTGTGGATTTGCCACAATATTTGGTGTTTTTTTTTTGGTTGTTTGCTGTTGAATAGGAATGAAATGGTTTTTTCTCATTTATATTAGTAATTAATAGCTCGACTTTTCCAATCCATTTGACATTTGAACTATTTATTAACTTTATTTGTGTGTGGGTTTTGTGAGTTGTCTGATGGGTCTTTTTCATACAAAATGCTTTCCTAAAATTGGAAAGTCCAAAATAACGCAATGCACTTGTCTTTCGACTTGTAAGCGTATTATTATGTTATATATTCATTATTTATTTTCTTTACATATTCCTTGCAAACTTTTTAACTATATGGTTTCGTTTTATATACGGATTGAATTTATATCAAATAGCTAAAATTCTTCATATTAGATTCTTATGTTCATCTTCATTGATCCGTATGCACATTCATCACATTTACAGATGCAATTTTATATATATATTCGTATAATAACACAAAGAAAACTAAGCAATTAGAAAACCAAATCCTTGAAAGCATCATCATCATCATCTTCATTGAAGAATGCAGCTATATCCTGATCCGTATCTGTCTTTTGTTTCTCAACATTATTGTTTTTTTCACTTTTTGTTGAGGTTTTCGTTTCGACATCAGATGATTTGGCGGGTGAAAAAAACTGATCAATTTTATGAGACTAGAAAGATAAGAAATAATAAGTTTTAAGTAACGACTGTTAAGGTAATTAAGTTTTCTATTTCACCGTTGTGGGTGCGGCTGTGTGCGTTGCCTGCTGTAGATTCTCGGCAAAGATGCCCACTTTGCTAAGCACCTCCTGCTTGTTCTTCAGCATATTCCAGATGGTATCGTCAGCAGTTTGGGTGGCCATTAGATAACGACACACCACAGGCTTCGTTTGACCAATGCGATGAGCTCGACTCTCCGCCTGCGCTAGAGTCTGTTAAATACAATCATATTTATAAATATCAAAACTTAATGATTTATAAAGACAAACTGACGCTTGGATTCCAGTCCAGCTCGGCAAATACAATCATTTCGGCTGCGGTCAACGTGATGCCGGAATTGCAGGCTTTTAGTGAAAGCACCGCCACCTTGCAGTTGCTCTTCTTTTGAAACGTGTCCACATAGTCAGCTCTGAGATCACTGCGTGTCTGTCCATCGATGCGTATATAATTGACTCGAAGTGCATTCAGGCAATCACTGATGGCATCCAGCATTACTCTATGATGTGCAAAGATTATAAACTTAATGTTCTCCTTAACCAAGGTCTTGAGATAGGCGCTAAACGAGGAAAATACATTGAAGAAAACTTGAAAATATAAAGCCGATTTATTGACTTACCAGACAGCTCTTGTTTTGACTTGTGCAGTTTGCGCATAGAATCGCAGTAAGACCTCCTCTCTGGATCTACCCTTGGCTGATTGCAGCTCCGTGTTTAGATCGTTGATACTTGTTTTGGCATCATCATTAGTCCAAACTAGCGATGGATCCAGCACAACCGTTTCCCTATAAATAGAGTCATTTGTTTAAAATTGTTCAATTATTGTTACTTACTTTGCTCACAAAATAATAATTAATATTCAGTTATACTTTACTTCTTAGTCAATAATCATTATTTTTGAGCAAAAAAATAAATAATAAGGAATAATTATTATTTCATAAGTTTAATTATTTTCTCAAAATAAAACTAAAGTTGCTCAAAAATAATGATTATTGACTAAGAAGTAAAGTATAACTGAATATTAATTATTATTTTGTGAGCAAATCTATAAAACTTGAATAATTTTTAATAATTATATTTTGATCTATTTTTAAATTTAAAAACAGTTTATATTTTAGAAATTATAAATATTTGTTTTTTTTCCGGTGGTGTAATCCATGCTACTTTAGCAATAATTTAATCAAACAAAATTTGTTTCATAATTGTTATTTTTGGTTCCTAGTTTAACCGATTTAAGCTGGCAATTTGCCCACTTACCGATTCTTTGCGGCCAACTGCGGCAACACCTCAGCCTTGGTGCGCCTTAACATATATTTGAGCAGCAAAATCACCTTCAGTTCATCCAGATTCGATTGGCCATTGGCATCCCAGCCGAAATTTGTCTGTTTGCCATCACAATAACGAGACGCTAACAATTAAAACGAATCAATTAAATGACAATAAATAAAAGCGATGCATTTGCCACATACTGAATTCCATGAAATTCATAAAGCGACTGTCGACCAACTGCAGTTGGGTAAATAGCTCGAGGGGACGTGATAAAGCCGGCGTGCCGGACAGGAGAATCACACGCTTGGCCTTCTCGGCCAGACGCTTTGCCACCACGGTGCACTTGGCCTTGCCGTTCTTAAGTGTGTGGGATTCATCGTAGATGACAAAACCAAATTTACGCTGCAGCAGCTTGTCCATGTGGCGCTCCATCATGTTGTAACTGACAATCAAGACTTTTGCATCTCCCACATAAGTCTGATTGTTGGCCAGCACTTGGACATAGTGTATGGGCACCGTTGGCAACAGTTCGGCGACGTGTCGTGCCCAAGAGTCGCGTGTGCTGGCCGTGGTGCAGACGAGCAGTGGCCAATCGTCCCTGAAATAGTCGGCAACAGCAAGAGCTTGGTATGTCTTGCCCAAGCCCATTTCATCGCAGATCATAACGCGTCCATGCTGAGCGATGGCAAAGCTAAAATTATAATTACACAAATTAAAGAATAGTCGCAAGAGAAAAACGGCCTAGACTCACCATACGCCCTCCTCCTGAAAGGGCATTAACTTTTCCGCTAGCGTGGCGTTAATCGAAGCCAAAACACTGCGTTCCAGCGGCTTGGGAGTTTGTTGACACATATCAATTATTTTCTTTGGTAACGTGCCAATGACTACATGCGGTTTGAGATCGCCCACGTGCTGTTGCAACGCCTGGTAATCCTTCAGATCAAAATTCCAATTACGTGTTTGACTATCGTAGGATTTAGTTGGCATTTTCTTAAAGACTTCAATGAGCTGCTCTTGGTAACCCGAAGCTTCAACGGCAAATCGTTTGGCACTTATCAAATATACGCGGCAGGTGATGGACTTGACAAATACCGGCGCCAGGCCACCAGCTGGATTTTGTTTCTCTGGACTAAGCGACAATATGGGCTTGTTGGCTCCATTGGGACGCTGATAAGGATGAGCTGCAGCCCGACTCAATTCTCGGGAACTTGTCGACTTGATGGCCTTGAGTGCATTCAGAAATGCTGAGCTCTTGTTGTTGATGTGGTTGTTGTTATTGGTGTTGGGGGCTGAATTGTTGTTGGCTTGTGGCGGGGAATTGTAAAACTTGGACGCTGCTGTCTTGGCGCTCAATTGTTCGCTGGCACTTGTTGCGGAATTTGAGCTTGAATTTGATGACTGTCCTTGTGCCTTCTTCGCCTGCAGTTTGGCCATTGCAATGCGCCGCTTTTCGGCTATTTCAGCTGATGTGCAAACCGACATTATTGTTGCCAATTGTTGTGAGATGTTATGAAATTATTTATTTACTACAGAAAATGCGCTTAAATTATTATCGGACATCTCGATATATGTGCATTGTGGGCTATCGTAATGGTGTTGGTGCGATCACATCACAGCAGTGTTGCCAGACAGGCTTGTTTTAGGCTAAATCTAGCATATTTGAAATTGAAATAGCTTATAAAATAAAAATTAGCATATAGTCATAAATCCAGCATATTTTTACAATAAATGTATTTGTGACATCAATAAAATATTTTATACGTTAAAAATGTTTCACTGCATAAAAATATCAGAGGTTCTTCTGCTCAATAGTTCAATCCCAAAAATATGTTATCTTATTAAAAAAAAACCATAAATATTTAAGTGAGGAACAAAATCATGAAATCGATGATATGTAAACTAACTTAATTTCAAAAAAACCAAATAGTTTTGTATGTTTTTTTTTGCAATTAGATGAATGTTGTTATTCAGCATTTCTTTTTATTTTTAGCTTATTTTAACTCAGAATCTAGCTTATACGGGCGCTGAGCATCTGGTAACACTGGTGCGAACACATCACAGTGCGATAACAGTTGCAATCGAAATACGATTGTTCTTGTGGCGCCTGCGTAAATCAGCTGTTCATATGTAAACAACAACATTCGTTGGCCATTGGCTGTTTTGCTTAGTGCGTAGAAATCACATTAAATCGAAAACTGGTAGTAATCACGTAATATTACGCAGAGAACATGTGTACGCTGCACATTGAAGAGGAGACACATTTGGTAGCCATGGGCAGCAGAACGCAAGCATGCACATCACTGAATCCGAATCCGAGAAAAAGAGCACAGGACAATGGCAAATGCACACTGTTCGACGTAAGCTGGGATGATGTCCTCATTCCACAAATGTCCATCTATCTGTCGCTCAAGGACCTGTTCAATTTGCGCAGTTGCTCGCGCAGAGCATTGCGCTTCGCAGAAGCGGCGCTAGAGAAGCGCCAGGAGGTGCACTTATCAGGGAATAACACAAGCAATATCCAGCTGGGCTTCAAGGTCTTGGCGCGTTGTTGTCGCCGCCTGGAACATTTGCATTTGGCCCGTTGCAAGTGGCTGACTGATGAGCTGCTCCTGCCACTGCTGGACAACAACAAGCAGCGCCTAAGCGCCGTCAATCTGAACGAATGCACCAATATCACAGCACTCTCGTTGCAGCCAATAATCGTGCAGTGCAAGCAGCTGCGCGTCCTCAAGCTGTCCAAATGCCAGTGGTTAACAACGGGCGCTGTCGATGCCCTGACGCTGCATCAAAGCAAACTGGTCGAATTCGACATATCGCATTGCGGCGCCATTGGGGAACGTTGTCTCATCATCTTCTTTCGCAAGCTCAACAAACTGACGATTCTGTCGTTGGCCAATACGCCCAGTGTGACGGATCAGGTGCTCATACAGATTGGCAACTATTGTCGTGAACTGGAGCATATTAATCTTATTGGATGTGCCTCCATTTCCGACTATGGTGTTCAGTAAGTATACTAATTATACCCTGGGGGGTACCTTAAGTTTGTGCAAAAGTTTGTAACACGCAGAAGAAAGCATCTCCGAACCCATAAAGTATATATATTCTTGATTAGTCTGTCTGTCCGTCCCTATAAGCGAAAGGATCTCAGAGATGGTAAGAGCTAGGAACACTAAAGTTGGAATGAAGACTTCTTATACGTTAACTCAGTATATATTAAAATTTTTATATTCAAATTTTTTGAATTACGCCTCTCATAGTGGGCGTATTCATACAAAACTGCCATCCCCTTTAATTTAAAAGATTGAGTCTATATAAATCAGGGACCGCAAATAATGATTATTGAAATTTTTCTCATCAAAAAGTCAAAGACTAGAACACGTGTACAAAAAAATGATAAAATTTGAGCGAAAAAATAAAATTCACAAATAATCATTATTTATAATTTTTATTTAAGATTTCTACCCTTTAAAAGAAATACAGGGGACCCATAAAACACAAAAAAGTCTTTAAAATGATTACGTACTCTTTTTAAAGTGACTTATTTTTAGCGAAAAAATAAAAATCACAAATAATGATTTTTTGTGAGTTTACTTTTTCGCTCAAGATTAATCATTATCATTGAAGTGAATCATTAAAACTCTTTAAACAATCATTACTACGTAATGTTTATAATATAACTATAATGATTACGGTCCCTGATATAAATAGAATTAATGGTCAATTAATTCATTTTACATTTACTTCGCTAAAATTTACATCCAAAATGCATATCATATTTGTGAACTTCAGTTCAAGTGGCGGAGTGGTGGAAGTGATAAGTGCTCGGCAAGCAAAACGGGAGATGAAGGTTGAAATCTCCGTCCCATCCGGTCGATACAAATGGTTTTTAATTATTTAATATTTTTCGTTTATTTGAATTGTCAGTCTAATGTCAGAGATAGGGTTCGATTCCTGATTTGGTCAATAAATTTTTGTATTTTAATTATTTTTTAATTTTTAAAATTTAAATATAAAGTGCAATTGGTTCAAATCATTTATAGATAGATCGACATTTAATTATTAGTATAAGAATTGCATGGGCATCAGATCTTAGGAGTGCCGGTGACTAGACCCAGGGTATATTACTGTCGAGTGCACTCGACTGATCCGCTTGTTATGTGTGTGTGTGTGTCTGTGTATGTGTGTATTTGTGTGGCGTCTCTTTGGCAGCGACTCAACTGCACACATTTATTTCACAGCGCACTGAGCGTTCAGTGTAAACGGCTGCAATCGCTGCTCATTCAACGCTGCCATCGCATCACGGAACGCTCGTTGGCGCCACTGCGTCAGCAGCGGGTGCTGATCGATCGACCACGTCCGCGCCAGGACAATGCCCACAATGCCGCCTACAACATTAACGATTTCTATCCCAGTGATTTTCTTGTTTATTAGCCATCCAACAACAATGCTTTCCCTTCTTTTCTCTCTCTCCCTCTTTCTGTCTTCCTGCCTCTCTCTATTTCTCTCGACTTATCAACTGTCCAACAACTACAGTGCATTGACCAATTGCTGCCCACAACTTCAATCCCTGATGGTCCAACGTTGTCCTTTGGTCACGGAACGCGTTCTGGCGCCTCTACGTGGACGCGTTCACATTGATCGACCCAGCATGGGCTACAATCTTCCCGCCATGCAGCATCGTCTCTATCTGCAGGTGTGAGAGGAGCAGAGAAGCTAGAAATAAATATATAGATATCCCCATCACTGTCCACAACTGGAGGCAATTCATTTTTAAATATGTTTACTGTACAGGCAGCTGAATGGGACGCTAAATAAGTAACTTAATACAATTGATTAGCTTAAGCATACAGTTGTTAACATTAATTTAGGCTAATCTAATGTCCTCTTTACATTATAAAGTTTAAATTTTACATTTCTTGTAAACTTTTTTAATTTGGGTGTAAAAACCAAGAAAAATCTTATAAACTTTGTAATTAAAAGAGGCAAAAGTAAGAAATATATAGAAACTTATATACTCTGGCTAAAAACCCAGCTATTGTTAATTGGCTGTACCCCATTAATTATTAAAAACAATTAAAGTAATTGGCCAAACATTATATAGAGCAGCTTTTAAGCATTATTTTAAATTAAAATCCCACTCAAGTTCAACAACAAATGCCAACTTTTTACTTAATAAGAAACAACTCTGTTCAAAAAGCGTTTTGCAAAAAATGCTAATTATAAGCGTACAATTAATTAAAATAGTATGTGCATTAGCATTTTCCCATCATTGTGCTGATATTAGAGGCGAACTCGAGGTAGTCTTTGCTGTTCCATTTGCATCTCCACTGGCGCCAACATTCAACTTTAACTGTGCCAGGTCACTGGTGAGACCTTTGTTGCTGCGCCAGCGTTGATGCAATTGATTGAGATGCGCATAGGCGGCCATGGAGATGTTTAGGCTGGGCATAACAGCGCTTAGGCCCGGCTCACCGGTAAAGGCGAGCCCACAGAGGCCCAGGTACGTGTGAAAGGGATCTGGCGACGACTGTGGCCATTTGGCAAAGCCACCAATCATCTTATCCTGTGTGCTCAGTATATATTCACGATTCTGGGCATAGTCGGTCAGCTCAAAGCATTTAAGCATACGCAACGCAGCGCCAATCCAAAAGGAATAGCACGTATCCACCGGCTTATTGGGACGGCCCTGAAACCCATCCATTTGACGGAAGACAAGCCAGCGTTTAATGCGCTCCACAGTCGTGGCATCCAGACGATCCAATTGACCGCTCAACTCCAATGCAGCCAGTGCACAGAATGTGGTGCCACCGTGTGATTCACCTTCCAATTCCTGACTAAATCCGTAGTCATAGCGCAGACTTTGCATTATAAACTGAAACATGGTCTCCTTGTTCACATTGCCCCAATAGTCGAGCATGTGACAAATGGTGGCAGCACAATACACAAAACGCATATCATTCTCGCTGCCATCGATGCAGGCACTGAAGCTGCCATCCGGACGCTGCACCTCCGCCACTCCATCCACGATGCTCTTGCGATCCAGACGCGACAGATCGTCGCCCAGTGTGACCAGCACTGCGATGCTGGTGTACGTCATGGCCACATGACCCCATTGGTACTTGCGCATACACTCCAGCACCTGGGCATCCTCAGTCTGTGGCAACATCGCACGGCAGCCCTAAAAGAGTTGAAATCAAATTAATTTACTTATTTTGTAAATTCAATAAAAAAAATTGATCTTTAATGGAAAATATGTAAATTATAATTACAAATTAAAAGTTCTAGACCTGTATGATTAATTTTTAAAAGAAATCTTAACAAACATTTAAGCAAACAATCTTCTTAATTTGAATAATAAATAATATAATTAACTATTAATAGTGTACACAAAATTAGATAATTACAAATAAGATTGAAGACACCCTTAAATAACACCATTTAGATCAAAGTTAGAATATTATTAAATTCAAGATAAACACTTATATAAAATACTACACAAATACGTTAGAAAACCAAGTTTTCACACATTTTTGAAAAACAATAATCAGAATAATTTGTATGACGGTCTGCAAGATGCAGTTGAAGATAATGTTCTTTGGGTGAGAAGGAACAGAAAGTCTTACAAAACTGACAAGAGCATTGCTATTGATGCGTGTAAAAGGTATTCCCTCAAAGTGGTTATGCATGTCGCGCTGATAAAACTGTGACTTGATAAGAGACGGCAACGTTGAAGCTGCTGCTCAAGGTAATTATGCATAACAATTTGTTGTTCAGAATGTTAATGACTGTGGAGAGCGTAGAACTAATTGAAGAGCGAAATTAATTTATGTAATATATAAAATATATATTATGTATGTCTATTAAGCAGACACTGTAAAGGTTAAAATTTTTAAAAAATATAAAAATAAGTTTTTATTGTTAAATACTTATTAATAAATTAATAGTTTCATTAACTAAAAAAAATTTATATATTTTATTGGAGTTTGATATTTTAAACTGATTGCTGTTAGTATTTTTCGTTCACTATGAAAGTCCCTATATTATTATCTCTAACTAATCTAAACAACTAACTATTTTTTAATAATTGGTGTAATCGGGTTTTTCTGGAATTACCCGTATCTTGGCAACAAATGTTAAGACACTATTTTTTTTATTATATTCCCAGAGCATTTCCTTCTTAATTTTAATTTATTTTGATCAGGGATTAAACCCGTAGCCGTTAAGCGATATTAACCGTACCAGTAACTGATAATCAAAAACCCGAAATTGTAAATAAACGTTTCAGTTTGATACCCCGATGTTTACAATTTTAATTTTAATATTTAGTTTAAATGCATATTGTTGTGTCGCCTACTTTTAGCTGGACACTAAATAAATTAGGGAGTGTAACTAAACAAAATAATAAGTCAACCTTTGTTGACATATAATTTATAGCACGGCATTTGGAGGATGGAGAAAGAGAGCACCTAAGCGACTGAGCGACTGTCGCAGTGGCTGCTGCAGCGCCACGTAAAAAGATAAAGTGAATCGGGTCTGTGTCTGTTTGTTTGCTTTCGGCTCGGTTTGTTTGTCTATCGTATCTCGACAAGTATTGTATTTATGCTCACCATAAAACCGCCGCAGCGCTTTTCCGACTCGCGTGGCACCACCAAACCACCGTATGTCCAGTTGATGATGTCCTCGCGCAGCTGCGGAGACACCAAATTCAGTGAGTTGAGCACATCCAGTCCACAGATGGCAAAGAACACAATGGTGCTCCTGTAAACAAGTTATTGCATCAGTTTATGTTCGGCAGAGTCCTTTGTTATCCTTGCTTACCTGGTGCTATCGTGCGAGGACATGCGGCCGGGCAACAAGTGCAGAAAGCGCAGCAGGTTCTTGGCGTGCTTCGAGAGCAGCACGGGCTCTGGCTCGGCGGCGGTATCTGTCATTTCTATAATGTGGTAGGACATATTGTTTTTTTATTATTGCTCGGTTGTTTATCTTTTATCAGTTGTATGTGTGAGTGTGTGCAGCCTATGACTAAGCGCAGTTGGGGAACAGTTGGTGTCGTCGCAACGGTGCGCCAGTTAATGGCCGTGCACTGGCACTTGTAAACAGTTAAATAGTCGAGCATTACCTTTTTATTGTATTATAAGCCGGTTTTTTGCATCGCTCGTAATTTTTAAACAAGAAAAACAGCAGCAAAGTAGAGTTGTTCGTATCGTTCGGCTAAGTTCGATTGAACTATTTACGTTGGTGAACGATAGAGCTGTGTCGGTTCGTTCTGAAAAAGTTCAAATGAACGGGTCATTAAAATGAACGAATGAACTTATTTAGCAAATTGAACTAAAATGCCCAACTCTACTGTTCAACGTGTCGCCGTTTCGCTGTGAATGGCAAAATCACATCAGCTGTTTGAGAAAAACCGCATTTCAGTTTATTTTGTTATTTTTGTCTGTAAATTAAAGGAAAGCCAAAAAAATGCGCATAACACGGTATCTGGCTAGTAAATTAAAAAACTTCTCCAATCTGCCTAAGGAATACATTGAGCGCAGCAAGAAGCAGGCAAGCAAATTGTGTTTTTCATAAAATATAAGAATTCTTGGCGCTCACGTAACAATTTTCTGCTCAATAAGTGGTCAAGTTTTTATTATTTCTTGATTAATGTGCGAAATGTTTACAGATCTATTACGAAACACCGCGGGAAGTAAATTATCTTCCCAGAACCGTTGAGCGCAAGCGATATCGCTATACCACAAACCAGCCATGGACCGGACACTTCCGGCAACAGAATATGCCGGGAACAATGAGACGCAAAGTCTTTGTGGAGGCAATCGGTAAGTGAGATGATGAAGACGACGATGATGATTATGATGATGATGATGACGATGATGATGACGTTAAACCTCATTTGTTGGGCACTGCGTTCTTAAAGGCACTCTTGGTACCTAAGACGAATTCCGAATATTATTGAAAGAATTACAAAAGCGAACAATAGGAATACTGAATAACATTTAACGTTATCTCAATAAGGATGGAAATAGGTTATAAGCAGGGATTACAACTGAAACGAATGTCGGTTTCAGTTACGTTCGCACAAATTTATTTTATTTGCGCTGATTCAGGGCTATAAAAATTCGATCATGGAAAGAATATTACAATTAAAAATGAAAATTAATTTTATTCTTCGGATGTATGAAAAACTTAAATTAACCCTTATAAATGAAACGGTTACTAAACGGTTATTTCGGTTTACAGAGTTTCGGTTTAACGGTTTTGGTCAAATAAAAATTTGTTTTCGGTTATGGATTCAGTTAAGGTTTTAAATTTCAATCGGTTTTTACCGGTTAAAGGTTACGGTTTCGGTTAGAATTTTAATACGTAACTTTCATGTATTTCTATATTTATTTATTATAATTCATTATATATGAATTGAGATCAAAAAGAAAAGCTTCGAATTGTACTTGTATACATTGTTTTATTTTAAATTTCATTAACATTTAATTTATTTCCTCTTTCAAGTTTTCCAGCTCTGTACTTTTTTTAATTGTAAAATTGTATCTTATACATATTTATTCGCTTTCAGAGGATTGGAGCTTCTTCCGCGGTGATCGCATTGAAGTGCTGGTCGGCAAGGATAAGGGAAAGCAGGGCATTGTCACACAGGTGATCCCTGAGCGCAATTGGGTAATTGTCGAAGGCATCAACTGGCATTACAGACGCGTCGGCGCCGAGAAAGAATTCCCCGGCATTATCATCAAATCCGAGGCACCGCTGCATGTCACCAAGGATATACGCCTGGTAGATCCATCCGATCTCCAGGGTACTGAATTCGAGTGGCGTTTCACCGAGGAGGGTGAGAAGGTGCGTGTGTCCCTGCGTTCCGGTCGCATCATCCCCATTCCGGAGACCAACAATCAAACCCACGACTATAAGACGCCCAATGCGTATCTGGAGCGTGAGAAGGATACAACCGCTGCTGTTGTGGGCGAGATTACCTTCAAGCCAAAGCTGTGCACATTTGAAATGGACATCATGGAGGAAATGGGCATCAAGGAGGAACGCACGCCGGCCAAGAGCTATTGGTACTAGCACCATAACTTGTTTGTTTCATTTTAAATAAAATAATAGAATGTCGAAAAATAATACAAAGAATAACAAAATTTAAAAATAAAAATTGGGAGCCATTTAGTATGGAAATAAAAATTAGGAATCCAAAATGAATTATGAGATAAAAAATTATGAAAAAAAAAATGTTGGAAGACAAAATTTAGGAAAAGCCAAAATCAAAAATATTTTATTCAAAATAGCTCGATATTTTTTTTGGGTTTTCCCAATTTAGGAATCCAAAATAATAAATAATATTATTAGATAATTAAAAATGAGGAAGAAAAAAATGTTGGAAGACAAAAATTACGAAAAGTCCGAATCAAAAATATTTTATTAAAAATAGCTCGATTTATTATTTTTTTTTTTTGGGTTCTCCTAATTTTGGTTTTCCAACATTTTTTTCTCCTGATTTTAGTACTCAATATATATGTTTTTAGTTTAATTGTCTAATTTATGCTTTATTTTTTTTCATTCAGATAAAGTATTTTTTTTTTATCCTAAAAAAATTTGGAATTCGTACCATAGAGTTATATGTATGGCACTTATTAAAATTGTTGTAAAATGTAATTGAAAAACTAATTAGTTAAAAAACGTTTGCTTCACTTGCGCGCCGCACTGAAGATTTCCTCGCGATGCTCCCTCAGTGTTTGCGCCAACCGTCGCACCGCCTCCTCCGCCTTATCAAAGTCCCTGCGCAGCGTTTTGTTGAATGTATCGTAGAGCCAGGTGCAGGTCTTGGACATGCTCGCCTCGTAGCTGTTGAAAACGCGACTCATGTGCTCGTAGCTGCCAAAGAAGGCATATTATGAAAGGGCAATTGAAAAGAAGCATTAAAAATAATCAAGTGCGTTACTTACCGCGCTGCGTTGGAAATGTCGGTTATTAGATATGTGTTGCAGTGATTGACAGCGAGCACCTGGCGATGACTCATATACCGGAGCTCCACGTGGGGCAGCGCCAGTTGTGCCGCCTCCAGTGACGTCAGTGATGCGTGCAACAAACTGCGACAGTCCAAAGCTGATTGCAACTTTTGCTTTGGATCGCTGCAGAAAATAGATTGAACTCAGTGATGCCAATTTGGCCTTTTTTCGGATAGATTTGTCTGGTGTTTCAGCCGGGAAAAATCTCAAACATCTTCTATTCGAAAATCGGCCTTCTTTTTTAGATCTAATTAATTTAAATCCAAAAAGAATTCTATACTGAAAATTTTGTAATTTTTAAAATTAAAAACAATAAAAAGATAAAAAGGGTTTACCAGTTCAGTTTCTCGGATTTTCTTAAGCCAAGTATAAAATACTTGATTTTTTCAATCCTGAAATTGTGTAATTCAGGCTAAAAAATTTTTAGTAATTAAATTTTTTTTTCCTCTCGCGCTCAGCAGATGTGGTGATCAATGGGACATTTTAAAAATTTCTTAGCTTGAATGAAGTAATTTGGGCTTATGTTTCTATTTTAATCCTGATACAGGCATAGTTATACAGATTAATCCTGAATACATACTTAAAAAATCCATGCTTAAAATAAGAATTTTAAACTTGATTTTAGAATGGCTTTTTTTCGGTGTGCGAGATCATTTTCTAAAATGGCGACATTTCTATCAATTTTAAATTTAAAACTAAGCAAAAATTGAAATATATCCAAAGAGAAATCCACTCACACAAGTCTGCCGAGCTGGCGCCATTGCTTCAGCGCCTGCGTGGATGAGTTGGCGGCGGCACGGAGCAGCGTGCCACAGATGCGCCATTGCTCCAAGGCGCTGCCCAGTTTGTCGCGTGTATCGCGCGCCGATTCCAGCTGCTCATCGATGCTCTCCTCGAGGCGTGTCATATAGGTGCCGCCGCTAATGTAGGCAATGATGCCATCCTGGTTCACATAGAGCTCACTTAACTCCGCATAGCTGGCGGCAAGTGTCTTGACTCGCTGCTTTGTATGCTCCAGGAGTTCGCCATAGTAACGTATGCTAAGCAGGTAGAGCGCTGATTCGCTCAAATTGGCAAAGAAGTCCTCGTGCATGGAAGCCTTACGTGGATCCCCAATCACGCCCAGATTGTGCGCTAGCTAAAAGTTAGAAAATTAGGTCATTATCAATACTATAATATGTAAAACAAACACAGAGAGAGATCAGAGTTGCAGCGCATGATAAAAGTCTATCGCTGTACGGTCTGTCCTCAGCGACTGACTTCAAAAAGGATCAGCTGGTCAGATGCTTTGTGGGAGAACACAAAGCCGAACACACGCGTTGTGAGAGCACAAGCTGCCTAACGTGCTATTTATAGAACATACGTATTCTCTCTCTATATGTGTGTTGACTGCTACGCCGGCAGAATTATGAGCTTCTATCCCATGGGATAGACTGCTTTTTGGCATGTGGTGAACATGATACACTTAACGTCTATAGTTTAATATCGTTCGTCACAAAATTGGGTATCAGATACTTTGGAGAGTGGACATATTTTCGTCACTGGACTTTTACCACGTAAAGAGGTTTTTTTTTTAGAATAAAATACCCTTGTGCTCTTCGAGTAATGGGTATAATAATAATTAGGTAGCTCACAAATTGAGGACAAATTAAGGCGCTAATTGTATGCGACTCACCTGGGCCAGGTCGTTGGTGGGCGTGTTGGCGACTATTTCGTTGCGTTCCGTGCGTTCACTCCTCAAGGTCAACGGAAGTGCCTCAGACGCCTCGCCACGTGCCTCGCCAGCGTTCGTTGCCGGCGTTATCGGGGTTTTGGGCATACCCTCCAGGCCGAGCATGGCATCGCGTTTGGCCTGCAAATGCTCGATCCATGCCTCGGCGGTGGCCAATCTCGGACCCGGACAACCGCCTTCCATTTTGCTGATTTGCTCATCCAGACGCACATATTGCCGCACAATATTCTAAGAGAGCACACATGTTGATCAAACATAAGTTTTCTTGTTTCGAGGCACTGTGGCTCGTTTTCCCAAAACTCGTGGCAAAAATCAATTTTCGAGTTGTTTCGTTTGAGCAAAATGTTTACTTTTTCGTATTAAGAAATGGTTGAAGTATTTTTGAATATGATTCTGTACATGCTTCAGAAGTTATTAAAAAAAAACCATTGCGAAATTTGGCATCCCCGAAATTTATTTTGGTTTTATTAAAACAGCCAGTCATAGCTATGTTATGACTGTGAGGAAAATCTGTAGCTTATGAACTAGACGAGTTATCGGGTTAAAATTTTAAATATATATTCCCAATACTTCAAAGAAATTTTTGGAAAACAATTTAAAGTGGGCGTAGCATTAAAAAGGGCGTGAGTTAACTGTGAAATACGCAAAGATATTTAAGCGAGTGCAAACAAAATATTTTTTTTTTCAGTTAAAAGTTTTTTTTAGAAATTTTTAAATTATTATAAATAAAGCTTAAGTTTTTAATTTTTTTTTTCAATTTTTGATACAATTTTGAAAAGAACAAATTACAAAAAATTGTGTTTGTCTGTTAACTTAAGCTCTTTTCAGTGTCACGCCCTTTTCCATTTTCCCTCCAAAAATTTCTTTGAAGTACTGGGAATATATATTTTAAATTTCAACTCGATATCTCATCTAGTTTGAAAGTTACCGATTTTTGTCACGAGTTTTCGGGAATCGAGCCACAGTGTGAGGGTTATTTATCGAAATTACCGTTACGTTGTCGGCGCCATTTTGTTGTGCATGCGGCACCAGCTCGCTAACACTCGACCGTGTCTCCATGGACGAGCCGCAGCCCATCATACAGTAATCTGGTGTGCCGATAGCAGTGACATTTTCGTCAGACCTTGCAATTGCAAGGTATATGTACAGCCGAGGTAAATTAAAGTAATCGCGCTCAAACACGTTTCTGCACGTCCGTTCACGTCCGTTACGCTCGCCTGCCACACGTCGAATGAGAGTCCATTGTCCGTCTGTCCACCTAGTTTCTGTCCAGTTATGGAATAACAGAAACAACAAATTTTTGCGCGTTACTTGTCAAGCACAAGCCAAAAAAAAAAAAGAAATGCCACCCACTGAAAACCACCCACCCTACTCACAACCACTTACCTTTCCATTCATCCATTCATTTGTTCATTCATTGCGAACTGCCATTAATGCTTATTAGTGGGTGGTGCTTAAGGGCGCTGTGGGAAGGGGGGCGTGGGGAGTGGCTCATGGCTGCAATACACTTCACAGTGTGTGTAAACAATTTATATTTGTTACTTTTTTATTTTTTTTTTATTACTCTTGTTGTTCGCTTGCATGTCAATTGTTTGTTGTTATTGTTACTTGGCGATTTATTTAGTAAATGTGACAAACAAGTAAAATACTAAAAAATAATAACAACAATAACAGCAGAACAAATTAAAGCTGCAACAACTAAACAACTACGAGTATTTGATATTAACTTATGCTGCAGGTTGAGCACAAAGTGAAACACAATTGGGTCCTAACATAATCAATCAACAGGATAAGCATCTAGATTTTGATAAATTACCAACAAATTATAGGCATCTAACGCCCACATAGTGTGTGTGTGAGAGAGAGAGAGAGAGAGAAAGAGAGAGAGAGTGAAGTACAGCTAATTTGTCGCTTAGGCATTCGTTATTTCGACATTTAATTCCACTTAACGGCACGATTAACTATTAAATTACAAAAATACAAATAAGTGAAGCAATAAAAAGCTGCTGATTATTTTAAAGCACATATAAAAAAAGAAAAAATTATATATGTATAATTTAAATTTAAATTTATTTAAAAATATATAAAAAAATGTATTTATTAAATTTAAAAATTCCATTTTTAAAGCTTAAGTAAAAAGCTGAGTTATTGGTTTGGCTTTTAAAGAACAAAAAATATAAATAAAAAAATTACTTCAAAATTACATAATAAATACACAATATACCTTTTATTTAATAAATAAAAATGGAAATCAATAAGCAACCCAGCACTTAAATCCCATGTCAAACAATATAATATTCCCTTTTAACTCCGTGTTGAACCCAGCGAGATTCTGTATTTATAATCTCTGCTTTGTGAATTCTAATTTAATCATAGCCAAGGCGAATTTACTATAAAGGTGACGTCGCCACCACAGCTGCTCTCTTTCGAGGGATCAAGCGCTTGACAGTGTGTCTGCAAACCACAACGATAACAAACGAAGAGTGCAGAACGTAAAACGTTCGCCATCTCTTTCTAGCGTTTGTCTCTTTGGGAGCGGAGAGAGCGAGTTGAAAAAGAGAATGTCCCCTCAAACATCGAACGACATTACCTTTATTATAAAAGTTATTATATTAAATAAATACGCCTGGATCTTAGAGATCACTGTGGATGGCAAGTCCACACAGAAAAAAAGCCACTCTAAAATCAAGTTTAAAATACTTAATTTAAGCAAGCATTTTTTAAGTTCTTCGGAATTAAACGCAAAAATATACAATTCCTATAATTAAAAAAAAAAAAACATTTTACAATTTCAGTATTCAATTCGGGATTGGAAAAATTAGGTATTTCATACTTGGTTTTAGAAAATTCGAGATTACTCCACTTCTGACAACGTTTCGGATTGAATTCGGGCTAAATATCGCGTGTTTTCAGTTTTCTCAGTTTCTAATTGCATAGAGTTAAATATAGTTATAGTTAACTTAAAAGACAAGTAACGAGCTCAGTCCAGTCTTAAGTAATTTAAAAAAAAATACAAAACAAACATGTCAATTTTCTATTTACTCAAAAGAAGTCAATTAGTTTAAAATGTAAAAAAAAAATATAAAATATATTTTAATTTTAAACTCTAAAATTCACACTTATGTTGATATATATATATTGATTATACATTTAAAAACATGTAGTAAAAAAATTAAATAGTATTCTATATTTTCACCATAATTTATTATACTGAACGACCAAAAAGGACGTATAGATGAGCTATATTTAATATGTTTGATACGCCGTTGTCAGGTTGGCAGGTAATTGCTGAATTGGATTGTGTCGAGGCCAATGGTAAATCCCAGGAGTCGCCGCATGTGGCGTCCAACTGTCATTGAAGCGGCTCGAAATGTTTTTTTTTTTGTTGTTTAACAGTCGGAGTAACTCGCCTCGTACGTGCTTACAATGTGCACACATGGCGTATGCGCAATTTCAGGTACTTGTACTTGCATGCAGTCAAAAATTAATAGGTCAACACACAAAAAACAACAAAACAAAAAAAGGTTGTGAATTAATCATGCAACCGCGAACAACTAAGCGAACTGTTGACACGTCCCCATCAATATTGCACCAGGTGGGGGCGTGTTTTTTGTTTTTTTAGGAGGTGCATGGAGAAGACACACAAAGCAAACTTGTTGACAAAAAAGCTGAGCCAACGAATGCGCTGAGCAAAACAAAGAAATGACAAAGAATGCGAGTGTCAAATGCGCAGGCGTCAATCCATCCTGGAACTTGGAAAATTGCGACTTCAGTTCATTCAATATTGAAAGCAAACGTCGCTACGTCGACGATTGGAATGTTGCCGGAATAATGCTCGGAGAAACGAAGCCACAGAAATGTTTCAGTTTGCTCGACTCAGTCGCAACTCGAACCGTGCGTCGAAAACATGTCGCGAGTTCAAGTGCTCCGCATTTATTGTTAAGCAATTTTGTGCAGCACAGTTTTGACTTTAGTTCTAGTTGGTCATGGGTTTGTGGCAGACACTTCGGCAATTGCGCCCTGGGAGTGCATCGAGTGGCAGGTGCAACATTGAGCTGCAGCGACGTTGCAACAGCAACAGCAACAGCCACAAGGCGAACCAAACAGCTCACCAGGGTCAAGTGCAACCCCTGCCAGAGGGTCAGCAATTGCCAGAGGTCACAGAGCAAACACTGCAGGTCTGGCGTGCGCTGCCGGCAGAGATTCGTCATGATCCGAGCATGGCCAGCTTTCAAATGGATAATGAGCGCATACACGGTGAGTGGAGGGAAGGGAGGGAGGGAGGGAGGGAGGAGGGATTTGGGCAAATGAGAGGTGATAAATGTGGGAGGAGCTCAAAAAGAAGGATATTTATTTGTTTAACGTCGCAATTGAAATGAGAATAAAATGACAAGTTAATTTAAATTAAATTGAAACAAAATGAAAATTAAAATTAAGCGAAGTGAGAGTAATAGTAATGTAGTAAAATACGGGAAGGATCAAATAGAAAAAAGGTTCAAGTAGACGGATTTGTAAGTGGAAGCAGGATAAAGTAGGAGAAAATTCAGGTCGAAAGAGATGTTTATGTAAAAGGAGGCGGAAGTAGAAGGATATTAAAATGGGAAGGATATTAAGTAGGAGCAATTTCAACTTGGAGGATGTTCAAACGGAAGGAGATACATGTAAAAAGAATTTCAAGTAGGATTAGCTCTAAGTAGGATTAAGTCCAAATAAAAGGAAGTCCATGTAGGTTCAATTAAAAAGGGATCTATGATTAAGAAATACAAATAGTTAAGGGATAAAATAAAATATGTAAAGTATAGTAGTAAGTAGTAAGTAAAGTAAACAAAAGAAAACCACATTAGAAGAAGGTTCAGGACAATATCAAAAACTAAAAGACGGTGAAGTAGTAAAACTAAGTGGTAAAAGCTCCAAGAAATAAGAAATAAATTCGATTTTAAAGACAACGATGTAAGTAGAAATGCAGTAAGGATAAAGTCGAATAGGAACAGGATTATGTAAAAGTAATAAGGTCAACCCAATATGCAAATCTTAAAATATAATTTTAATAATAAAATCTCAAATAAATCAAAAAGTTTAAATTTAAATTCTCATTTACAAGCCTGGGAAATTTCTGGCCTTAATACCAGTTGTCAGCCAAAATGCCGTCAAATCGATAAATTGACAAACGTTTTAAGAGGGTCAATAATTAAATAAGCCAAAAAGAAAATGTAGCCTTGGCAAGCCGAAATTTTAATACTTTTACCAAACGAAAAAAAGGGTCTAATTAATAAGTTTCAGCAAACAATAATTTCATTTTCGTCCGATTGTTCCGATTACAGCTATAATTTATAGTAGTTGAATGTTGAATGGAATCAGATAACGGAATCATAAATCAGAATCAGAATCTGATAAATGGATTCATGAAATTTCTTAGGCAAAAATAATCAAATTTTTCTACTAAAAATTTTTTTAATGAATTTATTTTTTAATTCAAATATTCCGACTTGCAGGCTCGACGGCAGGCGACAGCGAGGAGGAAGGAGAAGAGAAGAATGAAGAGGAAGAGAAGTCACCCCGTCGAATGCAGGAGCTGCAAGATGGAATAGCTTCCAGCTATGCCGGATCCGACTTTCTGGACATCAAACTAAAGCCCGGTTGTGAAGGAGACAAAAGCACAGATGACGAGGCAACGACAACGCACTCGGATCAGGATCCACAGGCGAACGGACCAGGCAATGCCAAATCCTTGGCCCGTCGCATTCACCACAGATCCAAGCGCTCCAAGGAGCAACTGCAGCGGGACAAGCTGTGGAAACGCGGTGGTCTATTGTTCTTTTGGGGATTTGCGGCCACTGTGCTGATCACAGTGGGTGAGAAGCATTTGCTGGAGAAGATCGTTCAGGTGCCGCAGGGAGAGCAGGGAAAATGTGAGTAATAATTGCCAATTATAGATTTAACTATAACTCTCCTTTAACTAAATTAATTCACTACAGTTTTCAAGCTGGATCAAAAACCAACAGGAGATTTCCGCTTAAAACTGCACGGCGCTTTCGGGGAATCCCCCACGCTCCTGGTCACTGGCGATAATAATCAGAATGAAACAATGAAGCACAGCTTTTTAATAGTGCAGCCGCAGATATCCAGCTTGGACAAGAATCAGAGTCAAGTTTTTAGGGTAAGGTACCTTATAGAATTTCGAAAACTTTTTTAAGAGTAACAAACTCAAAGAAAATTTACAAAGAATGAAACTTTCAGAAACAAAAATAACGATGCAATAAGAAAAGGAATCATAAACTAGTAAATTCAACTAAGAAATTTATTTTAAAATTTATTTATTTTTAAAATTTCAATTTAAATTAATTCACAAATTTAGCATAAAAATAAAACAGTGATATGAAAAATTACACTGGCTAAAATCAGAAATAGAAATCTCTCGATTTTTAATAATTTTTTTTTTCATTTTTCCTTTTCTTAATTTTTGACTTGCAAATTTTTGTTCCTAAATTTTATTTCTAAATTGTTTATTCATTATTATTATTTTGTTACATTTGTATAGGAACTCTTTAGGGTAAATTTGTAAGAGTTGTTTTGATTTCTCACTCTGAAGTCTCCTTTCTGCTCACAGGACATCCTGGAGCCTTGGCAGCTGCCTTTGATGGACGAAGATGAGCTGGACAATGGAGCCGCCGTTTCGCGTAATCACACCTATTACATGACCACAGAGCTCAAGGATCTGCTCGCCCACAAGGACAGCCAAATACGTCTGCACATTTATAGCGATGCTGGCAAGGATTTGGCCATTGAATTAAGCTACAATCCCCTGATTGTGAACACACGCACTGGCAGCATTCTGGCCGGGATTATACTGCTCATCTTCTATGGTCTGTTGGTGTCGGAGCAGCTGGAACGTCCCTTTGTGGCCATGATCTGCTCGGTGTTGTCCGTCACGGCCTTGGCCGTCTTTCACGATCGTCCCAACATGGAGGAGATCAAGGAGTGGATGGATATGGAACTTCTCACACTACTCTTCAGCATGATGATACTCATTCTCATACTAACAGAAACGGGTGTATTTGACTACTTGGCCGTCTTTTGTTTTGAGATGTCCGGCGGGAAAATCTGGCCCATGATTTACAGTCTTTGTCTGACGACGTGCTTGGTTTCCAGTGTCCTGGACAACATGACAACGGTGCTGCTCCTCACTCCAGTTGCCATCAGGCTGTGCGAAGTCATGCAACTGGATCCGATTCCCGTCGTCATGGGCATCATTGTCCATGCCAACATTGGCGGTGCTCTGACTCCCATCGGAGATCCCATCAGCATCATCATCAGCTCCAATCACTTTATTGTCGGCAACGTAAGTTTTTGTGTTGAATTATTTGAAAACTAAATTGTTAGTTAAATATTAAGTTTTTATGAAAATACTCAACAAATATTAATATGATTTTGAAATCATATCCCAGAATTTAGTGTAAAAAAAAAAGTTAAGAATCTCAATTATAAATATTGTGGGACATAAAATTCTAGAGGTAGTCAAAATCACGAAAATTTTACTAGTGGTAGAAAAAAAGTCAACATAGATATTAGAGGAGAGAAAAATGGTAAAAATGTAAGCTTAATGAATAATCTTAGATAGCAAATAAAATTGTTGTGGTTGGAAAAATCCAAAATATAATTTTAGTGGTAGGATAAATTCAGCGGATAAATTTAGTAAAAGCTGGATATTTCAATAATTTCTCAGCTTTAGCTTAGAAAATCAACTAAATTCCAATTGATTTAAAAATTAAGGAAATAAGCTTTAAACTAATTCAAAAAAATTTTAGGGATAGTTAGAAAAATATATAAATAAATTAAATATGTCTTTATTGCTGGAAAATCTTCAGTAAGTAAAGATATTTTTTTGTTTACTTAAAAAGTTGCTTAAATCAATCAAATAGAACTTTGGAAAATTCATCGTCAGATGTTTCGTTTTTATTTTCAGTTATTTTTAACTGTTCATTGTTTTAATTCGTTCATTTTAATTTATTTAATATATTTAACATGATTTTTTTTTTTTTTGATTCAATCTCTTTGTCGAGCAAACCCCACTATATTCTCTTTGCTTATTTTATTTTCTTTGCAGGGCATCAATTTCCTCACCTTTGTGGCGCACATGCTGCCCGGCGTGCTCCTGGCTCTCGTCCAGAGCTGCATCTATTTGCGTCTCTACTATCGCAACATTGATGAGCTGCGTCTCAATGAGCCCAAGGAGCTGCGCGAGCTTCGGCGCGAGATTAAGGTATGGCAGCGTGCACTGAATGCCGTTGCCAGCTGCTCCAAGGACGCACAGCTGGTGCGGGGGACACTCCAGAGCCGGGTGAAGCAGCTGAAGCGCACGCTGCGTCGCCAGAATCGTGGCGTGGGATCCTCGGAAATCTACACGAGCACGCTGGATGAGCTGAAGCAGAAGGTAAATCATTGATTTCCACTTTTTTTTGTTTAATTTTAAATTTTAATTTCTTTATTTTGATTCCCAGTACAACAAGCTTATTCCCACTTATATCTAAAAATTCATTGAATATATATTAGGAATAACAAAAATAAAGAATAAAACTCAAATACTTAACCCAAAATAACGCTGAAAAAATGGAATCTTAAATTAGGAAATTCAACTAACAAATATATTCAGAGTACAAAAATTGGGAAACAAAATTTTAAGATAATATTAGGAAATGCCAAAATCAAGAATATTATATTTAGGATCACACGATTTTTAATAAAGTAATATTGACCTTTGTTTTTCCAAATTTTCGTCTTCCAATTTTGATCTCATAATTAGGTAAATCCGAATTTTGGTTTCCATATGAAATGCTTGCTAGTTTTGTTTTTCTAATTGATATTTTTAAATCTAAAATCTAATACTTAATGCTTATCTTATCCACAGTATCCCATCAAGAACAAGAAGCTGCTCCTGCAATCTGTGGGCACCTTGATCTTTGTCCTCGTCTGCTTTTTCATTCAGTCGGTGCCGCATTGGCGAACCTTGCCCCTGGGCTGGGTGGCCCTGCTGGGCGTCATCCTGCTCCTCATAGTGCTCAATCGCGAGGATCTGGAGCATCTGATCCATCGCGTTGAGTGGACCACCCTGCTCTTCTTTGCCGCCATGTTTGTGATGATGGAGTGCGTGGAGCGACTCGGTCTCCTCGTCAGCATTGGCGAATTGACGGAGCATGTCATCCTGACTGTTGATAAACATCATCGTCTCACTGTTGCCATCTTCATGATTCTTTGGACATCGGCACTGGCTTCGTCCGTTCTGGACAGCATTCCCGTGACGGCCATGATGGTCAAGCTGGTCACCTCGCTGGTGGCAAAGCAATCTCTGGAACTGCCCCTACAGCCTCTGGTCTGGGCATTGACCCTGGGCACCTCCCTGGGCGGCAATGGTACCCTGTATGGCGCCTCGGCCAATGTCATCGCCGCGGGAATTGCCGAGCAGCACGGCTATAAATTATCGTTTACACGCTATCTCAAGACGGTGCTGCCCATGATGCTGGGCCAAGTCACCCTGATGACGGTATATCTGATGCTCTCCCATGTCGTCTTTAATTGGAATTAATCACCCCAGCTGTTATCTATTTATTTGGTTTAATATCGTCTATAATCAGTCAACAGCAGGTTTTATAAAACTATTAATAAAATTAGATAATAAAATATTGAAATTAACAATTAAGATAAACGTTAAACGTTATTATATTCTTTAAATTAAGTAAGCGAATTCGAATTACAAATGTTTATAAATATTTCTGTGTACTCTTAATACTTAAGTCTTTTGGTAATTGTTCTCTTATTGAAAATGTCATATGTTATCCATTTAAATCTTAAATATAACATTGTTGGTTTGTGATTAAAAATAAAAAAAACTTAGTTTAACATAGTTTGATATATTTTATTTCAACATTTTTTCTTTTCAAACTTCATTGGCATCATTCATCATTAAAAATTAGATTCTTTTTTAAATTAGGTCTTTTAGGTCCATTTCACAAAGTCAAATTAAATATTATCGGAGATATATTTTATTAAATTTATTATAATTTGTATGCAAATATCTTTATCTTTAACCTTGAAAGCTTGCTTGAGTTTTTTAATTTTTTTTTTCTACAATTTAAATACCCAAACTCTTTAAAATTGAGTTCCATTTATTACGTCGAGGAAATGAAGAATCAATTTAGCTGTCAAGTGGCAACAAATAGCTACAAGTCCTTCCACTCAGATTAACATGCTTAAGACGACACTCGGATAGATAGGAGGCAAAACAGCAAATAACATAGCTAAAGAAAAAGAAATAACAAAAACTAAGAGGAAATGGAAAAGAGGAACACAGACACACTTGGGAATTGTTGACGCTGTTTATTTGCTTAAATTTGTTCCGCTTTCCACGCTTTCCACAACATTTTCCAAACCAAATGCCATTTCAAGTTTTTCACTCAAAATCAATTTAAAGAACGACAGTGTCTGTCCGGCTCAGCTCGTCGCCAGTTTGATGGCATTCGCATAGTTTAATGAATTTTAATTAATTTGGCTAACACACACCTGGCTGGTCATGTTAAAAGTGTCTTTTAAAATTCAAAATCAAAATAAAATAAATGGAAAATGGGGTCCCCAATTTGTAAACATCAAATGATTAAATTATAATTGAAGAAAGTGAACAGTGATTGTTTTTAAAAGTGTGAAAATGTCTTCCTCCTATGCGTATACAAAGCCCACCTTTATGATAACCGACCATTCCCAGGACCCCTATCACTTGCCTCAGGAGGAGGGGGCAGACGAGGATGACTACGATGCCGAGGAGAGAGATGAGAGGGAGCGTAATTCAAAGCTGCAGGAGTTAATACGCTGGCTGCACTTCAATGCGAGACAGCGACATCGTAATTGGTAAGTTCTTTCAGACACATTAAGTATACGTCGCGTGCGCCCGAAATTCAACAGCTGTCACTTAGTGTCGGAGAAAAGTTTTGTAATTAACTAGCCCAAGCATATAATTGGACCAAAAAACAATTATTGAGAGCACTTTGGCTGCTTAATTGTTATAACTTTCTTTGCTTTCATTTATGGGCATGTTTTGGTCTCTTTTCATTATACGTTTTCCTAGAAATATAATTTTCTAATTGACTAAAATTCGTTGTAATTTGTAAAAATGCTGTGATAAGAGGTCTTGAATATAAAATCCAGGAAATCCACTTTACAAATTTTTGAGCAAATAAAGAATATAATATTTCATTAGCTTAAGTGACAGTAAATGACTAGCAGCTAATTACTTAGACTTCAAGTGGCAAATAATTTGCACGTATAATTGGGGCTACCAGTCACAGTTTTTATGATAATGCTTAGATTATTATAATAGCTATATCATAAATTCCCTTTTTAATTTTGAACTAAACTATTTTCTAAGTTATTAGCAACGCGTGCTAAACTATAAAAATAAATGCAAACCTAAATTACAGCTACCTAAACTAATTCTATGTATAGTAATAGCTCATGTTTTTTTTTCTAATTCTAGCTTGTAAACTATTTATTTTATAAATTAATATAACAACAGCATGGGACATACGAATAAGATTAAGTTATGAGTTATGTCTTAGTTAAAAGATAGTCACATGATTAAGACATTCGTAAACAAATATAAAAAAAAAATGTGAGAAAGCACGTCGCAAAATGTCTATGTGTTTTTTCTCAGATTTCGAGAAGGGCAATTGATGGCGCTATAAATAATTTTCATACTCATAAAAAAATATGGGGGCAAACAAATTAAATGCCAGCTCTTGAGCCATTTAAATGCCAATTTAGGCATTAGAGTGCGTTATCCACGGATCACAAAACTACGTAGTACAATTAAACGTGAGTTCAAATTAAAAGTTCCGCTTTATTAAGAGATTTCACTAAACAAACTCATAGTTAGTTGTTGTTGTGATAGTGTTTAAAGAGCTTGATTTTTAGAACAACAACAACATTTTTTTAATGAATGAATATGCAAAATTAAAAAAGAAAAATACAATATGTTGGAGTTAAGTAATGTTGTAAAATTAAGCTTAAAAAACAATTAATGCTAGAAATTATCTGAAAATAAAAACTTGACTGTGAAGTTGGTAACACAGTTTTGGTTCCTCCATATTCATGTTAAGTTTATACTTCTAATAGATAAGGCAAAATTGATTTTTTTATGTACTTCCAACATTTAAATGTCATTAATTTTAATCAATTGCTTTGTGTGCGGGCTTCTCTTTTTGGGTTATAGGTCAGTTGAGCTTCCTTTGGCATTTACGTGCATATTTAGTCTAAGACCATATAAGTGACTATCAATTTCCACAAACTGCCACGCATTAAAGTTGTTTGACTTAACACACACATACATATTCACACATAGACATGCATATAAAATAAGGCAAAGCAATTACCACGTGATCAATTTTTAATAGAACTGTGAAACTAAAGCAACAACAAAAACAACAGGCGAAACTAAACGCAAAGCGTTGGCATTGAGTGAGTATCTAAGGAGGTACGACTGCCCTCCCTCTCCTGCTGCCCTCTATACACCACCCTCCTCCTCTCCGCCTCTCTGGTGTATGTGTGTGTGATATGATGTGCCTGTTTGTCTGTATGTTGCGGAAACTAGTGCTAACATGGTCTGGTCTCCGGTTTGCCTGTTTTTGTGCCGCCCCTTGTACATGTGGGTTTTCCGCTAAGAATTTTCCGACAAATGAAAATGCCAATTGTTGTCAAGCGGTGGATGGGGAATTGTGCTAAAGAAACTCAAGCCAAGTTACAACTATGGGTGCAATTATAAGAATACTGCCTATATTTTGTGTCTGCCTATCTAAAAAAAAATATGAAAATTATAATAAAAATTGACCAAGAAAAATGCCAAATTTCTAATTGGAAAATTTCTTAAGCAACTTTAAGCTCATCCAAAATTTAAGCGAGCTATAATTTTGATCAAGAATTGGCCTTTTATTTCATTCTGGTTTCAAATATTGTAAGTTTCGTTAAATTAATTTATTTTAGCACAATGCGTTTTTTTCCAATTTTACATTTGCAATCAACTTCTTATGTCAAAATTATTATAAATCAACACTTTAAATTTGATTCTGAGACGTTGCATATTTTTGTAAATAATTATGCAAAAATTAACAAAAGTGTTAGCTTGTAAAGTTGCTAGGTCAAAAATCAGACTAAATTTCTATTTTCGTAACTTTGCCAAAACTGATTCGATTTCCAAGCGGAAAGCCATTTCGATCATGATTTGACCTCTTAATGGATTCTGCATTAAAATTTAAAATTTAATTATTTTTAAATTTTATATTGCTTTCCTTAAAATAATTTGGAGCTAATAATATGATAATATGTTTTAAATACATTTACTTAGCTTTAATATTCTTGTGTATTATAGCTAACTTTGTGAAAATAAAAATAAAATAAAAAACAAAACTTTTTCTATTATGTATATAAATGCAAAAACTGAATACTTTCAAGTTTACATTTCCTGCTGTCCATCTCATAAGTTTGTGAATTCGCTGTTTCATCTTGAAAGCCAACTCTTGCACTTGTTCCTTGGAGCAACCTGTTGCCAGTTTTGGCTTTATTCGAGCACTTTCGAGGAGCAAACATTCGATTGAAAGCAGCTGCACCCAGCAAACATAAATGTTATAAGATTATATCACATGCTAAGCAACTAAATGGCAAACTGTTTAAACCTTGAACACATACGCACACACACATAACATACATATGTGCGAATACATTTATAGTCACTGTCGCAGTGACAGTCACCATTTTACAGTCACTTCACTTACTGCGCCTTTCAGCTTTATTTATTGTTGGCCGTGGGCAGGGGAAATTGCAAAATAAAGGAGCGTAAATTCAACTTGAAAGCGACTTAAGTGCCAAACAGCGCGTGGCTGTTGGAACGTAGCAACCACTTGTCAGCTAACGACAACAACAGCTAGACTAAACAATACCCTGTAAACTGTAAGTCTGTAAAAAATGAAAGGACAAAGCAATTAGTCAATTGGGACTTTCGAATATAAACATAAAAGTAAACCCTCCGCTTGTAGATTTTATTACAGGGTATGCAAGGCACAAGAACGTCTTTATTAAAATACGCATACGCCAGGGATGCTAGCTTGCCTTGAATCCCTCACGTATCTATAGCTGCGTTGATTTCTATTTCTACTTTATCTTTTTCTATTTTTTTGGAATTTTTGTGGACTTTATGCATGTAGTTGTGTATTCAATAACACTTGAGTGAATTGAGCTAAAAATGCGAAGAGATCGAGAGAATTGAGACGCACATCAAAAGTCGACACAAACACACACATGCAAATTCATATAAATTTATCTTTTGTGGTCTTATGAACCGAATTAGAGCATTTAGGATTTAAGGCTTGAGCTCTTGTGCGATTTGTGATTCTATAAATAAACAAAGTACATAATTCTTCTTTTTTTTTGGGTAGATTTTTTGTGATAGGTTATTTATTATTTTTTTTTTTTTTGCATTTTTAAAGCCAATTTTTTTTTTATTTTCTTTTTAATTAAATTATTTTATCGTTTTATTTTAGCATATTTTGTAGATTTTAAAGCCCTTTTTGTATATTCTTTTTCAATACATAATGTCAACTGATTATTCACAGCTCAATAGTCAATGCTTTGGACTATGGTGCCACAGCCCATATTTTTTACATAAATTAATATCACGACAATTACACAATATTTTTTTATCTGGTTTTTTGAATTCAACTAAACAATACTAATCGAATTTTTGACTGGGGAAAATGGGCGTGGCACCGCCCTTTTTCTTATATTTTAATATGCTAATTTTTTGATTTCATAGCTTTTTCAATAATTTTTTTAAGCTTTAAACTATAAAAAAAACCATATACAAAAATGTATAACACACCTGGAGCTATATTTTTCATAGTTATTTTTATTTATGGGATTTTTTCTATTTATTTTATAGAGGATATAAAAGTGAACAAAATAAATAGTCTAATTTAAAAAAAAAATTGCATTTCTAAGTTCATTGGAATATTTGCTATTGGTATAAAATGTGTTTCCGGCATAAATCACGATTATGATATTTTTAATTCAAGTAAAAACCCGCTTTGAGACCATAGTGCTTTGGCCAATTATATAGGTAAATCTCTCTTTGAGGGCCATTTAGAGTTCTCCACCTAGAACAACATTCAAGTTCAAGTCAAAAAAAAATAACTGCCGACTGGAATACTGAGAGCAACAGCTATTGAAAGCCAACGACAGATTGAAAGCCATTCCATTCCATGTTATTCCATTCAACTATTGGGGCGACTTTCAATCGCGACAGCTGCGAGTTAGCGTCGACAGAGGAGTCGACTGAGCAGTCGGCAGAACCGACCGGCTAGTAGAGAGAACACATGACTAGAAAACACCGCATAGCATTTGAGATTTATTCAGTTTACAACTTTCGGTTGCAGCGGACGTGCGGTAGTGTCGACAGTGTCGGCAAAAGTCGGTTGACAAGCGAACGTAGCACGGGCGACAGATTAAATAAAATCAAACAAAAAACTTGATAATTATTTTCACGTGCACAGAAACATTAAAATCAAACAAATTCACAAAAAGTACAAAATAGTGTAATATAAAGAAATTTAATTTATTTTGCAAATGTCGCCAAGTATTTAGTTAAGGTATCTAATGTCTCTGCTCGACAGCCTGCGCTTTAATATCAATTTAGTTAATTAGCTGAAAGCAGACAATACGATAAATTAAATGCTCTAACTTTGTTAATATATAATTAAGTAATTTGGCAGTAATTGGACGACTTCCATTATATTTACATGTGCGGTCTGTGAAATGTTAGACAATTTCCCAGCTGCAACAAAAAGCTCACAAATAATTCACAAATAATTTTTAATTAAGCAGAGACTGTCCTTGACTCAGCTTATATATTAATCAACTAGTCAAGAAATATTTCATATTTAATACTCATCAAATCTATTGAGGTTGATGGGTGAAAACACACCTTTACCTCAATTTAATATACTATAATGATAATTTATCAGCTAAATATTTGTGTCAATAGTTGCCGCAGACCACGCGAATAAGCAATACATAAACTGGCACGCAGAATTATTATGAAATGACAGCAAGAAAGTCATTTGACAAAGAAAAAAGGAAAAGGAAAAACTACAGACCCTAAAAATGAGAAAATTTCAATGACGCGCTCAAAAGTAGGCAACACAAAAGTTGACAGTTAGCAGACACACACACACACACACTCACACTCAGTTACGCATATGCATGCGTGTGAGTGGAAGACTAAGAATAGCTATAAAACCTATTAACACACATGCTACCCTACACATGACAGTTAATTACGTTAAGAAAGGAGTAAATGCGTTGTTTACGAGTATAAACTCTTGACTCAATCGGTAAAGCTTTTGGGTATATATTTAAGTGTTAGTTGTGTCAAGTAAATGATAGAAAAGAATAAAATTTTTGTGTTTAGAAGCTATCAGATTTACCTATTTATTGGAACTGTTAATGTGTTTTTATTTGAGTGTTTTGTTAACTTTAAATTGCTATCGAAAAAATATCTTTAAAAATTGCTTAAAAATTTAAACTTCTAGTCGACTTATTTTGTCAAGCCATAAATTAAAAGTAGATGTGAAGGAAGCTGTTGAAAAAATACAGAAATATATTTTACTTATGAAAACCACAAAAAAGTCGTCCTGAAAATTCCGAAGATTCTAAAATACATATCTTTCTGTTTATTACATTAAATCCATTTTTAAATTATGCCAAAAGAGAGCATCTAGAAGTCTCCTATTTTACCTAAAGTATCAGCAACTTGTTTGCACAGTTAATTTGTAAAAGTATACGTATTTTCATATCTAAAAGTTTCCTCTCTATGTCTCATTTCTTGTCTTGTTATGGCCTGATGACAAAACACATCCTTTCATTTCATTTTCTTACTTGTGCCGCAAAACAAAACTTTTCCAAGTAAATTTTTCCTCTGTTGTTTACTTATACTTTTACTTGTTTTTTTTTACATCTCTTGCTAAAACAAATTTTTAACTGATTGCCATGGGCACATAACAGTTTACAACTGAATTTTTTTATGTATATTTTTCGGGTTAAATGTGGAAACTTTTTGGCAAATTGCAAAGTCATTAAAGTTGCCACAATAATTAATATGTAACGAACTGAGCGACAAGTCAATTTGCATAGGGCTGAAAATACTTGTGCACACATGTGGGTATAAATATATTTAGATATGAGCTGAAGCGGGGGCTGAGGCGGAAGGTTCAGTCATTGGGTCACCACTCGGTTGGGCAGGCTTTAGACGCAATCTCCTGTTCGACAGGATAATCCCCGATGTCCCCAGAACCCATTTGATGTCGCTATCAGCCCTCAACAGGCGCGTGGCCTTAATTTGTGTGCGGTCAGTGTTATTTTGCATATTCCTGGACCCGGACAAAATTCTTAATTACACTATGCTATGCACAATGATTTTGGCCATGTTCTGTGCTAATTACTTGATTACTCGATTACACAGAATAGTGGCAAGAACAACATAATCAAATGGAAATTAATACGCATTAGCCAAATTGAGAACCAAACTCGTTGATACGTGACCAAAAGTTGGGCTTAATACTTGTTATAATGGCTAGAGAAAATAAACTTACAGATCAACCGGAAAATGAAACGTGCTCACATTGTTGATGTGTCCACTGAATCTAGTTCATGAGCCTCAAACAAAAAAAATAAACGGAAACTAAATTAATATTGATTCATTGATTTCTAATCAAATGAGCTCAGCGGGTGATGTGTCATTAAAAAATAGCTCGCTGTGTTTCCCTTTCCTTCTCCCTCTGTCTCTGTCGTCTAATTGCTGCCCACTTTTATCCCATTTTTATTGTTGTTAATATGCCATGGAGTTGCGTGTGTTGCCCTTAAAGTGACAGCCAGCTGACTTGTACACTCAACATTCTCCATATTCACTTATACAGCTTTAAAGTTGACGCAAGTGCAGGCAACGTTGCGTATGCGTAATGTGAGTGACATTTCGAGCGACGCACAAAACCAAGAAACGTGCACAAAATTCCAAGTAAAATCCTACAAAAATAATATCATAAAAATGTTCAAGAAAAATTTAAAAAATATACACAGATTAATTCAAACAAATATTTTTAAAGAAAGCTCAAAATATATGTGATTTGCGATAATAATTAATAATAACTAAATACCAAAAACGCGATTTAAATTTTATACGTGATTGAAGTTAACTAAAACTAAAGCGTTAATCAAATTATATAAATTCGTTAGACACAAGCTTAACTTCAATTAAAAACCATCAAAATTGCGTCAACGCGAGTTGAAGTCCACGACAACGACAACAACAACATTGAGCTTAGTGTCAACGGCAACGGCAACGGCCTCAGCGTGGGTCACAGCCAGAAATCAATTCGCAGCAGAGTCGCCGTGGGCCATAAAAGACAACGCAACGTTTGGCCCTTCAAGATGCGGGTTAAAGTGGGCAAATTCTGTCTGCAGCGACAGGCGTCGAATCAAAGTGAAAAATATCCACAGCCTAGGTGAGTTTTGGGCAACAGTAAAGGGTTTAACAAGGCGCTAAAATTAATTTAATATTTAACGAACTTCGAATTTGCTAACAAATAATATTCTTTAAGGGGCTAAAAAGCGAATCGATAACACATTTATCGATAATAAATGTGGTACCTAATTTTGTGTTACTTTATAGTTTATGTGAATATTATGCATTTATCGATACCACATATATCGAAACAATTAACTAAATTATCGATGACAGTGATATCGATAACAAATTTTCATGTCTATAATATTAATTTGACAGACCCTAGACTTTATTAATGTGTCATAACTTCACGTGTGTAGAAACTTTCACCGATAACACTTTTATCGATTAAAACGAATTATATATGAAGAACTTATAAGTAACACTGTGGATGATTTACCAATCGAAATATCACCTACTTATAAATTACGCCCAAATCACTGAAGTATCTATCGATACCACAGACGTCGATAACAACGGTTAATACAGAGATAAGCTAAGAAATATTACACTATACATGCTTAATTGTAAAGAAATGTCGATGGTTTTTATATCGATAAATAAGCTATCGTTAATAGTTATCGATGAAATTATTTATCGATAATACACGCTTATTCATAAATTTGTAAGATTAATGAAGGAGTCTTACTTTAACCAATTTGTTAAAAATCTCAAGATAGTTAGATCTTAAACAGAAGGCTACATTTGTCAAGAATTTCAGCCTAAGCTTTAAGCGAATCCCAAAATGTTGATTATTGTATTACTTGGAACATTTTGGTGTGACAACACATTGTATAATATTATTTTTACGACTGTAGATGTAGTACATATCTGATGACGGGCAGCTGAAAGCACGTGCCTTGGACCCAACTCAAAAAAAAAAATGAGACGGAAAGCGAATTTAGCAGTCGCAGCGTGCCACCATAAATAATATATACTCGTAAATATGATGTTTTAGAAGCTGTGGGCCAACTAATTTACCTCAAGTAAATGGCAGAGACATGTGTCGGACAGCAAACGTAGGAGCAAAGTTGGGACAGGACTATAAATAAAATAAATATATTTCATTTCCGTTTACTGATAAAAACAAAATCTGACAAATGTTTTTACTTTGATTTTTTTTTATATTCCAAAATCTATTAAATGCAAAGAAGAAATATGTGAATAGCTGACAGCATCATTGAAGTTCAAAGTCTATGTGACAGATTCCACTTGTTGTGCAAATCAGGTAGCATCAATTCGGCCATTCATCAATCAATCCATGACTCAAATGAAGCGTGCCATCTGCTGCTCTTGTCTTGGATTTCAGCCAGTCACGTTGTCCTGGCAACTCGGGCCCCCAAAACGTGTTGGGGAAGCCACAGCAACAGACAGAAAAGACCAAAGCCAAACATTAATTAATTTGCATACAGTTGGGGGCTATAGCTATAGCATCCTGCTTGCTTTTCTTTACTTTTCCTTACTCTCCTTTGTTGTTTTCTTTTTCCTACTTCTCAATCTAAGTTTTTTGCCTGTGGCATCGCATTATTTAGCAATTATTTTTCAATTTTCTTGTGTTTGCTTAAGCAGCACAGTATGACAAGACAATGACTGATAGATAGGTTAAAGCTACCAAATTAAAGCCAAGCCAGCGTATGCTTAATATCTGCCTGAGCTTATCACTCATACGCCCCGTTGCGCCTTGACAACCTGGCGCCTCAATTTTAAAATAAGTCATTAACGTGTTTGGCGTCAAGCTAACCAAAATGTGGGTCAACATTACTAAATGTGCCAAAAAAAAATATTGACAACACAGCAACAAACAACAAACAATCTGCAAATGATGATGACAACGATGATATTGATGATAATGATGTTGATAGTGATGATGATGATGATGACGACCTCGTCTGAGCAACAAGGTCAGCAGTTAAGTGAGGCATTGTCGCCCAACAGCTTGTTGTGAGCACATTAAAAATGTGATTATAAGCATGCCAAAAGTTCATCATGTGTGTATGTGTGTGTGTGTGTAAGTGGGTGTGTATGCATCTATGTGTGTGTGTCAAAGTGCCCTGCCTTTTGTGCGTGTGAAATGTGAAATGGCAAGTGTCATAAACGTTATGCATAATTAAAACATTTTGATGCCAAAATTTGGAATTAGAAAATTGCCTATGACGTATACGCCACATTGTACGCTTGAGAGAGCAAAGTGAAGGTGACAGCATTAAAGACAAATTTAAGACAATGCCAGAAAGTTGAGAATTATAAGTAAGAAACATTATTCCAATTTGTATAAAATTATTTTGTTTAAAAATTTAAAGATTTTCTGACGTTAAACTATATAAATAAATAATATTCAAATATTTATGTATATAACTGAGAACTATGAAAAAAAAGGGCAGCGATCATCTAAGCCCAAAAGTACGCTACAAAATATTTTTTAATAAATCGTTTTCTTTTTTTCTTATTTTCTTCTAATTTTTTATTTAATTATTCTGTTATTATTTACAACAACTTAGCGATATGCCCATAAAAAATGTGAGATAAAAAGCTGTAAAAGTAATTAATTTACAATTAACTATAACTATTTAAAAATCAATCAAATTCATTTCCGTACGGAAATTAAGGTTTATTTTTAAAGCTTTATTTTGTTCTTAAATATATTTCTTTTGTTTTTGTACATATACATTTATTAATCAAACCTTTTTTAAATAAGATAATCAACAGGCTTTTATATTTTGCTATCATTTTTCTTTCTTCATTTATATTCCACAATTCAGATAAGTTGCTGTAAACCTTATGCCAAACATGAGAATAAAACAACAATTTATAGCAAATATTAAACAATGAATTCTCGACATTCTCCACCGAGAAAAATGCAGTGCGCTGCAGTGTAAATTATAAAATTCCTCTTAAAAGAGACTGCCAGTTATTACACATTGTCTACTTCTGACTATGAGTATTTCATTATGCGGAAAAATTAAATATATGCATTTAACGCCTCACATTTCACATTTCACAGCTGAAGTTCGATACGTGGCTCTATTAGATTGTTAGGAACGTGTGCAAGTTCATGGAATCGCCTCGTTGCCAATTGAAATGTGTGAAGAGCGTGCGCGAATTTCAATTAATTAACTTACATTTTTCGCAATGGAAATTTACGGCTGTCAAAAGATTTAACATGTTAATCAAAGTTGCTTTTGTCGCTGGCGCTGATTTAAAAATAACCTTTATTTTCGTACATTGTCTGTGGCTTATTCAAAGCATTCATCGTCCACAGCGAGTACTCGTACAATTCACTCAAATCTCAGCTGAAAGCCAACGCTATTTTCTTCAAAAAAAAAGCACAAATAGTGAAAAATTAATGAAGCGTGTCACATTGAAATCGCTTCTTGAATGACGCCCACTCAGTTGCTTGTTTTTGGGGTCTGTAATTTTATTATCAAGCATACTAAATATATAGCACAATGACCCATATTAATGTGAAATCTTCCCGTCGAAAAGTAGATTCATTAAATTTACTTAAATATGCTATAACAGCGCAAGTAAAAAAGTCTTATTGAGAGTCTATCTTTATATAAGAAATGCGAATACTTTCTTACTTTAAAATGAAACTCTCTTAGACAAAAAAGATTCTGAATTGGATATTGATATCTCTGAAAATTAAAGGGACAATTGAAGAAGGCAAATTTGCTATTAGAAATAAAAGATACATTCTAAGAATTTGTCTTTAAAGATTTTACTTCCATGCATTTACAAATATACAATCTTAGAGATAAAGCGAATGAATATTCAATTTATGGATGTAAGCAAAGGGGTATCTCTTTAAATAAAGTGAAATATAATCTTTATTTTAAGGAGATATGTGCTTAATGCATTTACAAAAGATCAAGTGCCTAAAGTCAACTATTATATACTGTTTATTTAATGTGCATTACGTAAAAGAACTATCAACTGAGATCTATTTGCTATTCAAATGGCAGCACAAAAAACGCAATTAAGCCAAAATTAACAGAATTTAATTGGGCGATATTAGAATGTTATTCAAAATTCATCTCACTATATTGCACTCATTGCTCTCTCTATTTATCAGTCAATCTCTCTTTGAATCTCAGTCTCTCTCTCTCTGTATTGTTTGTAGCTATGATTAAATCTTGAATCTATCTTTAATCATCTTTTATATCTATGAATGTATTTATATGTATTTTTAAGTATATCTAACTCTCTACAACATTTCAATCTTCTCTTTATGTATGTATCGTAATCTCTAATCTATTCAGACTTGCAATTTTCTCTTTTGAATGAAATAATACCATTTCAATTCGACTAAAACTTTTCCATCCATTGATACTGAGAAGAGCACACACATTTTAGCGCCGGGTCATGTGCTGCAAAGCGAGACTCGCTTTCATTTCATTTCATTTTTTAATGAAATTGCATTGCATTTCATTCTGATATGCGCAGTACTTCTCAGTATGACAACAAATAGAGCCATGGTCAGACGCTATAACACATTATAATCATCATTATTAATATTATTTCTTTTTTTTTTTTATTATTGTCGTTATTATTAAGAGGTTTAACGGTGTCAGTTTCAACGCATCCATAGAGCAATGCAAAACGTTTTGAATTACCCACAACAATTGTGGCAACAAAAGTCTTAAGGCTTGTGACGTCACCACGCGTCACGTAGCCATCAGCTGGCCAAGAGCATTAGAGCTTCAATTTAGCTGATTTGCCAAATATTTTGCACATGCGTCTGAAAACTTTTTCCGACAGGCATAAAGAAACACCCCGCCAAACGCCTGAACCACAAATAAATAGGCTCAATTCATTGAATGTTAGGAAAACTTATGAGCACATCTATGGCCCAGTTAACGGCCCATTCGTTATAAGCAAAAAATAAAGACTGTACATAAATTATGAAGATTTTGAATTTAAGAAAATAATCAGTTGTTTTTCAAATATCTGTCAGATTTAGATGGCAATTCTTTTGAAAACAACTAAACGAAATGTCCGTGTTCCTGAAATAAATTTTTTAAATATACTTCCGGTGTCAAAAAGCTAGCTGCTATATAATTATTTAAAATTTCAGAAACGCTGATATTTGTGCTATTTCATAAAGTGATATATATTGTAACAAACACACAGAAAAATGTTTTTTATGAGGAATTTTGTATACATATTCCAGGGCATGTTTGTTGTCATAATCATTAATTAGGTTTTACAGATAAATTATTTAAAAAAATATTTTTGTCACTCGGCACTGCGCAAAAATGTAATATTTATTAGGTACGAAGAATTTAGAGCAATGTGCCGAGGCCAAACATTTTTTTCAAATAATTTATATGTAATTGGATATCAGAAATTTTGGGGCATACAAATTATTTCGTCACTAGACTTTTACCTCGAAAAGACATTTTTTTATAAGATATTGTATACAGTAAATAATTTCTTTTATTTAATGCCTTTAAATTCAATTAAAAATTTTTAAAAGTATACCTCAAAAAAATCTCTCCATTTATTTGTAAAACAACTCGTAAACATTCATTTTCATATAACATAAGTTAAATCATTAAAATCACCCAATTTTAAGCAAAAAAAACCTCTTTCTAAATTTCAAAATAATTTTCCTCTTAGTTAATTTTTTAATCAAAGTTAACTGATAATCTAACTTTCTGCAAAGTTATTGACCGCTAAGCGGGTTATAAGTATAAATATAGTTAATTATATAACACGCTAAAATGCTCCACTGACTTGATTACAGGGTATGCAAGATCAGAAGCATAGCACAATAACTGTCAAATATGATAAATCAAGTGTAATTGAAAGAAGTGCAAATAAGCCAACGCCAGCAATGAAAACTGAGACACTGAGACAACGAGACAACGGCGAACCGCAAAAGAAAAACGCAAATGACAAGCGATAAAGTAAACACGCAAAGGCAAATTGCGAAAAACGCAATGAATAAATAAAATACAATAAGAACAACAACAACAAAAGAACAGTTTGACAAACTGCTGCATAATTCGGTTAAGCCAAAGCCAAAGCTCAAAGTGTGCGACAGAGAAAGGGAGAGAGAGCAAATGAAAGCGAAAGAGATGAAGAGTGCAAAGAGAGAGCGCAGAGAGCACAGAGAGAGCGCAGAGAGAGAGCTCTGATCTGCTCAGTTGAATCGTTTAGTTAAGCTGCAATTGCAGTGTGGGAGGAGGGAGGCAGAGAACGCATAAATGCGAATAATGAGCAAAGCATAGATAGCAAGAGCTAACTGACGAAGAAAAAAACAAAAATATCAGGAAACTTTTTTCATTTGTCTTTTTTTTTCGTATATTGTTGTTGTAGCTTTGTATGCAGCGGCTGCGGCTGCGACGCAACATTTTCGTGTCGCATTCGAAACCTACAAAATAGGGTAAATAACTGTGCATGCTAGTTAGTACCGCGAGGGCGTCCCAGCTATGCAGTGAGAGAGCATTGCGATCGCATTCACAGCACGCACACAGATCCAAAGATCAGCGCATAAATCAAATAAATGTCACAACAAGTGAAACAAGAGCACGCGTCAAGCGGATATATCAAAAAAAATCAATGTACTATATTATTAAACAAAGATATTTAAAACTGACATAAAAAGCAAGCAAAAACAAACAATTAACGTAATACGAGAAATTGCAGAGTGTGTGTCATAATTGTGTATCCTAGCAAAACGGACAGGCAGACAGACAGAGTGACAGCGTGTTCAGGATGTCGTACAACTACAACAACAGCCGATCCGATGACTATCCATTTGACGATGAGTATGTGTTTTGTCCTGTCCTGTCCTGCTGTCCCTTTTCCTTTTTAACAAATTATCCTTAGTGCCGCAGTCAAGCTGAAAACTCATTTCAACTTTGCCCCTTGTTAACCTGGCCTACAATTAACTTGACCCTCACAGTGAAGGCAGCAGTTAGTCAAGCAGTTAAAATCAACACAGAGCATTCAACAGCAGACAAATCAATCATTAAGTATTTACTGTCGTTGATTAACTTGAATTATCTTTGTCGCATTCATACTTAAGGGGGCAACTCCTTTACCGCGTCCAACAATTCGATTTTTTGGAAATTATTTTATTCGATTGTAAACCTGTTCAAAAATACTCCTAAATATTATATATACATATATTAAATATTCCTATACTCTAAACGGAAAATCTGAATTCGTTAGCAGCCGCTGGCTCCCGGATCCATTGCGTGCCCACCTCTGCTCTAAACGCGTTTTTCTCGAAACCCCTTTTTTGATTTTATGTACATGATTCAGAAAGCTTTTCTAAACCGATTGTAGGTAATTTAATTCTCTTTTACTTTCTTTTTTTTTTTTAATTTAAGAGTCAATTTTATAACAAAAAAAAAACATTTTTATCTAAAATTATGAAATAAATAAAAATTCGATTTTATCTTTAAAAAATTGCAACGTTTCAAGTTATTATAACCTAGAAAAAATTCCCAAAAATTATTTTTTTTCGACTATGTAAAGGAAATTACCCTTAAATGAAGATGTTCCGAAAATAATAAGAGCAAGCTTAAAATGCAAAAAAACTCAAAGAATATCGACAAAAAACTATCAGATATGATTTTCTTATCTTCAAAAACAATCAAAAATAATCTAAAGAAATATTCAACGCGAAATAAATTTAATCAGGCAACGATTTCTTTATAAGTTATTCTACTTATCTATTTTTCAACGATTATTCTAAAATAACTGCACGTATGTACATATATTAAAACAATGAGTCAGATGAGTATTCCCAAGAATTGTAATTATAATTAGCATAGTTTGTTAATGCGTATTTAAAATTGTCACTGAAATATGCATAAGGCATTGTTGTCTATGATTTCTATAAATTTTGTAGAGATATGCTAAGATTTTATAGAAATATCATGAGAAAGATCACAAAAACATCATCAATATACAAACAAAATTGTTTACATACTGCAAAGTTAGTTATTAAAAAAACTCCAATATTATGATAATATTTTGAATAATAAATGTACATCAAGGTCTTTCTACTATATTTACATAGTTATTAAAAGACTATATAGTCTAAGGTTTATGCAGCTGTATAAATTTTCGTATAATAGATGTTGATCAAGGTCTAAAGTGAGAACTACAGAACACATAGAATGTTTCCAGTAGAAATGGAAACAAATCTCGTACACGTATTTAACTTATGCCAAGTGCATTACAAATTGCCGCACATAAAAATCAAGCCAATGAAGATGATGCCCTATAATAAGTGTATGGTACTATATAGAGATCTGAGCTATCCAAGTTGATGTTCAATTTAGCAAGTTCAAGCAAAAAGAGAAAAGAAAACAGTGCCGGATTGTCGTCTCACGTTCTTATATCAAAATGTGAGATTACCCCATCAAAAATCATATATGATCTGTGACAGCGTTGCCTTTATATTTTATTTGTCTCTGGTCTTTGTTTCTACGTTTAAATTCACAAGCTAAATTTAACTAAATATAATTTATGACTTGATCCATTTGAGTGCGGTCTTTCTAAGCGGCATTTAAACTAAACTAAATTAAGATTTCTGACCACTTGAGTCAAGTGCATAAATTGCATTTATTTTGTGCGACGCACGTGATGTGAGTGGATTTGAGAGTGGACTTGGAATGAATCCTCATTCAATCACATGCCAAATAATTCTATTCAATTTAATTCAATGCGACTCAGCTGCGTTTACATTTTAATTATTTCGAAAAAGAGTCATTAAACTTGCATTTGAAATGGATTTGAAAAGGAATTGAAATTTGAAACGGGCCAATGGGCAATATATCTTGTGATTGGCCTTAAAGCGTGACTTAATTAAGTGCCAACTAATCAAACTGTAAATAAACTGCCTCTTGGGGCAGCTAATTTTCGTATCTGGCATCTCCATGACTTTGAAAATGATTTTTCCCCCATCGCAATTGTGTAGAAATTTGCATAAGAATTGCCAAGAATTGCAATCTGTTCAAGTTTTTTATTGCTCTAGGTTCTGACCAGACATATTCGCATATTTTTACATATTATAATGAGCTAAATTCAATGACTAACAATTGAAAGCTTCTGACAAATAAATTGTTACAACAGCTAGCTAATTAATTTTATTGTTTTATGTCTGACAACATTTCAATTAAAATTTACAGAAAATATTGTTGACTGATGAATTTTGTATATTAAATATTTTCATATATTAAAATTTAAGCTAAAACTTATAAAATATCGTTCTTAAAGTAGTTCTATTTTATATTTTTGACGTAAGCTATAGTAAATGTTAAATTAATGAAGTAATTTACATTAAGTCTAGTAATTTTTTTGACTAAGAAATAAAGTGTATTATTTGTTTTACATATGTATATTAAGTCTAATGGATTTTATTACATATCATTTATATTTGTTTTAATAAATCTAAGCAACTATAATAAAATTAAGTTACTATTTTTTCTCCTGCAGCTTCTTTGAACTGTAATTTAACTTAAGCTTTTCCTTTATTTAAATCCTTTAAGCTTATTAATGGTGATTTGATTTAAATAAAACCAAATATCAAAGAGTGATATAAATGCTTTACTTGATATCTCACTAACCATTTATATGCCTTTATTTTGGGTATCTGTCAATCAGTGTTTCGATGCGCATTCCATAAGCCAAAGGGAATTTCCACTTCATAAGCCCTAAGCTGAAACACTTTAAAAACCAATTTAAAGCTTTTCCCCTAGAAAGTTGAAATAAAATTTACAAATTGTTGTCGAAATCGCATATAAAATCAATATTTGGTTTTTTTTTATTGAATTTCCCTCAATTGAAGCGAAATGTTGGGCGCACGTGGCAACATTGCAATGCCACGCCCACGTATAGTCAATGCAAACAAATTTTGTATTTATACGAGCAAGGGAAACAGTATGAGTATTTGTATTAAAGTCAAGTAATCTTATAAAATCTTTCTGTGTTTTTTGTTTTTGTTTTGCTTGTTTTCTTTTCATGGCTCCCCAACGTGCCACAAACGCACAACTTGTGGACACCTCCAACTCCAACCACGAATACGAAATCGAATCCTCGCCATATGCAGCGAAGTAACCGAAGGTGCCTTACAAGTCTGGCGCGCGTTGCCCGAACGCATCCGACAGGATCCCAGCCTAGCATCGTTTCGGCAGGAACACGAACGCCTACATGGCGGTAAGTACTCGAATTTGGCTTGGCCCATTGCACAAAGCTACCTTTTTGGCCAAATTCCCACCTACGATAACAACGTTTATTTATCTTGTCTTATGTCTTATGTTTAGTAATATACGTAGTACGAGTTCTTGGAACTCTCTTTCTATGTTTATGGGCGCATAGAACAAACCAACTTAAGTCTTATAAAAATACAAGCATACGCATGTTAAGCTCTTCGGCAGTGTTGCTGTTGAAGAAATCTCTTGGTTTTGCGAAGAAAATAATATAAGTATTTAAAAAAAAAAAAAAAATAGTAAAAGCAGCATTTAGAATTTTATAAAGTTTTAAGGTTTAAATTAAATTGATTTAGAAGTAAAAATATTTATTATTGAATATTAACTTTGATTTACACCAGTTTTGTAAACATTAATAGTTATTAGTAAAATCAAATCTTATAAAAAAAAACCTCTTAACGAGGTAAAAGTCTAGTGACGAAAACATTTTTATGCCCCAAAATTTCTGATATCCAATTTCGTGACGAATAATATAAAGTTTTACATATGAATTATTGTATTCGTTAATATTATTCGTTACAAAATGAGGTCTGAGGCCCTTAGTAGGTTCATAGTGTCTCTATAGAAGAAGTTTTTCTACATAAATTCTCACTTACATATATGGGAGTGCAAATATATACATTGCAGAATTTTATCTTATCAAGTAAGGTAATAAACATATGGTATAAACATAGAAGCCTACAGAAACTATATTAACTATTACATGCTAAAAAAATCATGTAAATGGCTTTTTTGAATTATAGTTGATCATATTTTTGAGAACATGTACAACTATTTAAGAATAGGTTAAAAGCTACTGTCAATGTCTTTAAATCTAAATGTTGTACTAACGATCAGATCACACTTCTCAATTTATATTCAGAGGTAGATCCAGAGAACAACTCTTATTTAAATTTAAAGAAAACACCTTTGTTAGAGTATAAAATGTGCGGTCAGCTAAATAAGAATTTTAATATTATTTTGAGTGCGCGTTTTTTATAAGCCCATTTTTATTGCTGCAATTATTGTTTGAATTTTTTATTGAAAATTGCGTCGGCGTAGCATTGACATTGGCCACATTCTCCGAGTCCCATTCCGACTTGTCTCAGGTTGGCCCGGGGTTTTTTTTTTAGCTTTCAGTTGATTTGCATGGCGAATTGCTCAAGTTGCGACAATGTTTATTATCACTTTAAATTGTTTAATGGTGGTACTATTTTTGGGTCTGTTGCATATTATGGTAATGCCATGGCCTTTAGTATTTCCGTAATATAATGTGATGTGATGCGATGCGATGCAAGGCATGGAATGGAAAATTAAATTGACTTCTTTCAGCTGACATATCCTTGTGGTCAAGTCACTTCATGGTCAGTTGTAGGTATTTTTAGACACGCTCGAGACACTTCCATGCGCTTAAGCTAATAAAAGTGAAATAAAGTAAGCCAAAGTAAATTCCTGACGCAGTCATCAATGTCCTGTGGAAGCGAGCACAGCTAATGAATCAATTGACGTACAAATATTTGCTTATTCCCGACCTTGGTAGTGGAAATTCATTTCCAGATGCTGCTGTTAACGGATATCAGAGTAAATGTTTGTATTGGTGTCTTTGCAGACGTGGAGCCCTTGCCGTCGGAGGATGGTATGCAGCTGGGAGATCAGGAACAGGACCAGGAACAGGAGCAGCGTAATGGCCATAATGATGGAACACACGTCTTCACACAGATTGGCATCAATGTAACCAATGAGGCGGGACAGGTGCATGTCCTTGATGGCAGGTTCGTAGTTCTGTGCATTTCGATTGTCCGTTTACGTAATTAGTGCAACCAGTTTTCTGTGATACCCCCGCCCATCTAGGGACCTGGAGAACAACAATGACGAGCAGCATGACGACGGTGAAACCTATTGCAAGAGTAGTGTGAGTTTTGAGTGCCAAGTAACTTAAATTTCTTTTCCTACTAATATTTATATTTCCAACCCCATTTACAGTTCAAAAAGTATCTCATTTGGTTCAAGATATCAATATTGTTGGTAGTTTGGGGCGTCTTCACCGCCTTCCTCATGTCCAACAATGAACACGTGGATCAGCTGAGTCTCATAAGTGTTCCTGCGAATGGCTCCACAAGAGGTGAGCTTTAAAATCAGTCCTCACTCGAAACGGTTAACCAACTTTTGAACAGATTCCTTAGAGTTTGCTTGAAAAAATAGAGAACATAGAGATTTAATACTTTTCTTCCCTAAAAACATGTCAATAATAAGAATTTAATAGTTTTTATACCGAAATTCAATTTACAACCAATTGATCCGAAAGTAGCAGAAAAAGTAGTTAAATTTTGATAAGAGTAGAAAAATACCAGATACACAACTGATTTTGTATTGAGATATTATAAGAAACGAGAAATTGAAATGGAAATATTCCAAGCAAAAATATTCATTAACGTAATTTACTTTTTTGGAAAAGAATACATTTTTATATTAAATTTGAATATCAATAAAATTTAAAATCTTTAATTTTCACTAATAATGTATTATGTAAATTATTTTTGTTTTAAAAATGTCTTCACTTAATGCAAAAACCGAAACGGTTACGCAATATTTTTGTATATATTTGGTATTTCAAAACCAATAGCAGTTACGATATTGGTTTTGAAATACCGACATGATTTCTGAATATTCGTTGATAAAATGTTTAAAATATGTTTATAAAAGAATTTGTATGTATAACTTCTTTTATTTTGAAAACAGAAGCTATCTTTTTAAAAATCAATATTCAAAATAATAATGAAAATTTATTTGAAAACTTAAAATAAATTTAATTTAATATTTGTTTGAACCAAAACTAGCTGTTATACTTGAATAGGTTACTAAGCGGTTATTTTAGTTAGAATGATTTTGGTATTTGATACAAAAGAAAAATTCTATATCGATTACGAGTTTAGTTATGGTTACCAGGTTAAATCGGTTATTACCGTTTAATCGGCTAGTACCTGATATTAACTACGGAAATTTTTCACAGTGTTTCCCATAACCACGTCCACGCTGGAGCGCATTGGCCTCGCCCTGCGCGGTCCCTTCCGGCTGCAGGAGAACGAGCTGCAACTGAATGTTACGGTGCCTCTGCCCGTGTTGCAGGTGCAGGTGACGCGCACTTATTACGATGTCTTTGGGATGGAGATCTACACGGAGAATGCCAGCCAGCTGTGGCAGCTGGACATTGTCTATTTCGATCTGATTGATGGCACCAAGGATACGAAAAAGACGCGCACCTTTGAGTTGATGCCCAGTGATTCCTCGATGCTGACCACGGCGAACAGCACGAGGCTCAACTTTGAGTTCACCAGCAGCATCGATGGTGAATTGCCGCTCCAGCTGAATGTGGACGAGTCTCCCATATACAAGAGACATGGTGTACTCTATGCCGCCGCCGTGCTCTGTGGTCTCTACGTGATGATCATCTGGGAGATTGTGAATCGAACATTTGCAGCGATCATTGCCTCAACTTTATCGGTGGGCATTCTGGCTGCACTCAACTCGAGACCATCGATGGGCACTATAATGGGTTGGATTGATGTGGAGACGTTGCTGCTGCTCTTTGGCATGATGATTCTCGTGGCCATCTTGTCGGAGACGGGCGTATTTGATTATCTGGCGGTGTACGCCTATAAGATCACCAATGGTCATGTCTGGCCGCTCATCAATTGCCTGTGCCTGTTCACAGCTGTGCTCTCCTCCTTTCTGGACAACGTGACCACTGTGCTGCTGATGACTCCGGTTACGATACGACTCTGCGAAGTCATGTCCCTCAACCCGGTGCCCATTCTGATGTGCATGGTCATCTATTCGAACATTGGAGGCGCCTTGACGCCCGTTGGCGATCCCCCCAATGTGATAATCGCCTCCAATAACTACATATCCAAGAATGTGAGTTTGCAATTATATATCCACTCAGTGAAATAGGTATATGTATTTAACAAAAAAGTTTTGATGCAAAAAAATTTTCGAAAATCTCTTCGCTAGTATTTTTAATGATTTTTGAAAGTTGCTAAAAATAACTATTTTAACCCTTTTTTCCTAATTTTCATACAAAATGTGTCATTTTAGCAATTTTCAAAAAAATTATAAAAAAAATTTTAAACATTTTTTTTTTGCAGTCACTCTTAGAATTGTTTAAAGAATTTTTTTGCAATCAAACATTTTTTTGTAGTATCATTCCAACATAATTTAAGTGATAAGATTATTTTAAGAAATCTGCATAAAATCTTTTTTGTTAAAAGTACTTTTTTCAATAACTTTTTTCACTGGAGTATGAAAATTAATATTATTTATTTTATTTATTTTAATTCAAATTAAATTTTCTTTTCTTAGGGCGTTAATTTTGCGGTATTCACGCTCCACATGCTGCCCGGCGTCCTTCTGGTCATGATCCAAACCTATATACAGTTGCGTTTCAAGTTCCGCAACATTAGCGATCTGCAGTTCAAGGACTCACCCGAAGTGGAGGAACTGCGTCATGAGATTCATGTGTGGAAACGCGCTGCTGCCAGTTTGTCAGCTTACTCCAAGGACGAGGAGGTTGTGCGTCAAACTCTGATGAAGAAAGTGAATCGCTTGAAGCGCAGCCTCAAGAAACGCATGACATCTGTGATCACACCCGCTCCCAACTATGAACAGACTCTGGCCAATCTCCAAGCCAAGGTTAGTTCATCTACAATTGTTTTAGAAATTCTAAAAAATCTAAAAATCTTGGAATATTTTAAAGAAATAGATCAAATTTCATATTAAGTGACATTTTATTCATTGTGATCAAATTTTGGTTAAATAAAATTAATAAATTATATTTTTTTTAGATTAAATTAGATTAAAAGGTTGTAATTAAACTAAAATTAATTTGTTTTTAAGAATATATTTAATGTTTCTTTATATTCAAATTCCTAATATTTCTTCTTCAATTTATAGTATCCCATTCGGAATAAGCAGCTGTTGTATAAATGCACCGCCGCCTTGGTCTTTGTCATCAGTTTGTTCTTTTTGCACTCGGTGCCGGAGCTGCAGCGTCTGTCCTTGGGTTGGACAGCGCTCCTGGGTGCCATATTTCTCATAATCCTGGCGGATATAGAGGATCTAGAGGCGATATTGGCACGTGTCGAGTGGTCCACTTTGCTCTTCTTTGCCGCCTTGTTTATTTTGATGGAAGCGTTGACCGAGCTGGGATTGATCGAGTGGATTGGTAATATGACGGAGGGCATTATCTTGGGAGTCGGTGAGGATCAACGTTTGACGGTGGCCATATTGATAATACTCTGGGTAAGTGAGAACTCTAAACTGCAGGAAATGTATTTATATCAATTGGTATCTATTGCAGGTTTCAGCTATAGCCTCTGCCTTTGTGGACAATATTCCGCTGACCACAATGATGGTTAAGATTACCATATCTCTGGCCCAGAACAGCACTTTGAACTTGCCTTTGCAGCCCTTAGTCTGGGCACTCGCCTTGGGCGCCTGTTTGGGCGGTAAGTAAACATTAAAAATTTCAATAAAAATAAAAAAAAATTTGATCAAAATAATATAAATAAAAAAACAGGAATATTACTAATAGTTTATAAAGTAAAATTTATAAAATTAATACAAATAGCAAAAAAGATTTAATATAGAAATAAAATAATAAACTTAAAGACTGAGCAATAGGTTAAGAAATATGTGTGAATAGGAAAAAATCCAAATATGAAAAGTGTATCTAGAAAGATAATTGTGTCAAGTCTTATAGCTCTAGGATGTAAGATAATATAATTAAATTGTTATTATTTAGTTGATCAATTACTTAAATTTTTTAAATTGAATAATAATTAATTAATTAATTAAATAATTCGGTTACTTTTTCTAGGTAATGGCACTTTGATTGGCGCCTCGGCAAATGTGGTTTGTGCTGGAGTTGCGGAGCAGCATGGCTATAAATTCACATTTCTGGAGTTCTTTAAGTGAGTAACGAAACAAATTTAAAATTTACCAAATTCAGAATAGATTCTTTAATTCGATATACAAATAATTTAATCTTAAATAACTTGATGCATTCTATATCTTCAATGCAACAGAGTTGGCTTTCCCATTATGATTGGCAGCATTATTGTGACAACTGGTTATTTGCTGCTCTCGCATTCGCTGTTAACGTGGCATTGATAAATGGCCCAAAGGCAGCACTGGAATTGACTGTGTCGATTTCTGAACAAGGCGCACTTTACCTCGTTACCTAGAGCAAAATGTTAAACATTCGACACTTATGAATATGAATATCAGCTGCAGTTCAAACTAAAACATTAAATGCAAAAATAAAAATAAAACTAAAATGGAGAAACGAGCTAAACGAGCTGGAAACAAAGAATTTCGATAAATAACCAGCATACTCTAAGTATGCTAAAAGCATATAAAAACTAATAAGACAAAAATGAAAATAAGCATATAATAATTAAAGTAAAAAACACATTTATTTTTACACACCATTGTTAGTGTAGTGCGTAGACTAATGAAAAACATTAAAAAAAAATTAAACAATTTATGTATAAATGTAATTATTAAAAGCAAAACGAATATGAAAATATCGCTGAACTGTGAAAGAATTTGTTATATTATATGTTAAATGTACGTATAATGGAACAAACAATTACTGTGCTAAAATAATTGCTGCTCGTATTATATAATTAATATACAATAAATATAAAATAACAAAATCTTTTGGTTTCTTACGAATTTTTAATTTCTTTAAATTTAGAGATTATGAATGTTAAATGTGCGATTTATTTAAAATTGTAGTTGTTTAATTTGTAATTATAAAATTAGTCAATGCGTAAGAACAATAAAATATAAAAAAAAAATCATTTGCCTTTGTGTTGTTCTGTGTGCTTTAAAAAGTTGCCCCAAAAATGAATTTTGGAAAAATATTTTATCTTTGAGAGAACTAATTTTGATAGCACTTGTTACCAATGTGACCATATGCAGAGAAGTAATCTAGTTTCAAAGTTGGTGTTTTAGATTGTTATGTTGCTCGAGTTAGTAGAAAACAATATATTCTAAAGTAATTTAACAGAAAAGACAAAATATACAGGAAGAATATATTTTTCCATCCAAAACTCGTCTTTAAACTGATTGTTCCTATGAAAGTTCAGTGCTATAGTTGATCGATCTTGATAAGTTTTGGCCAATGTGTCTGGCCTATAATAAATCTCATGTATTATAACTTTGGTTCAGACATCTTAGAAAACAAGATGATTTTTAATAAAAAACAAACACTTTTTTCAACCGATTATTCATTTTAAGATTTGAATTATTTTTTAACAGAGTTTTAGAAACATAAGAACAAATCAATAGTGCAAGTTTGATTTAAATAGCGTGAAAAACAAAAAATGTGCATATGCTTAAATTAAGAAAACAGTCCAATGCAAAAAACTTGACCAAAATATCCTATCTCGTTCTTGAGGTATTAGTTTTTTCCAAAAAAAATCGTCACAGGGACCATAGTGCACTGAAGTGTACCGAGTATTTATTGCAGCCTGCAAGTATGCAACACTTTTAACAGCCTCAAATTTTTTACCAAAAAAAAAAAAGAAAAAGAGAAGAGAAGAGAAGATATTTTATGTCGGGATAGTTTACTGCACTTTAGGCTTAAAATATTAATATATAAAGCATCTTAAAATTGCAACATTATTCATTATAATATTTTACACAGCACTGCAAAAAACTATCGACTTAAATACTTAGGTATACAATACATACTTATACACACAAAGAGCAACATTGAGTTGACATTTGTGCAGGTGGTAAAATTGTCAACATTTCAAGTAATTTTAAAGCCAAACAAAATAAACAAAAATCAGTCAATCAGTGGTAATTATAGCCGCGCTATAGGCAAATAGTTTGCACTTCATACATTGACCGCAACGTCTGTCTGCATTGGCAAGTGCACTTGAGTTTTGGCCATTTGTTGCGCTTCAATGGACACAGCTATTTTCTAACTACATAAATAGTTTTCCATATGTTTGCGACTATGTTATGTATAGTATGTGTGTGTGTGTCTATTACGTAAGTCTTTGCTTGGGTAATTAAACAAAAGGTTTTAAAACGAATATGTTAGACATGTGTGTTGCCCAACAGCAAAGACCATTTATTTAGGTGGGCGTCAGAGGTTTGCTGTGTCTTAGCCTCATTATTTTGGATATGCAAATACTCCCTTTGCACTGCAATTAATAAGTACGAGTATTACGGTAGCCTTTTCATTTTTAAAATATATATAAATAGTTAGAAATATATCAGGGACTGCAAATAATGATTATTTGGTTTTTTTATAATCAAAAAAATATTCACATTAAGAAAAGTATTAATATACTTCTCTATGGCTCATTTATGCATTTTCACCATTATTAATATTTAATAATAATAATCATGAATTCATGAGTTTTATTTTTTGCTCAAAATAAAACTGAAGTTTTAATTTCGACAAGGCTTAATTTGATGCTCAACACATAAAATTTTATTTTTCAAATCGATTATTATTCTTTCTTCCCTTTATTCTCTAAGAAAAAGTCGAAACTACAACTTGAGTTTTTTCCATAAGTTTTATTTTTTTTGCTTAAATATAATGATTATTCGTAGAGAAGTAAAGTATAACTTAAAATTAGAGCAAAATATCTACTTCTCTGTTATTGCTGATTTAGATTAAATATGAACTACTGTAGTGCTAGCTCATGCTACCCTTTTACACTTTGTGTAGGGTAGAAACATAAAAACTTTAGGGTCATAAATTTGTTTTTCGTTTTTACGGGATAATGCCGAACTCCTGTCAGTTAAAGCAAGTCCAAATATGTTTGGTTCACTCTTCATTTCAGTCAAGGCGCAAACACGAATCTGGCCGGTTGTTTAAGCCGCAAAATAATCACAAAAATCCTTTGAAAAATATACAAATTATTTGGCAACAATCAACTTTAGAATAAATCGACAATAAAATTCAAAACCAATTGTGCAGCTGAAAAAATAGTATTTTGCAATAATTTTTATTCAAGTGCTGTAATCGAATGCTGAATATTTTATTACATTTTTCCTATTTTTAAAACTGGGTTTTTTAAGAGTTTTTTTAAGCGTTAAATGCAACAACCAATTCAGCTGATGATAATGTTTTGGCCAAATCAATTCCTAGGCATTGTGAGTCTCTGTCTGCTGCTTTGCCTTTTTCACAGTAAGTAAACTAACTCCATCAACGAACAACAACAATTAATAGTATCGCAATAACCGGTTAGCATAAATTAGAATATACATTTACACAACTTATGGCAGCAGGTTAAATAACATAGCGTAAATATCGTTAGTGGGCTAGGTCAGTTTTAAATTAACTGCCTTTGCCATATAAGTATAATTGCAAACGTATTAGTATAGTTGTAAAGTAATTCATCCGAATATGGAAATAAATAAGTTATTTTAAGCACAGCTTATACAATTATATAAATAATTTTTTGACACCGAGATAAAACAAATATCAAGTTTAGCAATAAAATTTTTAGCTTATAATTTTATGTAACAAATACTTTTCTTATATTTTCTTTGTTTTATAATAACCCTCTTTTATAATATTCATTTCTCCTATTATAACAGTTTCGCTATTGTTTCAATTTAAACATTATTCATGACACTCACTTGTGAACTTTTGACATGAAATATTAATGTTAATTTAATTTATGTTTTCAGCACAAAATGCCAAAGGTTTTATTGTGCCAGAACAAGTGGCATCGTTCTCCAATGCTTTTCTATTGTTACCACCAATTTTAAAAGGTGAGCGAACAACCAAAAAAGAAATACATTTCTTTACTACTAAAATGATTTTCTTAATTTTAGAACATGACTATTTTTGATATTATGTAAATAATAAATTAATATACATATCTTTCTATATATATCTTTCTATATAGGCACGGATTCGCGTGTTGGTTTTGGATTTCGCCTTGGCGAACATGGATATTTTCAGGTGATGCTCGAGCTCGGACCTCAGAATTATACACGTCCACTTGGCGACCCTAGGATGAATGATCAATCATTTAACAAGCGCCAACAGAAAGAGAACACGTTACCAATGCAACCACAAGTGCCATCGGATGCAGTGCAGCAGCTGAAACAGCTTTATAAATTGGCCACCAAATCATCGCCATCAGCTCCAAGGAACTAGGAACAACCTACACTGAGAAAACAATGTCCAACCTTTAGATTCAAAAATATTGGCAAATAAAAAAAAATTGTTTTTCTTTTCTTTTTATTTTAAGAGCAAAATTGCAGGAACACAATTTTACTTTCAAGATTTTTTTTCTAATTTTAAGAATGTTTTAACATCGATATTTTTTAGATGAAATGACTTAAAAATGATATTTTTCTTCACGTCTAAGAAATCAGACGTTACACACATTTTTTTTCCAGTGTAGAAACTATATAAAGGCTTATGTTATGCATTGTTCAAATTCAATTAATTGCAGAGTTTTAAAATTAGCTGTCTTTATCATTTATAATTAATACAGGCTATAAAACAGACTGTGCAACGTTTAGTCCTACAATTTTAGCCTGAAGTGAAATGAAATTAAAATAGCAAGAAAAGATGATTCAATTAGGTTAAAGTGATCAGCTGGCAATGCGGAGAAAGGATGCCAAAAAAGATAGACAGAGAGGAGGGTTAAGTAAGTAATGAGGGCAACCGCAACCTTTCACATGACTCGACCCACCTTTATATACATACATAAATGCGTAAGATGCGAGTTTGCAATTGCAGAAATGTGCCAAAAACTAAAGTTAAGTGAGACCAAGTCAAGTTAAGCCAAGTGCGTCGATTTGAGCCAAGAGGTCTCAAGTCAATGTTGCAAGAGCCGGTCTCGAAATCAGTCAGAGAGTCAGCTGTAAAATCAGTCGGAGAGTCAGTCGGAGAGTCAGTCAGTTGGAGAGTCAATAACAACAATGTTACGTGATAAATGCTGTACTCCACCCAAAGTTAAAGCCTCGACTCTGTTGCAAGTCCAACAACGTTGGCTTCACTCTCAGTTTCAGTTGCGGCGCAGACGCGAATCGGACAGGTTGTTAACGCCATAAAATCAAAATTAAAAAAACCATATGAAAAATGTACGAAAAATAACAACAACTCGAGTTGAGTAATTACGACATTTGCATGTCTTGAATGCAAGCGGCAAAAAAACAACAATAACAAATAGTGACAACAATTTTGGTTACAAATTAAATTAAAATACTTAAACGTATGCTCGTAAATAATAGTAAATAAACAATTGTTCAAACTGGGAACAAACTCGAATTCGAATTCCACTGCAGTTTTCGCTTTCATTTTTACAAATTCGGAACGCGCGATATTTGTGCTCTTGATTAGCAACAATTTTATTTTTATTTTATTTTATTTAGTTTTCTTCACTCTGCTTCAAATGTGTAAATACAGTAAACAAACAAACCAAAAAAAAGACAATCACGACAAGGCCGCATAACAATCTCAACCATTTAACAACATTTAAATGAAAAACCACAAAAAAAAGAAAAATATTGTAAAAATATATTACAAATAAAATATATACACACACACACAACACGTTCAGCTCATTGACGTTGCTGGCAAAACCTTAACAACAACAACAACAACAATAATAACACTTACAAAAAAAACAGCAAAGGCACATTGAACAAAAGTGAGAGTGATTTCCAAACAGTTTTTTTGATTTTATTTTGCCGTCGTCTTTTATTTTTTGATTTTCTGTTTTCGTTTTTGTTGACGCTTTTTATTTGAGCCAAGTTTGCATATCGTCGTCGTTTACACATTTTTGAAATACTTATTCATATGACGCAGCCGCTTAAAGAAAAAATAAATAAAAATAACGAAACAGAAAACTAAAAAAAAAAACAGTTTAAAAACTGTTGCAAAATTTAGCAAATTCTGCAGCTGAAAATCCATGCAATAATTTTTGATTCAAGTGTTGTAATCGAATGTGTGTGCTTTAAATGCTTTTAAAATTTGTCCAGTTTTTTCCATCTGGTTTTTCCGGCCACATTTTTCTAGAGCTAAATGCAAGCAACAAATTCTACCGCTGCTGATCATGTTTTGGCCAAAACAATTGCCGGGCTTTGTTAGCCTGCTGCTTTGCCTGCTGCACTGTAAGTAAATCAACAATTACCAAAATTCGATTTCAAACGCAACTTAAGTACGTTTTTGAAGTAGTATCGCAATAACCGGTTTGACGACAACTTAAAACGCCACTTGATTGTGATTGGGTCCAAAGCAAAGTCTAGACTTTGCTCTAGCCAAGTTAAGTCAGAGCAGCGCTACCAAAGCGCGTTTCAGCCAAGTTTCAACTTGTTGCCGGTCTTTGTGTCAAGGTCGTCGTCATCCTCCTCTGTCTTCACTTCTCGCACTCGCTTTATTCGCAGCTCCAACTTGATTGTTAGCCACTCCGATTACTTTATTTTTATTTTACTCTCAGTTGAATTTTAAAGCATTTTAATCATGCTTAGAGTGCACTTATAAATTAGAATAGATACACAACTTAGGGCTGGCTATTAAATATTCAAACTAAAGTTGACTAGGTCAGTTTTCAGTTTAAATTTTATAGAAAGGCAACAAATTGTTTTGAGCTTAACCTTGAATAAATAAATACATATTTATATAGAGTCGAGATATGAACATAGTATTTGACTATCTACTTTATTTGGAGAGTACTTTACTTCTCTAGCTATAAGTATTTACCAGGGACCGCAAAATGTTTTATTTTGAGCAAAGAAATAAAAATCACAAATACATTACAATTACATGTGAGTTTTATTTTTTCGCTCAAAATTAATCATTATCATTGAAGTAAATCCTTAAAAGTCTTTCAATAATCATTGCTATGTAATTTTTATAATATAACTCATAATGATTACAGTCCCTGGTATTTACATCTTGAATAAATTGTAAAATGCATATGCAATATGACATACATAAATAGTTATTATTATAACTTCGCCACAGTTTTTGATTGTGTAGGAAGCATTCGGATTTTCTTCATTCTTTCTTATTATTTTTGAATTTTTTCAAAAAAATAATATATATAGATTTTTATATTCTTCTTTTAATAAAATATATTTTTTTACCATATCGATGTCACTAATTACAGAATAATTTAGATCTAAATTTTAGAGTATTTTGATATTCATATAAGAGTTTGCTGCATAAATAGTAAATAAGTAAATATTTTATTTATTTTTTTATACTTGTAGCTAAAAAAAATGTAGTCAGTCCTCATCTAAGCACGTTTTGTAGGTGTGACCTTCAGTCTCTGTGTCCAAGCCAACTTAAATTGTTGGATAACATCAGAGTTTATCCACTTACCAATCTGTTAAAAATAGACAGCATGCCATAAAACCCTGCCCATAAAAGCGATTGTTGCATAATACCAAAAAGGCCTAAAACTGGCATGCTCAGCTGGGCTTAAAACTGAAAGTCTCCCACCAAACTTGTAATTAATTTAATTTAAATATTTGTTTGCAGTACAAAATACGAATGCCTTTGTTGTGCCGGAGGAACTACAGTCGCTACTTTCCGTCGTTTATTCCAATATACCCCCTATAAAAAAAGGTGAGCATACACTCAAAAACACACTCTAAGAATAATCTTAGAAAATTTTGAAAAATCTTAAGAATTTTAATAATATTTCCGAGTGGATATAAACTAACTTAACTTTATAATTCGTTTTATAATCTAGAATAATCTTAAGAAACTTTTAGAAATGTGTATATAAACTCACCTACATAAAAAAAAGGATCTTAGAAAATTAAAACAAAAAAATTAATTTAATTTTTTCGATTTTTTTTGATGATCTTAAAAATTTGTTATAAATTCAACAGAACGTTTTTAAAAATCTTGAACATTTTTTAATAATTTTTCCGAGTGTATATAAACTGACTAACAAATATCATCTACAATTTAGGAACCGATTCGCGTATTGGATTTGGCTATCGACTTGGCAATCATGCTGATTTCCAGGTGATGCTCGAGCTGGGACCACAAAGAGAGACGCGTCCACTTGGCACTGGGAAAAATGATCAATCCTTTAACAAGCGCCAGGTGAGCGCCGACGAGCAACGTGAGCAACTGCGGCAACAGGAACTGTGGACATCCACAGAGCGCAATGCTGCGAGTTGGCTGGAGAACTGGTCGAATGGCATGAAACCAAAGGAGAAAACAAAAGGAAAACCCAGAATCAAGCAGACAGTGAAGGAAACGTTGCCAGTGCAACCGCCAATGCCATCGGATGCAGTGCAGCAGTTGCAGCAGCTTTATAAAATGGCCACCACAACATCCACATCCACATCCACGTCAACTGAGGCGCCTTCACTCGAAGGAGGAGCTCTGAAACTGGAAAGTCCCAGTGGATTCAAATTGCCACCGCCTGCGTTAACACAGGATACGAATTCCTTAGGCACGAGTACGCCCACTAAAAGCAGGGCTGACATTACCAAGGATCTTATGAATGTCAGTCTAGAGGCTTAGCTTAAATATTATTCGTATTCTAGTTTTTAAATATTTCAATTTATCGCTTTAAGGTGAAAACTATTTGTAAATAATTTCAATTGTGAGTTGTAGCAATACAGCGTAAAAAACATATAATTTACTAAGTAATAGGTGTATTAATTATCTAACTTAGTTTAAAACATTTGTGTCGATATTAAAAACGTGTAGTAAAAATTCATTTGAAAGTAAAATTGTAACGGTTAAATTTTTGAATTTCAGTCAAATAAATAACAGCAACAGCTTTGCCATGTTGCTGAAATGTTATGTTAACAGTAGTTACTAACATAACGCTTCGCATAGCGCTTATAAAAAATACTAGCAAAAATATTTTAGAATTGTTTCAAGAATTTTTTTTGCATCAAAATATTTTTTTGTAAAAAATCGAGGAAAAAAGTTGAAAAGGTAGAAATTTACAAAAATTTTGAATAGGTACTTAATGAGTTAAGAAAAGTTTTGCATCATTCAAACCGAATTTAAACGACCTTTCCAAATATATTTTTGTTACTGTGAAAACTTGACTTACATAGCTGCTAAAGTAAAAAAATGGGTGTACGCAGACATATGCGAGTGGGTGTACAAGTAACGACTGTGTTGTGTATGGGCTACACAACATAAATGTTGTTAACAGAGTTGGCAAACTATTGAATAAACTTGATTCAATTCGCTGCGAAAATAAGATTACTAGAATTTAATAATATCAATGAAGATTGTAATATAATAAACACAAATGTTAGTCGACTCACAAAATGTTAGTTAACAGTACAAGCAAATCAACATATTGTTTCGTGTATGGGACACATAACATAGCTGCAGATGAGAAGAACCGTTATCAGTCAAATCAGACAACAACAAGGCGCGAAATGTATTGCACTTTCCAGTATGAAATAGATCTTTGCAGCTGGCAAACGTATTGTGCATGTGCATTTTATTAAGTTGTGCGTAGTATTTATGTACTCTTCTATATGTTTAAATCTGTGTGTAAAACAAGCTAAAATACAATGCTGGACGCGCCCGCTGTGCTCTTTACGATTACAATACCAAACGCAAACGAGGAGAAGCGACTGAAGGAGGCCTACATGAGACAGCTGAGTGAGGATGGGACAGCAACAACAACAACGACTACAACAACAACAACAACATCAGTGGAGAGCACGTTGTCATCGCATGCTGATGAGAGGGAGAGGGAGAGAGAGAAGAGAGGAGCGCAGTCGAAAGAACAGCTGACAGGTGTCGCAGCAGAAGTAGAAGAAGCAGAACTTGTGGATATGCCACTGGATACACCCATGGAGCAAGTTCTGCGACAGATTTTGCGTAAATTTCAAATAACAAATGCCGTGTGGATGCGCAGCTTGGAGGGTGACTCGTATCAAATTAGCTTCACGTTGGAGTTCAATGAAGCCTACGAGAATCTCTATGAGGCACTGCAGCACTGGGGCATTGGCGATCGCGAGGGATCCACAGTCTCTGTGCTGAACTGCATTGCCTCCAAGTCCTTCAGTCGCCAGCAGTCGCAGAAAAAACCAGCTGATCAGGCCAACAATAAGTAAGTTTATTTTATCAGGTATGCTACAGAAATCACAAGTGAAAGCAAATTGAGAGAAAAGCAATTCCACTCCGAAAATTTCTCAGTGTCACAGAACTTCGAGCTAGTTATTTTTTTTAGCATGTTCACAAACCATTTCGAAGTAGGCTGCACCTTCTTAGATAAACTTATGCAGGGGTTTGTTTAGCCTAGTTCGAAAAGATTATTGAAAACGCTAAACGCTAAAACGCTGCGATTTCTGTGGCACCCCTGATTATTCTCATAGGATAGTGCTGATTTCGTTTCCCTTAAACATTTTCAGCTGAGTTCACTGAGTCACAGAGAAGTGAAATTGACTTGAAATTCAAGTGGAAGAGATTTCTGTAGCACACCTGATTATTTGGAAATTAATAAACGGCAATAATTTTTGTTTTACAGTGGAAATAATAACAATAATAACCATGGCACCTGGAATCGTTTCATGAACTCGGTGCGCTCACGTTTAAATGTCGCACAGATCGTGCGCGATGTTCACCAAGATGCGAGAATAACATTTGACTTCTGCATACTCCTCATCTCTGCCGCGTAAGAAACAACAAACAATATTTTGGCTATTATACCTATTTGATGTATTTTAAACATTCTTCCATTTTAAGAGGTGAATTTTGGCGTACTGGGAAAGTTTTTTCGGCTTTATATCGTTCCCATTTTCAATAAGTTCCAAAATTGGCACTATACAATCTTTTTTGGATTTAATTCAATTGAATCTAAAAAAAAAACAGATTTTCGGTTAGAAGATGTTTGACATATTCCCCGGCTGGAGCAGTTAAAAACCAGACAAATCTATCCGAAAAAAGTCCAATTTGGCATCACTGCAGTTCGTTTATCGCAGATCATTTGCAGAATTATGGTCAGATGATTAAATTTTAAAACTTGAGATTTACAATTTTTAAGTTAAACAACGGTAACGTTGAGGCCGTAAACCGAAATTTTTATAAACTCGAAATAACGTTAATATTTGGAGATGTATCGATTGATATTTTTGTCGATTTTTACACTTTGATATTAAGCTTGATTAATTTTTGTAAGTAAAAGAGTTGTGATGCAGGTTTCTACTATGTAAAGGAGGAAAGAGTCTAAAATAGTCGTTTTTAGAAATTTTGAAAAAATCATAAAAAAAATACTGGATAGCAGATTTTTGAAAAATTTGCGTCAAAACCTTTTTTGTTTGAGACCGAGGATAAAAGTTGTACTTAATGGGTTAAAGAAATTTTTGTATCATTCAAACGGAATTTAAGTGAATAGAAGATTAATTTCAATAACTTGTATCAAAAGTAAGGGTGCATACAAACTTTATTGAGAGCCTGTAGTAAGTTTGGATTTGGATTCAGAGTGATTTTGATGATTTTAAGCTCTTGACTTTGTGCATTTTTGATTAATCTTGATACCTAACCCCTATGTGCTGTCTTTGCAGTGTGCTGGCTTCCTTTGGCCTGGTCGAGAATAGCACCATCTTCTTGGCGTCCAGCATGCTAATCTCACCTCTGATGGGTCCCATTATCGCCTCCATATTTGGCACTGTCATTCAGGAGCGTTCCTTGTGTCGACTGGGCATGCGCAATGAACTCATTGGCATTCTACTGGCCACATTGGTGGGCTTTCTTTTTGGCCTGGTCGTGTGTACGACGGATAAGAAGTATGGCATTGGCGAAGGATTAACGGAGGAGATGCTGTCACGCTGCGATTTGCACTCGCTGGTGGTGGGCATCTTCACGGCAATTCCCTCGGGAGCAGCGGCTGCCATTGGCATACTGGGTGGTAATATTGGATCTCTAGTGGGCGTGGCCATATCCGCCTCCCTACTGCCGCCGGCGGTCAACTCGGGTCTGCTCTGGGCTTTGGGCTGCATTTATAAGATCTACGAAAACGACGATGCGTTGTACGTGGATGTCGTCAAGTCGAGCAAGTATTCCAAGAATCAGGCAACGGAATTGGCCATCATGGGCAGCATCAGCATGTGCCTCACTCTCTCCAATATTCTGTGCATCTATGTGATGGGCATCATAGTGCTCAAGATTAAACAGATTGCTCCAGTGATTGGACGCAGTAATCGACAGTTTTGGATGCATGACATCAAGGTGTCACGAGGAGATGCCGCCATCATCGATGAAATGCTGGCCAATCTGACTAAACAACAAGATAATCAGGTCATCAATGAGGCCTTTCTGCGTCATCTGGACGAGTCGTCGTATCAGCACACCTGGTCCCCACGCAGCGTGCGTCACAGCTTCTCCTCCCTGTTGCCGGCGACCTGTGATCTTGCTACCATCCATCGCCTGGAGGAGCTCTACACACAAACACTATTGAATCCCAACGAGACTAGAAGACCTAATGGCATCACCCGTCGACACACACGCGCTGGTGACCGTCAGGAAGCGGTAATCCTAACAAGACGCCTAATTGTCAACTATCTAAATTGATCTACCCTTTTTCAGCGTCCCCGTTTTGCCAGCATGCCCTCGCACAGGAATCGCAAGGAGGAGCTGGAAACTGTCATTCAACTGCCTGTGCCACGCTTTACAGTCACTCCCGCAGCAGAAGATCTGCTCCAAAAGGAATCCAATCATGTCGTTGTCCACTAAACCATCTTTATGTAACGCAATTTTGTAATAAGAAACTTAAAAATCAACTCCACCGGGTGCCTGGCGATCAGCTTTAACCTGGGCACGATCGCGTTTCAGCTGCAAACGTTGTCGTGCCGCCCGCTCCTGACGACGACGCAGCTTCTCTAACGTCTCTTCACTGGGTCCCGTGGGTTCCACCTCCTGGGCGCGTATAATCGAACGCAGCTTCTCCAGCGCATCGGCCAAATTCATTTGCTGGGAGCGTGTCAAGTCGCTCTTGATGAAATAGTAGCCATCCTTGTTGAGTTTGTTGGCCAGCACCTTGAGCAGTTTCTCCCGCGTCTTGGCGGGGATCCATTCGGCCTCGGAGAGCTTAAACCTTATGTCCACCTTTGTGTTCACGGTGTTCACGTGCTGTCCTCCAGGTCCAGAGCTGCGGCTATAGGTTACTTCCAGCTTATCCATGGGTATGTAGCCATTGAACTTGTCGCCGTTGCTTAACTGCAAGGATTCAGAGTCAACAAACATAGATAAGCCGAAATTCATTTTTGTACTCACTGGAGGAGGCGGGGGCGGCGTGTAAATTTGCAGTCGAGCATTGGGATAGATTTTGTCCAGCGATAAATCGCTTTTGTAGGACAGCTGGCGGCCCAGTAAAGTGGCACTGCTGTAGGATTTGTTGCTCTGCCGCAGCACGCTAATAAACGCACACGATATTTTATTCATTTTTATTAAAATTTAAGCTAAATGCAAATTATGTTGCCCGAAGTTGCTGCGGCCTGTTACGACAACTGTAAACAGCTGATGGAGCCGCGTTGCCAACTGCCGCGATTATTCAGTGGTTAGATGGTTGCCACACGTTTGTTGGTGACAGTGCTGCCAACTTTTGTTTGAAAAAAGAGCTGAGCTGAACGATGAAAAAAAGCTGAAAAATGCATCAAAAACATTCAGAAAAATTGTAGTCTTAAGGTGTTATTCTCATTCTCCTGATTTTTATTATCATATGATAATCCCGTTCCTATCATCCGCAGGATTTTTTAGACGTTAACAAAAAAAATCAGAAAAAAGCATTTAAAAAAAGGCAGAATTCCTGCTGCACGCTGTTTGCAAATCTTTCTCGCAAATGATCTTTGAAAAAAGCCGACTTTGACGGGAAAAAAGTGAATCTGGCACCACTGGTTTTTGTTGCATTAATTCATCAACTCACGTGTTGATAAAAAGTGGCAACAAACGTGAAATGGAAGTGGACGAAGTGGAGCAACAGGAGACGACGGAAAACGCACCGTCAAATCCAAATGCACACATTATAAAGGAACGAAATGCGAACATCATATCGGGCGGCAATGTCTTCTATAATCCTGTGCAAGAGTTCAATCGCGATTTGAGCATATCGGTGCTAAATGTTTACTTCCAACGATTGGTGAAAGAACGTGCCGAGAAGGCGCTCAAGCAACAACAGCGCAAGCAGAAACAACAACAAACCAGCGAGAATGGAGGAGACCAGGAAACAAAGTCAACAACGTTGCCACCTAGTTATGCTGCGGGCACAAAGTACGACGATGGTTTGCGGATTTTGGAGGCACTGGCTGCAACTGGACTGCGGAGCATTCGATACGCCCAGGAGATTGCCGGGGTGCGTCAGATTGTGGCCAACGATTTGTCCCGGCAGGCGGTGGAGTCCATCAACACCAATGTGCGTCACAACGCTGTGGAGCATCTGATAGAGGCAAGTCATGCGGATGCCATGTAAGTGTCTTCAGAGAATTTATCAGGGATTAAAACCGAAACGAATATCGGTTTCAGTTACGGTTTCGGTTATGTTCGCATTTACGGCACGCAATGGCTCCGGGAGCCAGCGGCTGCTAACGAATTCAGATTTCGTGCCCACCGCTGATTTAAGTGTTCGGTTATCGGTTGCACAAAAACTTTGAACAAAGGTTTTATAACGGTGATTCAATTTTTGTATGTTTCGGTTTTGAAATTCCGGTATGGTTTCGGATCACAAAAAAATTTTTTTTTTAAATATAATTATATTAATAATATAATAACATTAATTAAAATGCAGGGACTGTAATCATTATAAGTGATATTAAAAAAATTTTTAAATAATAATTATATTCAAGTTTTATAGATTTGTTCTGTGCGCTGATTCAGTGCTATGAAAAGTCGATCATGAATATCATAAATAAGAATTAAAAATTAAGCATAAGAAAATTAAAATCTAAAATCAAAATTAAAAATGAAATATAATTTTTTTTTATGTATCAGAAACCGAAACTAACCCTTCTAAATGAAACGGTTACTAAACGGTTATTTCGGTTTACGGAGTTCCCGTTGAAAGGTTTCAACCAAATGAAAATTTTTCTTTCGGTTACGGTTTCAGTTACTGTTTTAAATTTCAATCGGTTTTTACTGGTTAAAGGTTACGTTTTCGGTTAGGGCTTTAATCCCTGGAATTTATTATCCCATCCCAAAACTAAATTTAAAATATGTCATCTTATAGGACACTGATGTACACGTCAACGGCGCCGGAGAAACGCTTCGATGCCGTCGATCTGGATCCGTATGGCTGCCCGAATCGCTTCCTGGACGGCGCCATGCAGTGCCTCGGGGACGGAGGACTGCTCCTGGTCACCGCCACCGACATGGCCGTGTTAGCTGGCAACGCGCCGGAGGCATGTTATGTGAAATATGGCTCGGTGCCATTGCGAATGAAGTGTTGCCACGAGATGGCGCTGCGCATCCTGCTGCACTGCATCGAGACGCACGCCAATCGACATGGCAAATACATTGAACCGCTGCTCAGCATCTCGGCGGATTTCTATGTGCGCATCTTTGTGCGCGTCTTTGCTGGCCAGGCACAGTGCAAGTACAGCATGAGCAAGCAATCGTGGATATATCAATGCACCGGATGTGAAACCTTCACTCTCCAGCCGCTGGGCACAGTGCGTGTCAAGTCCGCGGATCAGCCGCATCTGGTCAAGTTTGGCATTCCCACGGGTCCAGCTGTGAATTCCCAGTGCGAGCACTGCAACCATCGTCATCATCTGGGCGGCCCTATTTGGTCAGCGCCCATCCACAACACGGAGTTTGTCCGGGATCTGCTGGAGGCGGTGCAATCGTCGCCACTCAATGAGCTGGGCACCCAACGACGCATTGTCGGTGTGCTCTCCATGGTGCAGGAGGAGCTGCCCGAGGTGCCTCTGTACTACACGCCGGACAAGCTGTGCTGTGTGCTCAAGCTGGAGATTGTGCCCATGCTGAAGATGCGCTCCGCCTTGCTGCATGCCGGCTATCGTGTCTCCTACTCGCATGCCAGCAAGAACTCCCTCAAGACGGATGCTCCTCCGGCTGTGCTCTGGGACATCTTGCGCTGCTGGAGCAAGCGACATCCGGTGCGCGAGGATCGCAAGATTCCGGGCACGCCACTGCAGGCGATTCTCGCCAAGCCTTGCAGTCAGGACTACGAGTTTGATCAGCTGCATGTGGACGCGAATCCCAGCAGCCGAAAGAAGGCCTTGTCCCGATTCCAGGAGAATCCAACACCGCACTGGGGACCCGGCACAAGAGCCACCATCATGTGAGTTGCCACATACAGTGGCGGACAACGAAATCCGGACACCATAAAAGAGCGGTTTTTGGAGTTTTTTTAGTGTTTATTTACTCGACCCTAGGAAAAACGTACTAGGCATAGGAAGCGTTTGAATGATACAAACCTTTCCTTAACCCATTAAGTACCCATTGAAAATTTAGATTTTTTGGAAGTCTACTTTCGAAACTTTTTTCCTCGGATTCAAACCAAAAATGATGGGATGCCAAAGTGACTGCAAAAATTTTTTTTTTCAAAATTCTCATCGCTAGTATTTTTTAAGATTTTTTGAAAATTGCTAAAAATTACTTTTTGAACCCATTTTTCCTCCTTTTCACACAAGTAGCTTAAGGAACAATTTTCAAAAAATCATAAAAAATACTAGCGAAGAGGTTTGGAAGATTCACTATTAGAATTGATTGAAGAATTTTTTTGCATCAATGGGTACGTAATGGGTTAAGGCCTCCCTTTGCAGTTACTTTTAGAATTGTTTGAAGCATTTTTTTGCATCAAAATATTTAAAAAAAAAAAAGAGGAAAACAGTTTTAAAATGGACCTTTACAGAAATTCAAATTTTTCAATGGGTACTTAAGGGATTAAAAATAGGTTTGTATCATTCAAACGGTTCCTAGGCCGCGTACGTTTTTCCTATGGTCGAATAAACACTAAAAAAAAACTCCAAAAACCGCTCTTTTATGGTGTCCGGTTTTCGTTGTCCGCCACTGTACTTATTCCTTTGCTTAAGTGCTTATATAAATCTGAAATCTCCACAGGATCGGTGACAACAAGCTGCCCAAGAGTTATCGTAACCAAAACAAAAAACAACGCCACAAAGCGGCACAGCAGACGACGACGGCCACTGACAATGATCTGCCAGAGGAGCAGGAGGCGAATGACAAGTTGACCCTGGAGGATCAGCAGTCCACCAAGAAGCCCAAACTGGCGCCGACTGCATCGTGACCAGCTCTATGTCGTCGCTCTGTCAATTTTTATTGTAATTTGTCCAATAATCAAACAATTTTAAAAACGAGTCTCTGGTGTGGATTGTGTTTGCTCCTGTTCTAGTAGCGGAAGAAGTTGCCATCGGAGGTCTGGCGAGAGAAGCCGTTGTTGACCAGCTGGGTGTGGACACCACTGCAGATCAGCTTGACGCTCGACGGATGAATCTTCTCCTTGATGCCGCCTGCGTGGATGCAGCCAAGAAATCCAATTGAAAATTGCTTCTACTTTACTGCCAACAACAACAACTACTCACCAATTCTCAGTGGATGACCCAGTGCATCCTCCATTTTGACACGCACCACGCGTGTATTCCGAAGCACACGGAACAAATTCAGTTTGGACACCGCGCCCACTTCCCTTTGGCCGTGCGGTGCCGCCCAGCTCATGGTGGCGGGACAAGTGTCGCGTTGCATCAGCACATCGATCTTTTCCGGAAACGTCTCACGTCCATGGTCGTAGCGGGATTGCAGCTGCAGGTCCAGTGAATCCTTGGGTATATTCACATTGCCGCGAAACCGTTTGCTGTAGCGCACCGAGCTCATGGTCTGGTGATAGAACAGACGCTCGTGAGGCTTCAAGTGGGCGTGCCAGTTGTCGCTGGCGTTGGGGGGCGGCGGGGGCTGCGGCATGCGGCAGACGTAGGTGCCCTCCATGCGCAGATCCGGCTCATAGGAATCATTTTTGGCTATCTGATTTCTGTACGTCATATTGCCAATTCAGTTGTATTTTCATTAATTTTTGAACAAAAAAAAACGGCGTGTTTGAATTTTTATAGCTTCGGCTGCGGCTGTTTTTATTTTTGAGCTTTTTGTTGTGCTGGAAACGTTTTGTCAATAAATAAAACTGTTTTCCATGTTGCCAACTTGCCCACCCGAAAGAAAGCTTTGCTTCATCTGCCAAAGCTTTGGTTGCCACTGATCGAAGCTTTTGATTTAGTTTTTTTTCGGCTAGCTGTGATGCGGAGTGGGTCCATGATGAAATAAGTATAAGGCAGTCTCGTCGGTTGCCGAATCTTTCGGTTTCCAGGGCTTTAACGTCGTTTTACTCACACTCACTACGCTGAACCCTTTCACTCCAAATTATTATTAGTATAGTTAAGACCCTTCTCTTTTCCGACGAGACCACCTTATACTTATTCCATCATGAAGTGCTCAACTTTATTATTTCCCCAACACATCAGAATTCCCCAACAATTCTGAAATTTAATTGAAAACAAATGGTTTTTAAGTTTTATTTCATTTTATTCTCAATATCTTTGTAAATGTAAATAATACTGTGGTCGGAATTTAAGCTGGAATTGAATACAAATATTAACTCAAGTTTTTTAAGGTACACTTACCAGATTTGCTAATAGGCTCACAGCCACTTTTAGCCAATTTCACATGATATATTAGGGGGCGTCCGCTAGCTTGTCATTCTGGGAGAGCTTCCTGCGTCCGGTCATCAGCTACAAATTTCGCTAAAGTCAAAAGTAGGCCCAACCGCTCGCTATACAGGAAACACCAGCTCAACACCAACAAGTACGAACAAGAAGTGAAGCAGCGAAACGCCAACGGCAAACAAAACAGCGAAAATTGTTGAGGCTGCGGCGACGGCAAGCACACACACACACATATATGTACATCTCTCTGTAGGGAGAGCAGCATTGGCAGACGGCAGACGTCGAGCCACGAAACTTGTGTGGGGAAGATCGGAATCGGAGCAGCAGCAGCAACAGCAGGAGCAGCGCAGCGAAGTTTTGCAGTTCACCAGCTACAGCAACAGTAAGAAGAACAGGAGCAGCAGTAACAGTTAACAGCAACAGTAATTACAGCAGTAGCAGCGATGAGTAGTTCCGCTCTCCGCTCTCGTTGTATCTGCTTTGACGCGCCGCTCTCTCTCTCTCTTTCAGTGAGAAAATGAACACGCTTGCTGCTTTGCTTCGGCTCTTTCTTTCTTTCACTTTCTTTCTCTCTCCCAACTGCCCACGCACGACTCGCCAGCCATATAACATAACATTTACATTAACAGCAACAGCAACACGGCAGCAAACGACTGCAACAACCGCCGCACACTTGCCTGCATATATATAAATGTGTAAAATGGTTGGAAAGCTTGTTAATACAGTTTATCGTAAATAATACAGATAGAAACAAAACAGAAACGAGCAAACACAAACAAATAAATAATAGCAAGAGATTAGCTTGCAATAGTGCCTCACATAATTAGTTATCAACGATGCAAGTGAATTCGATTTTGAGTTTTATTTTGAAGTTCTACACAAATTGATAATGGCGCCCAAATTAAATGCTATTTAGATCCCTAAGTACCCCTTTAATTTTCAGCTCGCCTCTCCTTTTCTTTTTGTTCTTTAGTTCAGAAGACAACGAAAAAAAAGGTAGAAAACAAACAATAACAAAGTGGAAAAGTGTGCTAATCTATGGTCTGTTCTTCTCTTTTTGTTTTGTTGTTGTTGTTGTTGATTTGTTTGTTTTCTTCAACTTAAAATAGTTTACTATAAGTATTCAGTTTATAAGTATATAGTAGTAGGTGTAAGACTGTGTATTTTGTATACCTGCTGTTCTGGTACACAGCATGAGATGATTTGCAGCCCGCTTGAAGAGTTCCCGAGAAGGCATTGTCCACAAGTCAGTAAAGGCTGCAAGAAAAACAACAAAAAATATAAAATTAATAAAGGAAAATATATAGAACAAGTTTTTATTAATTTCTTTTTGTTATCAGAATTTCCATAATCTGCATATAGCCCAAGGGCTTCAGAGTGGTGCATGGAAGTATCATCATTATGACGAAAACTAAATTAGAATTCACCTAAAATTAGTAACTAAGAACCAAAAATTAGATTTCGATTTTAATTCAAATAGAATAGAATAGCATTTCCATTGAACATTTACTTCAAAAATGGACCGTTTGTGATCTAGCGATTACACTAAGTGAGATAGTAAGATTGGAGCATAAACCATTGTAATCTATAAAAAGTATATTGAAAGTTTAATTTAAAACAAGTTTTTCGAGCATATAGATATATAGCATAAAATTTGATGAACAAATTCTTGAAACTAGGTGTCGCGTTACAAATTACTAATAAAATTTTTAAAATAAATAAAATTATAGTATCAGATCAAGATTATTTAAAAAATGGAAAACTATATTATTTTATTATGGTTTAAGAGAATTTTCCTCCAAATTACTTGCCACATTTGTCAAGATGAAGTCAAATATGTCTTCCATTTTTTTCTATAAATTGTTCTATTAATAATTCGAAAACGAAGTCTTTAAAGCTATTTTTTATAATAAAAATAGTGTTGATAAAATGCATTAAACATGTGAGAACATATTTTTGAAAATGTTATCTTTTGCCATTTTAATTTTTTTTTTCACTTAATGAAGTCTAAATTATTATTAAAAATAAAATATTTAGCAATATATTACCTCATCGTACGTATAAATATGGAACGTATGAAACCAGACGGCTCTTAAGAACGACTGCGACTACGTGAACCGCCGCCGCCTGCTCCCAAACCGCCGACGCCATTACGACTATCACCTCGAACGGGACTGCGAGAGAACTTGTTGCGACGCACGGGAGAGCGACTTCCAGCGGAACGGGAACGTGAGCGCGGTGAGTACGAGGAGCGACGACGCGGACTTCGTGAACGACGACGCACCGGCGAACGTGAACGTGATCGACGGCGTCCGCCAGCTCCGCCACCTGCACCAGCTCCTAGCCCAGCACCGCGGCGACTGCTGCTGCTGTTGCGACGCGTCGGCGACGAAGGACGGCCATAGCGGGCCATTTGTACGCGCAGCTCCCTGCCATCCAACATGCGACCATCCATGGCCTCCAGTGCATCCTCAGCATCACGTTTGTCATAGAAACTGTTCAAAAAGATTGGAAACTACAAGTTAATTCTGTTGCAAATTCAAGCTCAGTTAATAGAGGGCAGTGTTGCCAGCACAGAAAATACTTGAACTGCTGGAAAAATGTAGTATTCACAGTATGTTGGCTAGTATTTTTTAGAGTAGGCAACAGTTGCAAAAGGAACTCATTTCATCTGGCATCCTTCGTATGGAGTATGATCAAATAAGATGATCATACTTCAAAAAAATACGAAAATGCAAAAAATAAAATACATACTTCTTACAAATGGCATCTGTAGTATTCACAGTATGTTGGCTAGTATTTTTTAGAGTAGGCAACAGTTGCAATAGGAACACATTTTACCTGGGATATTTGCTAGGAGTATAACTAACTGAATTAATCATGCTCAAGGAATGCAAAAATGCAGAAATGATATTTATAAAAGCTTTGTTGTATTCTCAGTATGTTGGCTAGCAGAAATTTGGTAGGCAACAGTTGCAAGTGAACACAATTTATCTAGCATCACATTTGCTGGGAATACGAATCATTTTTCACATTCGCATTCATTAAACGCAAAGTATGCAAAGTCGCGCCTAACCTCACAAATGCGATAACCTCCACAAGTGGCAGATTTATATGTACATATGTATGTATGTTTGTATGCATGGTTTTCTTGAGGTTACTTACCGGACGAAAGCGAAGCCACGACTCTCACGTGTATACCGGTCGCGTGGTATGTAAATGTCGCCAACTTCTCCGCAACGCTCAAAGACCCGACGCAAATCCTCGGGCGTGGTTCGATATGTGAGATTGTCGACCTGCAACCAGTAAATAAATTTAGTTATATACATACACACTCGTATAAAAATGTGAAAGGTTAGATAACCAATGGCAGTAATCGCCGGCCGCCATTTTGTCTGCCGCGTTGCTGTACTTTCTAATCTTATACTTGCCTTAAGCGACACCATTCCATCAATTCTTGGCGGAGGACGAGCTCCTCCACCACCACCTCCTCCACTACCACCGGTGCTCATTATATAGCTTTTTAATCACTATTTTAAATAAATATTTTGCAAAACTTTTCGTTTTTTCTTTCTGATTTTTTCGTTGTGTGCGCCTGCTCGATTGAACTTATTCACCAAAGTGAGCGAACAAACTGAGTCCACGATTAAAGCTCAAGTCGTTCAGTTCTTTTGTTCTGTCTTGACTGTTACCTAAAAACAATCTGGCAACCTTCTTCACAAATATTGTGAGAAAACTATCAGCCACGGAAAAGAACGATTTCTAGATTTAGGATTTTTAAAAAAATTTATTCTTGTTGTGGTTAATTCTGTTTATTTAGAAGCCAGAACTTTGAAGCATGTTCGAATTTTTAACTTTTTTATTTTATCTTAATTATAATTTATTAAATTCAATTTTATCGCAAAAAGTTTTTCTAAATGAACGAAAATCAAATTCACAAATTGTTCGGAATTAGCTTGATTGAACCGCTATGCCGATGCCGAGGATTTCAAAAGGGTTGGCAGGTCTGATAAAAGAAACGATTATGAGGCATTTCGCAAAGTGTACCTTATTTAATTAAAATATACATTTCATTTTTATTTAAGAACAAGAGAAAATTTTACATAAAGTATAATTTATATTTATTCATTCAACAACATAGCTAAAGCGTTAGATAGTTTATCAACATTCTTCATTACTGGCTCAGGCAACGCGTGGCGCTAGAGAATCATTGATGTTTCCCTCCATCGATTTCTTCGATGTTTAAAAGTTAGGCATCGAAGAAAAATCGATAGTAAAATCATCAGTTTGATACAATTTTCCGTGTTTTGGGACAAAGGCTGCCACCTTGTTTTTTTTTTACCGTTACAAAGGAAATTTATTTGGAAACAACGCGCAGAATTTTTAATTGTTTGTGTTAGTATAGTTACAAAATGCCACATCTGCGACTTCCTTACAATCTTGCCGGGGAGAAGCAAAGCACAAATTAAAGATCATAATCATAACTATACTTAAATGGGGGAAAAAACAGTGGGTAAACAACTAACAAGCAGACGTAGACACCTGAAATAGTAAAAATTTTTAGCACAATTAGGACAGCAATGTCGTCAGCATAATGCTGTCTTCTGTTATTTTTTATAATTTTTTTTTTTTTATGAACAATCGATAGTTGACCAAACCGATGGTTCCGATGTTTTGCAAGCAAGACGACATCGATGCTTCACTCGATGTTTCTCCCACCTCTACAACGCGTGGCGGTGAAACGTGTAAAAATTTTATTAGGAATTTGCAACAATTCGCGAATTTTACCGCACAAACGAATTGTTATTGTTGGACAGTCAATACACAGCTGTGAATGAGTAGAAACTTGGCTGCGGCGAGTGCTGAACAAAACTGAAAAGGTGTCATCGAGAAAAGTTTGTTCACACACACACACGAAAAAGAAAAAAAAAATTGTGTTGTGCTACCAGACAGTGAGTGCACGAGAAAAGCAAAGCAAAAGCAGCAGCGACAACATCCAAGTTGGCTACGACGTTGAAACAATAACAATTATCACAAAACGAAAGGCTGCGTTGTCGTCTTCTTCTAACCTCCCCCCTCCACTGTCAGCGTCTCGGACAACGACGAAAGTCAACCGCGTGTTTGTGTTTGTGTGAGTGAAGCAGAAGCAGCTGAAGAAGAAGGAGGGCGAAAGTGTGTCGTTTTCGTCGTCGACGTTGAGTGCGTGTGTGTGCGAAAGTGAAAATTTCCACAAAGAATTGAACGAAACACCAAACAGCAGAAGCAGCAGCAATGGCCGCGCAAGAAAACACGGAAGTTACAACAAAATTCTCAACTCTAAATGTGAATGCAGTGGAATTTGTGCCCAGCTTTAATTACAGCAGCGCTGCCAGCGCAGCGGCTGTCGCAGCAGCCGCAGCACAAGCGGTTGTTAATGCACCGCCGCCATCGTCACAGCAGCAGCAACAACAACAGCCAGTGGATAACAACACTGTTGCGCCTGGAACTGGATCTGTGCCGGTATCTGGAAGTGCCACACCTGCCACAACACCTGATTCCACTGGCAGCGCTGGCTCCACAAATGCACTAAACGCCGCTGGCGGCGGTGGAGAAGGCGGTGCGGGCGGTGGAACGGGAACGGGAGGAGAACCGTCATCGGCAGCTGCATCCAACTCGGCGTCGCCAGCACAAGGTTCACCAGTTACCACGCCTTCAACTGCGGCAGCGGCACCAATTGAGAATATAAGTGCGGCGGACAAAATTACTGCCAACAATGGTAAATATATAAAGCGAGACATACATACAAACATACATATATTCATTAGATGTGCGTGTGTGTGTGTGTGTGTGCGTATGTGTGTGTGGGGGGAAGGGCGCCCTGGGGGTAGTTTAGAAAAATGTTGGGCGCATTGAACTTTTACTGTGTTGCTGTCTGTCATTGTGACGTCACACTCACACAAAGACATCCCTGCTCATTTGTTACCTGTTATAGTTGTTGTTATTGTTCATTTTACCTGCCACCAAAAAGATGCAAATATGCTTAGGTTATCGGCTTATCGCATAACATAACCTATAAATGTTGTTGCGGTGTCAGCAGAGTTGTCTATTTGCGTACGTATATATGTGAGAGTGTGTGTCCTATGTACGTGTGAAGTGCATATGTTGTGTTGCTGGCATCTTTTTTTGTGCAAATTGTAATTTCTATGCTTAGCCGTGCTTCCCCAACACCCCCGCCTCCAATGCGTCCATCCCATCGGCGCAGCTGTTCAAATGTGAACAAATGTGAATGTGCTGCGTTTTTGCCATTCACTTGTTTTTAGAGATGTGCCTATCGCATAATCGCTGCGATGCTCGAATGCTATTAACTTTTTTTTTAATTTAATTTCTTTATTTCGATTCCTAGTGCTACAAGCTAACGCTTATTATTTAACGCACTAGTCACTATTACAATCATTGATTTCAAAATTATATTAAGATTAAAACAATTACAAAAATATTACAATCATTGATTCTAAAATAATATTAAGCTTAAACAATTTACATGTGTTAAAAAGATGAAACAAATGAAATTTTTTCACTTTTTTTGTAACACACAGTAATTGTTTGGCAAAAATAAAGATTATTTTCAAATATTAAAATCCAATGGATCTACATTTTTTTTTAAATAATAATACTTAAATTTTTGTCAAATCAATTAGTTATTAATGGTATTCCGAAAACAGTTTTAGATTTGGATTAGATTAGTTTTAGATTTTGCAGTAGCTGTTCACAGCTGATCCATACAAAATTTTCTGTGTGCCCAGAGCAAATCAGGGAAATGTGGTCTTACTAATAGATTTCGTGACATCTGCTCTGAGGCAGATTTCGATTTGGTTTCAAATGAAAACTCATTATCTGTGTAAAATGTGGTGTTTGTTTACATTCTGCTGTCATATCAATATGGAGAACGTAAGTCGTATGCATTCAAAGTTTTTATAAATAAATAAATATTTACATAATGCTTTTTAGGATGCTTACCAGCCTCACGAAATCTAAAACTAATCAGTGTTGAAAAACGTTCGTTCTGTGCACTGCTTTAGACTTGCTTAAAAATAATCTAAACCAAATCTAAAACTGTTTCCGGAATTCCACTATTATTAGTTAGTAAATTGATGATCAGTCGTCATTTCTGTAATATTGGCCCATCTCTAATACTCGACATGTTTTGACACGTTTTTCTTTGTGACTCGTCTTTATTGCCGCCTCCTACTATTCCACCGCTGTTCGTTCGTCGATCGTTGATAACTCAAAGCGGTTTTGGCTAGTTTACGAAGTTGGAACACTCGCTCGCGAGCAATCACTCGTCACATGGCTGCTCCCCATTCAAACAAACGAACGAACGTGTATTTTGTGCTGTCGTTGCCAGGAACAAGCCCGTTGTTGTTGTTGTTATGCTTGTGAGTGTTGTTGCTGTTGTTTTTATCGGCTCTGTTGTATTGGCCCAAATGGCAGTCGTCGGTCGCTCTGTGGGCTAATGTGTGCGGTTTGAACCGCTTACAACTTGATTTTGAATGTTAGTCGGCCGCTTGCAGCAGCAACAGCGACGTCAGCAGCACAGCGAGTGTCTAGTAATAATTTTTTTTTTTGTCGATTTTGCTCGTTGCGTTAGCTGCTATTCCGCTTTGCGCGCTGAACGGTTGAACATTAAAACGCGCCAACGTCACACAATTTATATTTTTTTTATATTAACGTTGCGTTTTATTTAAACTTGGACATGTCGAAAAGTAACGTAAATGGCGTTAATCCCAAAAATGGTTCAAGAAACGTAAACAAAAGTTAGTGATCCAGAAATTATCTGCGCGCGCAGATAAATATGTGTTGCCAGATTGGTCTAGTTTTAACTGCAAACATCAAAATTGTAGAGAGTGCCAACATAATTTGAAAGCGCGAGTACGTGCATTTGAGATTGTGTGTGTGTGTGTGTGTGTGTTGCTGTGGTTGTAATTGTGACTGTGTGACAGTGACGGTGACTGTGAGTGTGACTGTGACTGTGACCTATCCCCGCACTGCCTCGTGGCGGCCTGGCAAGTGGTTCCCTGGAATTTTACAAGCATTGATGAAATGCACGTTTAGCACGTACTGGTGTCGAACAACGCACAGCACCCATGAATGAATCATTCCAGCCAACGAGGCGTTAATTATTTCCACACACACTCTCTATCTCTCTTTCTTTCTCCCTACGCACGTTATCTATCACATCAATTCCACAACAACAATTTAGAGATAATTTTAATTCAGGGCTGCAGTGGTTTTGAATATATTTTTTTGGATTATATTATACATATATATATTATATGATATTTGTGCAATTTCAACAGAAATAGTAACACAAAAAAAATTCCGAAATTTGCAGTCGATTGTATGCAAATACAAAGTTAGTGTCGAAATTTTATCACTGAGGGCGGAAAACTGCTTGCGTTGCCATTATAAGCATGTGCACATACATATGTACATACAGTTAGTCAAGTAGTTGTTTTGACAAAATAATAAATATAATTAAATACAGCAGCGGAAAAAGAAAACCGGACACCATAAACATAGCGGTTTTTGGAGATTTTTTATAAAGTGTTTATTTATTCGACCATAGGATAAACCAGTGGTGGGCACGCAATGGCTCCGGGAGCCAGCGGTTGCTAACGAATTCAGATTTCGTGCCCACCGCTGGTTTGAATAATTCAAAACTTTCCTTAACCTATTGAGTACCCATTCAAAAATTTCGAATTTTTGTAAAAGTCTACTTCCGGAACTTTTTTCCTCGCGCTCAAAGAAAAAATGTTTGGATGCAAAAAAATTCATCAAACAATTCAAATAGTGACTGCAAAAAAAAAAATGCTCAAAAATTTCTTCGTTAGTATTTTTTATAATTTTTTGAAAACTGCAAAAAAGTCTCTTTTGGTATAAAAATAAAGGAAAAAATAAGAACTTAAAAAAAAAACTCAAAAACCGCTCTTTTTATGGTGTCCGGTTTTTTTTTGTCCGCAACAGTATTTTATTAAACAAAATTTTTGTATATTTTTGAAGTATTTACTCGACTGAATGTGTTTAGTTTTTGGAACATAAATTCTGCTTGCAAATTTGTTGCACTGATAAAAATTTGTGTCATGCATGAATAATTAATTTAAGAAAAAAACTCGTTTTTAAAATAGACTAATAACAAAAATATACATTTATAGAAACCGATTGTGCCGACAGTTGGGATGTGGAAGAAGATGCGATCATCACACCCGAGGATGAGGAGGCGGAGGTTGATGACTTCGTCGAGGGCGATGCAACGCCGAAGGTCTCAAAGAAGAAGGTCGTCAAGGTGGAGGAGAACAGAAGCAAGCGGGAGCATGTCAACGTTGTGTTCATTGGACATGTTGGTAAGTGGGCATTAAATGAACTGACGCCATGATGATGGATACTAAATAAATTGAACTCATTTACAGATGCTGGTAAATCAACAATTGGCGGACAAATCATGTCCTTGACGGGCATGGTGGACAAACGCACGCTGGAGAAATATGAGCGCGAGGCACGCGAGAAATCTCGAGAGAGTTGGTATCTCTCGTGGGCGTTGGACACAAATCAGGAGGAGCGTGACAAGGGCAAGACCGTGGAGGTGGGACGCGCCTTTTTTGAGACAGATCGCAAGCATTTCACAATTTTGGATGCGCCGGGACACAAGAGTTTTGTGCCTAACATGATTGGTGGTGCGGCGCAGGCAGATCTCGCAGTGCTCGTCATTTCGGCGCGAAAGGGTGAATTCGAGACGGGCTTCGATCGAGGCGGACAGACCCGGGAGCATGCCATGTTGGCCAAAACGGCTGGCGTTAAGCATTTGGTTGTGCTGGTCAATAAAATGGATGATCCGACTGTCAATTGGGATCAGGGTCGTTACAACGAATGCAAAGACAAGATACTACCATACCTCAAGAAGCTGGGCTTCAATCCAGCCAAGGATCTTACCTTTATGCCTTGCTCCGGCCTCAGCGGCTATGGCCTCAAGGATCAAACACCCGAAACACTGTGCCCCTGGTACAGAGGGCCCGCCTTTATACCGTTCATCGATGAGCTGCCCTCACTGAATCGCAACCAGGATGGTCCCTTCATCATGCCCATTGTGGACAAATACAAGGACATGGGCACCGTTGTCATGGGCAAAGTGGAGTCGGGATTAGCGCGCAAAGGTCAAAACTTGCTCGTTATGCCGAATCGGGTAAGTCAACAACAACAATGAAATTAAATTAAAAAAATCTGCCCCCCATTCTAATCTAATCTTATTTGAAATTTTCAGACGCAAGTGGCCGTGGATCAACTGTTTTCAGATGACTACGAGGTGACCTCAGTGGGTCCCGGCGAGAACGTCAAGATCAAGCTGAAAGTATGTTTGACCTGCCTTAAATGGAGTGTTTTAATTAATCAATTACTATTATATTTATAATTAATTAGTTTTTTACTATTGCACTCGAACTTCCCTAACTCGAATCACCATTAGCCAAAGAAAAGGTACGAGTTATGGAGATATTCGACTTTTTCTTAAGTGTATTAATTTTACTGTAACTCATTTAGCTCGAGTTAAAGAGAAATTCGAGTTATAGAAGTTCGAGTTATGGAAGTTCCACTGTATATTTAAATTTTCACTAACGTAAATTGATCCTGTCTGATTTTTTTTTATTGTAAATTTTTGATTAATTAATTTTATTGTTGCAATTTTGTTGAATCTGAATGTATCTACAAAATGTCTATTTTTGTTTAAGATACAATATGTTTTATGATTTAGCTCAAATTTACATTTCTTAAATTATGATATTGAAGACATAACTAAATATTCATTTAATTTACACCAACAGGGCATCGAGGAGGAGGACGTTTCGCCTGGTTTTGTGCTCTGTGATGCCGCCAATCCAATAAAAACGGGCAAAATCTTTGATGCTCAGGTCGTAATCTTAGAACACAAATCAATTATCTGTGCAGGCTACTCGGCCGTCATGCACATACACTGTGCCGCCGAGGAGGTAACGGTCAAGGTAAGAATATCGCATTAAAATATATCTGTTAAGTTGTCATTATTAATTTGGAATACCTTATGTTGTAGGCACTCATATGTTTGGTCGACAAAAAGACTGGTGACAAATCAAAAACACGTCCAAGATTCGTTAAGCAGGATCAGGTGGCAATAATGCGCATTGAATGCTACGGAATGATTTGCCTTGAACAGTTTAAGCTATTCCCACAAATGGGACGCTTTACGTTGCGAGATGAAAGTGAGTTTCGATTAAATAGCAATTAATTAATAAATAAATAATGACCAATTGTGTGTATTTGCAGATAAAACCATTGCTATTGGCAAGGTACTCAAGGTGATCGAATAAATTGAGCCCAGCTACGGATGTTCGAGATCCACGCCTTTCACTGCGGCTTTATAGCAACCATATGCACCATTCAACATATGCCAGACGACGGACAGAATTGAATTGATTAAACGCCAACGCCACGCTTTCTTCACACACAATTGACACACACCCACACACACACACTTACTCTAAAATACACACACACACAATTTAGTTACTTTCTCCACAATATTATGTGTGCATAACAACAACAAACAATAGCAATTGATTATGATAATGGATAGAGAAGGTTTATAGCAAGTATATAAAATATAAAACGAATTGAAGAAAGCAGAGAGAGAGAGAGGAACGATCAAGATGAGCTGAGAAAGAGAGAGAGTAACAGAAATGCATTATATATATAAATATAAACTATATTACGTATAACTAAAAACATGAAAACATAACAAAAACATGCACTATTTATATTTATATATATGTAAATGTACATACATACATATGTATGAGAGAGATATTGCCGGGTTATGATTACGTTCACGTTAACGTTTATTATAAACTACGTAACTGGTTTTTTGGCATTGGTTTTTTTGTTGTGGCTAACTTGGAACTCCCAATGCAAATTGAGCAGCGGTTTATTACTTGTAATTTGTAACTTAAGCATCCATTAAATAGTGCGAGTCGTGAATTTTTTAAAACTAAAAGCTGCAAGCTAAACAATTTTTATATTTATACAAAAAAAAAAACAAAACAGAACAAAATGAAGCGATAAAAATAGTTGCCAATTCCCAAAAACAAACCGAAAAAATGTTTTTTGCTTCTCATTTTGTTATGCGCCGCTTAAATCAAATATGTTTATTTTGTCCATTATATTACAATATTATTTTATTATATTCAATGATAAAGAAAATAGAAGCGCTTTATATTAAGTTTAAGCTTAAATTAAAGCACGTTTTGATTTTGATTTGATTTGTAAGCTCAAAATGAGATGAAACCTGTAACGTGGTATGAATATAGTAAATGGAAATCGATAACGTATCATTTTATTGTTAATATAAATTCTAATGTTTTATTTGCTGCTTCAAAACTTGATTTTATAAACAATAACATTTTTAAAACCTTAATTTAGTCAATTCGAAGGCAAGCCAAACAAACCAACTATGAACTAAATAAAGAATGCCTTTTTTGCTCTTTGTATGCAAAACAAAACCAAATATTGTATCTGATTTTGTTCTCAAAAGCATAAACAATGAATGTTTTTTCATTTTTTTTTTCACTTATCCAGGACCAAGACAAGATGCCAAGACGGTTTCAGAAAATATTACATTTGAGTTCTATTTGATTAAGAGTTTTTTTCTTTCAGCTTTTAGTTTCAAGTTTTACCCTACGATATTTTACTTAAAGCCCCAAATTCTAGCGTATCTAATGTAAAATGGCTCATTTGAAAGTTGAATTGAAAAGTTGTTACCATTTACACAATATAAAACATATAACGTGGATAAAACAAAACTAAGTTAAATAGTCGCCCATATTTGAGTTAATTCAATTAACTTGAAATATTCTTAACAAACTAAAGCAACAAATATGAAACTGAAAAGTAAAACTCTACTTAACAAGAAACCTGCTTTTTAACGCTTTCCGCGCATTCTATTACACAAGGCGAACTAAAGAAAAGAAATAATGAAAATACAATTGTTAAAAATCTCTCCGACAGTTATACATGATAATGATTGATGATGATATTTAAATGTTTCTCAAGACACTTACTAAATGAATGAATACATACATAATACGAAGAAAAGAACTATGCAACTGATAAATAAATAAAATTGTATGAAATATAGATACAAAACGAAATAATAGAAATTATATAGACAAAACAAACGGGAAATTTATACAACATTAAATGTATTATTATTATACATGTATGTATACATATTGATAAAAACAAAAAACAAACGATCCGTATAAATTTGAACATTTTTTATCAATAAAAAGCAAAAAGAAAAACAAATAAATAAAAATGATGAAAGCAAAAACGAACCAAAAAACACAAAGTCTTTTAAAAAATTTTAGCGAATGTTAACACATGAATAATTTGAAATTATAATTATTTGAAATTTTATTATATTTTTTCTTACAATTTAAAGTAGAAAACAGCTAACGACAATTATCAACACAAATTTACAGTCATCAGTAAAATCTGATATGCATTTTTTATTAATATTCATTTTTTTTATGGATATGGATTATACATAAACTCGTACATAAATTCATCTTATTATTTAGAAAGAAATTAAAAATAAATTTGTGAACAAAACTTCTATGACACACAGGGTAAATATCAGTGTACATAATATATACATATATGTTTGATATACAAATTTCTGTATCTTCCAGTACTACACACAACTGCGAGATGTTTGTACATAAGGAGGCTGATCAATCATCCATCAATCATTGACTGACCTCTAGGAAAGTGAGTATTTGCGATCCGCGGGCTCAGCTTTCTTGGCCAACAAGGGCGTTATGGGCTGATCCCGTTTGTTGGCTACCTCGAGACGCTTCGTCTCCTTGTCGCCATAGAGATCCAAATCACGGCCATAATACCACACAAGAAAGTCAAAGAAGATGCCAAAGCAAGTGAGAACTGCCAAAGGGAGATTATTCAATTAGGTTAACAGAGACTGATAAATAATAAACAAATATGGTACTTACGGCCCGAAACAAAGTTAACCGAGAAACGGAATTTGGTCTGATCGTGAAGCTGACAGTTGCCAATGCCATTGCAAGTCTCGGTCCACACCAGACAAGTGGCATCGATGATGCGGCCAAAGATGATTGGACCCGGAATCAGGGCAAACAGACTGAGCATCATTAAGGCCAAACCCTGGGCAAAGGATTTATCTTCGGTGGACACGGATCGATAATTGACCAGGACAGTGCCAATGCGACCGGAGCAGCCCAGCCAATTGATGACCATCGAGGTAATGGAGAAGGTCCAGAAAGCCGTGCTGCAACCCTTCATGCACACGCCCGGTTCCAGGACAAGATTGGCTACAGCTCGTTTACTGCGCGATAAAAGATCCTCGCCTATCTCTGCCGAATAATCATCGTTGAGCAGCGGAACATCACTGAGATCGAGGTTCCCATCTGGAACGCCCAGCAAAGGTGAACCTGTCATAGAATCCAGATTCACATCCGGTTCCAGTGTGGTTTCGAATCCTTGTATCAAACGCTCGGATTCGCCAAATTTGGGCAGAATTGTGAGGCCCTCGGTGAGGCAGGTGCAGTTGTCATAGACCTTCGCATCGGGATTCCAGCTGCTGCAGCCGGCGTGACAGGCCGAGAAGTAGGTGGTGTCACTCTCCACATGGCACACGGGTGAGTAGCTGACGCCCTCGCAGGCGCAGTTGGCATTGCAGTTCGTGGTCAGGTTTAATCTACGAAAGATTTACAAACAATTTCAAAAATCCGACTTTCACTTTTTATTGCTACCACTATACAGTCATAAAAAAAAATATTTTGATGCAAAAAGTTTCTTTAAACAATTCTAATAGTAACTGCAAAAAATTTTTTTCAAATATCTCTTCGCTAGTATTTTTTATAATGTTTTTCAAACGGCAAAAAAGGAACTTTTTCCTCATTTTCATGCAAAAAGTGCCTTTTTTGCAGTACTCAATTTATATATGTAATTTGCCTATACCTAATACGTTAAAAGTGATTTTCTATTAGAATTTAAAAAAAAAACATTCAGAAAACGAAAATATGTAAAAGGCACACAAAACCTGGAAATTTGAAATTAAAAAAAGTAAAAATAAAAAAATATTGGGAAAGCGAATACAGTTGAACTTCCATAACTTGAACGTCTATAGCTCGAATTCTCTAACTCGAACAAAATTGAATGGCAATAGCGCATACTAAACTAAACAAAAAGACTTCCATAAGTCGAAGTCTCCATAACTCGAACTTTTTTCGTGGATAATGGAGATTTGAGTTAAGAAAGTTCGACTGTTCAAAAATATTTTTTAATCTTAAATAATTTCTCTATTACTGTATAATATTTTCATGCAGTTTCAGAAATACTCTAACAAAGGAAACTAACAAAAGAAATTTAAAACTACTTTTCTAAAATAAAATAACCCAAACTTTTTCCGTTTTTTTTTTGTACCCTGAATGTTTTTGAACTTCATTTTTGATTTCTGTGAATCTTATTGCTATTTTATTTGATTTTTCTTTTCTGTAGATCTTGAAAAGATATTCAACTCAAGGGTTTACTTACTTGCCCACATGCGCCATGGACACGGAGTCGGGACAGTACAGAAAAGCATACGTAATCTGACCTGTAAGAGGAGGATAGAAATACCTTACACGGGTTAAAGAGAAGAATAAAGTGGCTAAAACTTACCACAAATGTAGACAAAGCCCACAAAACAGTTCCACAGGAGAACTTTGCTGACAGCAGGCTTCTTCTTTGTCAAGACCAGACCGGAGGTCATGACGCCCACGACCATGCCCACAATGGAAGCGGGACCAACGATAATTGTTGCCTTGTGGGCGGACTTGTGGAACATCACCTCCATGTACTTGCTGAGGAAGGTCATGAAGCCAGAGGCGCTCAGAACGAAGAAGACCCCAGCGATGATGTTGAACATCAGCAACTTGTTGCGCAGCAGACGCATCAGAGCACGGGGAAAGTCCTTCAACTTGGGCAGATCCGCGTTGTTGGCCGCAGCTCCAATGTGATCCAAGGCGGCATTGGAGGAGGAGCGACTGGTCAGGGACAAACCCTCCTCACGCTTCAGCTCCTCAGTGCGCAGCACATGCGGCAAATGCGAATTGTGCCTCTCGGCGTCGATCTTCTTGGGCAGGTGCTTGGGGAAGAGGGCAATCAGGCCGGAGAGCAGGCACATCATCGTGCCCAGGATGACCCAGCCGAGCCACCAGGCGCCCAGCCAACGCGGATCCTTGTCATCGATCAGCGGCGTCATTGTGGGATCGATGAAAGTGTTCAGCGCCACATAGCCTAGATTCACAATTGATAGAGTGGCAGGTGAGTAAAGGCTTTAATTACTTATTAATTATTGTCTAAATACATGCTCATATTAAGTACAAAAATAATAAACAAAATGTACTTTTCTTTTGTTTTTATTACTATTAAATATTTGCATCGAAATGACTTATTTTACACAACTTTACACAACTCTTTTAAATAAGAGCCATGGTCATTTTCGAAAATTCACAATTTTAAATCTCAAGTTTAAATTTTAAAACAACTTCTTGTGTCAGATTTAGTAGTATAAAACAACACTATGAAGTTGATTTAAATTTTATGTAAAAAAATCTGGCCAAAATGAACAAAACTTTGGAGTTTTAAAGTTGCTAGATCATCAAAATTTTATAACTTTACCAAAACTGATCCTATTTTTAAGCGACATGATGATTTGACTCCTAAATTCTTTCTGCACTTAATTTTATAAATTTCGTTTAAATATTGTTTTTTGACATTTTCAAAACCTTAAATTTTAAATCTCAAACAACACTTTTAACTTGAGTCTGAGACGATTTCGTTTAAAAAAAGTCTTTTTGCCAGAATTCTATTTTGAAACAATGGGATAATTTCGAAAATTCAATATTTTATACACCAAGTTTTAACATTTAAAATATGTGGAAAAACGGAAAAAAGTAGACATATTTTTAATCTTAAAAAAGTTAATTAACATACCAACAATAAATCCAAAAATGGGTCCAATCATGCGCAGAGACATGGCAACGGACAACAACAGTGGCGTATTCGTTCTCTTGGTGTTGTCGTCCAAATAGGTCTGACCCAAGGAATAGTACAGGGTATTGCCAATGCCCAGCACAAACTGGGAGCAGAAGATGAGCACGAGGGGAACATAATCGAAGAGAGTGTCACAAGTCCCCTCCATGCTGCCCACGCCGCACAGCTGCCCCGCCTGACTCTTCAGCGTGTTGGCATCCTATAAAAAAGCATAACAAGATCAGTTATAGTTTACAACAGCGGTGGGCACGCAATGGCTCCGGGAGCCAGCGGCTGCTAACGAATTCAGATTTCATATATAAAGTATTTTTACTCACTGCCAAAGTAGTGTTGAAATCCGTGGAGACATTGAACAGACTATTTTGATACTCTTTGGTCAATTGTAGGACTTCATCGCCGGCACCGTAGATGAAGTGCGGCAGAGCTAGAATATAGCAGGAAAGGCCACAGATCGCGATGCCCCAGGCTATCCAACGTGGACGGTTGCGCTGTCCACCGATATAGGATAGGATAAGGGAGAGCAGTATCTGTGATATCTCATTGCCACTGAGAACGATTCCTTGAATTTAGAAAGAGATTAGATTAGATTCTGCAAATTAAGAGGTTTCCCCTTTGAACATTTTTAGATTTGAATTTAAATCTGAGTTAATAATTGGAAGTGTCATTCGAGGAATCCTTTTTTCTATTAAAATTCTCACTTTTCCATTGATCTTTTTAGTGAATTTAATTTATAATATTTACGCTTGGCAATTGAGTTTGCTTTACTTTTAAAAAAGGCCACAATTATCAAAATATCTTTACAAATTTTCTAATCTTAATATTGTTCCAAAACAGTTTTGATTATAATTTTAAAAATTAAAATTATTAGCTGATTTTGATTAATAATATAAGAAATTTTTTTGATCTTTGGCTTAAATGAATAAAGTGCGAAATATTAAATTTTTATTTAGAAATCATGTTATTCACGGAAATAATTTCTATCAGAATTGTATAAGTGGTCAAATTCGAATGGGAAATGCGTAATTTGATAAGTTACATTTATAGAAAATGATTCTTACAATCGAAACAGTTGATAAATGTGTCTCGTAAGCTATCAATCAAAGTGGAATCGTTTCCTGAACTCGAACTCGAACTCACCAGTTGTTTGGCTGGTTATCTTGAAGCGTTTCTCCAAGGTGGTCAGCGTAACCATGAAGTACATGTAGGACATGGCCTGGATGGTGCCCAGGAGACCGTAGACGGCAATGAATGACTTGGTTGTGGCATATTTCTGTAGCCAAGCTGGATGCCAATTGGCCAAGCCACACAAATAGTGGCTCGGTGGCGGATTCTGTTGCCTCAATTCCGCCATGGCCAAATTTAAATTTAAATTGTATTTGAAATTATTTTTATTTGTTTTGTTTCGCAAGTGTCCAGATGGTTTTCATTGGCTGCTCTTGAGCATGTCGCGATAAGATTAACACAAAGGAGAATTTATAGCTGCACTGCTAAAAATAATAAAATTATTACACTAAATATATATGACTCCTGATTTCATCATTTCGTGAGTTTGGACACTAACGATATAATCATTGATCGCTCGACACTCCCGAAAAAGTCGCTTAACGATGACTATTCTTAACTTGAATGGGACGACTATAAAAATTTAAATGGTTCGATATTTGTTTGTTCCTAGTACAATATTGATTAGAGTAGGCAACCGTTTAGAATCAAATTAGAGCTAGTTAGAGAGATTAGATAAGTCCATTTATTGAGAGGCATAAATTGATCTGCAAAAGTGTACTAATTGTTTTGTTACTTAATCAAAATTAGCAACTAATGCTGAGAGTTCGATCTCTCGGTTAATTTGTAAAGGAAATCCACATCTGAGGGCAAATCAATCGACAATTCACTTGGCATTTATAGAGGCTGTCTGGTAACATTCGTTATCTTATCGGAAACTCAACACCCGGTTTTCCTTAATCGCGTTCACAACTCTTGGACAGTTCAAACACTCCAGCACCCGACTATATTATACCCTGTATGCCTATTGCCTGATCCTAATATACCCCACAAACGATATCTCAAGTAGAGAGCGTACATATAATAATTCTTGGAATGGACTAACTAAATGACCATCCAATTGGCTGCAAACAATAACAAAGATTAACTTGGCCATTTTAGCCATAAATTTGTATCAACGAGTATAAATTACTTGTTATAAAATGACCTAGCATAACTTTAATTTTTTGCAAAAATTTCATTTAATTTCACAAATATTAAACTAAACTTGTAAATTTATTTAGGTTTTCTTTTCCTTTAAACTTCTTATATTATTGTAATATCGTTTAAATATTTATATTGTATTTATAAATTAACTAGAGGCAGCAATGTTTGTTTTAAATAAATTAAAATAAATAAATAAAAATATTTCAACATTTCTTAAGCTGGGATGTCCTTTGAAAAGCATTATTATATATGAAGAAATTCATTTTAAAATTTACACAGCCAAATCTGATAAGCATATAAAATGTCTGTCTTTTTTTCCAATCATTGAAAATAATTACATTATTTAATAACATAACTGCATGCTTACTTGATAATTAAAAAATACTAAATAAACTTAATGTCATATTTATAGATAATACGTCTTTATCAGTGAATCCGATCAGGTGTTAAATAAAGAGGTCAAGCTATCAGCCAATGTTTGATTTGCTATGGAACTAAAAATGATACGTCTCTTCGGTGTGATTAAATGATAAAAATCTATATTTTTTAGGATTGTTACTATAGGTGCTTAGTTGAAAAAATAATAATTTATTTTGAATAATTTCCATTCATTACAATATTTTTTGATTTTGCAGTGTTTGATTGAGAATATCATTTAATTTTTATAAGAGTTCTGAAATAGACAGCATTTGAAATGTCCAAGAAACTTCCACCATCGAGATTGAACAAATTGAATGCAATCTCTTCTTTTTAGAGTTAGATTTTGTCTTGTTATTATATGCATAATATTTAAACTAAAACGCTTTCTTGAAACCCATGAACAATATTAACTTTTTGTAATTGCTTTAAATTCGTTTCAACTATTGAGGATGTTTATTTAATAGACCACTTCACCTTCAGACAACTAGGCAAAACTTAAGGCAATACAAATTGTTGTTCTATGTCATTTACATTTTTGTCACAAGGCGAGTGAATAGCGATTAATATTATCGTCACTCGAAAGCACTTTACGTATAATTAAATTTGGCTCAGTTCCTTTTGCAACTGACCAACGTTTCACAATCTTTGGTAGGATTGCGAATACTTGACGCGATCAGGAATCGAATGCCGAAGAAATAACGAGTAAGTTACGGAGGAATGAGGAATGAGAACCGTGCAGCCGCGTGGCGCATATCAAACTGTCAACTCAAAATTTTTCAAAATTTGTTGGCCAGGTGATATAGTTATTGTTATTGTTGTTATTGTTATAGACTTTGCGATAATTGTGGCTCGATAATACGTTATTATTATTATCAGCAAATACGCGTTGTAGATACTGAAGAGCGATGCGGCCAATTGAAGAATTAAAAATTGAGTTACTCATACGCCCCGTAGTACTCAATGATGGTCCACGTGCAAATCAAATCAAATAACGAGTGAATACACTCATATTCATATTCATATTCGGTTTATTTCTCAACGCTGAAGAGTGCAACAATAAACAGAGTACAATAATAAATGCGACAATGACACTATTACTATTTATATCCCTCCCTTTCCCCTCTCTCTCGCTCTCTCTGTCTCTCTCTCTCTCTTCACCAGTTGTCCTCCCTCTCAGCTGGATTATGATTAGATTTGATAGTAAGTGAATTAGCTAAATGTGCAACGTTCGTTTGGGGTGTATGTTTAGGTGTGTGTGTGCGAGGGTTGACACTAAAGTTTCACACTTAACGTTCGGCATATCCCTTCACATACAACTCGGGTTCATTGGCTGACGCAAATCTCTTGTTTCGACCAATACTCAGGAGCATGCTCGTACCTATGGCTAGAATCAAGAGTAGTATCAATGTCGAGAATATTCCCTGGGTAAGGCCGGGCGTCAGAAATTCTTCGCAGAGCCAACATTCCTTTGGTACATAGTCCGGATCCAGTGCCGAAAAGTAATCTGTATAGAAGAAATAAAAAATATTTGAAATTGGAGGAATGTAGGCTTAAATATTTAACTATTTAATTAATTTATAGGAATTGAAATAGTTGGAATGGAGGAAAAGAGAGTGAGATATCTAGAGATTATATTTGGAAAAACTTAAATTAACTACAAAACAAAAGAAATATATTTATATACATACTTTATATACCTAAAATTTGTAAATGATAAATGATAAAGTCGGCATATCAAGCCACAACAAATATCGATTACAGTTACGTTATGTTCTTATTTAGGTTTTCGACTAGGTTTCGATTACGCAACATTTTTTATGTTTCCATTTTGAAATAACGGTTTGACTTGACCAATTGAGAAAATTTTAACGATATGCAAATTTGAAAACAAACATTTAAAAATTAACATCTTTTTATGAAAATCAATATTTAATTAAAATTTGGGCAGAAATTAACAATAGATAAAACGATAATTAAATTTTAAATTTTATTTAAACATTTTAATTTTTATCTCAACATAATTAAATATTATGCTTGACTAAACAGAAAATAACCGTTATGGATGAAACGGTTTCTTAACGGTTATTTTGGTTTAATTAATTTCGGTTGTTCGGTATCGGTATTATAAAAAACCTGTTTTTCGGTTATGGTTTCAGTTACGGTTACCAAATTCAATCGATTAATTTACCGATTAACGGTTATGGTTATGGTAGCTGTATTAATCCCTGCTAAAAAAAACATAAATATATAATGTAAACAAAATATAAAATTAGATAATTAATGTTTTGCAAAGGGCTAAGAAATATCAGTCTAGATACACTTAATTATCATTAATTATCATATTTATAAGTACTCACTATTCAAGACGACATCCATGTGGAACATGTAAAAACTGAGACGAGTACCATGCTCCGAATAAGTTGTGAATAATCGACAGCAGAAACTAAACTTTTTGCTGTAGAACAACAAGTCCCGGGGAATGAATGTGATATTGTCGTTGAAGACAATGCGGGAGAGGCGCCAGTTGCCCATGGTGGGCATCACCTGAATGTAGAGGGGACCCATCGAGGAGCTGATTGCCAAAGCGAATCCATTGTGAATATTCGTTTCATCCACAAGAAACACTCGCAATGGGGCGTCGTCAATAATGGTGACTTCAGTGCGTTTATAGTTAATGCTTAAGCCTTGCTTCACCTCTTCGGCCAACACAATCTTTTCAACGGAAACAACGCCCAAATTGTGGCGTAATACGGTCGAAACGGGAGCTAGATTCTTTTCAGCTACTCTGGCCAATTGCCGTCGATTGCCCTTGAGATAGAAGCTATCATGGCGCTGTTTCATGGCCCAAAACTCCTCCGTGTGAGCTGTGTATATTTGGACGAGCGGACACGATTTCAAGTTATTGGAGACAGCTTTCATTAGGTTGTCTGCGAGGAGAGATGGTTAGTCTTAAATTCGAAGCAAATTAAGGATGTTCGTTATTAGTATCTAAATTTTAAATTTTAAAATGAGATATACTATTTAAAAAAATTAATACGAAAAACAAGAATACAAAAAAAGGTGTTTAATATATAAACAAAAAAAAAATAATATTTTTAAAGTTAATCATTGCCAATTTTCAATGTGCACAAGCTTAAAAAAAAGTATGATTTCATGCAAAAAGTGAAGTTTTTGAAGTTTTCAAAAAGTTATAAAACAGACTAGCGAAGAAATTTTTTAAAATTTCATTATTTAAATTGGTTGAAGAAACTTTTTGCAACAAAACATTTTTATTTTGAGACCCAGGGAAAAAGAAAAAAAATTTACTTTTACAAAAACTTAAAATTGTCAATTTGTACTTAATGGATTAAGGAAATTTTTGTATCATTTGAAAGGAATTCAAAAGACCTTTCTAGATTTAACTTTAAGTGTATTGCAAGTACTTTTGACCACCCCAGTATTTGTAATCCGAACCATATTTTCAGAAATATTTATGTGGCTGCTCTTACCATGATCCTTTAGATTGCGATCGGTGAAATTGTAGGCGTGTATTTCGCCCTTTCGACATGTCAGTTCCAGCAATGCTTCCCTCTCCTCGTCCCAGATCACAGGTGAGACCCTGCGCAGTGCAACCAGCGGCTGATGCACCTGGCTGTAGAAATTGAAAGGCCTCAGCTGACGCAGAAATTCAAAGCAGTCCGGCTGCAGGCAACTAAAGTCCTTGGCTGTTAACTACAAGAAACGCGAAGTTCTAAACAATTCTATTTAAATTGCAACTGGCACTTACCTCGGTCGCAAAATAGGCAATAATCATATGTTGTTCTTGCAACGGCCGCAACATTTCGAACAGCATTTTGGTGTTTACAAATTCAAAAATACCCGGAGATTTGGGTCTGCGTGATGCATGCACATGTTGTAGCAGTAAATGTTATTAATTAATGTTGCAAGACTTACAATTCAGCGCCCCAAATGAAAGCGGGCGGTGTCACGGGCAAATCCGCTTTGACATAAGTTGCCACAATTAGAAGGAATTTAATTATATTCATGCTGAAAGAAAGCAAGAGCAAAGTTGTTCACTTGTTTTATGGATAGAAACGATTTGCAATGCCTGCTTAGGGTAAAAATTTGTATTGAAATGTAAATTATATTTATAAATTATTTTTTATTTTATTTCAATTTCATTAAAATTCTATTAATATAAGGCAATGCCTAATGCTTATTAAATTAAGTTGGCGCATTTAAGAAAATATAAAAACTTAATGCATAGCTGTTAGCTTTTTGTCATGATTTAAAGCAGCTGCTGTTTGCAACAAAATTATCTGCATGTTGCTGCAGCAACCGATCAACGCCTTGGATACATGCTGCCAACAATTGTGAGCTGCCATGCTTAGCTACATGTTGCTGTGCGTAAGCTGGCAATAAAGTTGAATTCAGGCAGCAATAAAAGAGAAGAGAATTGAATTGTAAGTAGCGATAAGATAAATAGGAATGCTTATCAAAAGACAAGGTGCGCACACATAACGGTACTCTCTCTCACCAATGCTCAGTCTACAAACGACAATCGCTTCGAATAGTCGCGCGAATATGTAATCAAGTAACTGATAACCAGCTAAAAATTCATTGTTAACATTATTTACTGAGTGAATATTAAGTATACGACACGATTGAATTTCGAATATCGAACTACGGAATGGCGCAGAATACGCGAGATTCGGACTTGTCACAGATAGCGGTCAATGCGAATAATATACCCGATGGTTTGTTTTTTTTTTTGTGTTGCCAACTTGGCCAAAAGTTGAAAGCCCTATTTAATCTTGAATTTCCCCGCAGACAGCGTCGATTGCGGCATCATCGGATTGGGCTGGTGTCGCGGCCCCGCCTGCCAGAAATACGCCCGCCTCCGCACCTTCATCATCGTCCTCATCAGTTCCGGTTTGCTGCAGGGCGCTTGCGAATTGTACTTCCGGGTCTCGGCCAAACAGGCCGCCTTCCAGTACGGCTACAATCCGCTCCTAGTGGGTGAGTAAGCCAAATACTTATCGCAAAAATGAAATGAGTGTAATATTCGTAGGTGTTGGCCTCAATGGTCGAATGGGGCTGAGGTTTTCCAGATAGAGCCAACTTTATCAGTTTTGCGATATTGTTTATGATTTTTAGAGTGTGTGTGTGTCATCAGATATGCAAGTGTGTGTGTGTGTGTGTGTGTGTGTGTGAGTAGCAGTTTATAGAATTTCAAAATGTGTAATCATAACAACAATTGGCCAAGTTGTGGCACATTTTGATCAAAGTTGTCTGAAACGTTTAAAGTTACGATTACTCAGAATCGTCATAAGTATACGCATCTCTCTCTCTCTCTCTATCTCCCTCTCTGTCTGTCTTTATATATTTAACGCATTCTGCCGACTGGCTGAACAATTGCCAATAAAAGCTGTACATATTAAATAAATAATGTTAAATTGAAATGAGAAGCAGGAATTCAACGAGACTGCAAAAATTTTGCTTGTATTTGTTTTTTATAATTTTTTTAAAACTGCAAAAAAGAGACTTTTTGTATGAAAAGGAGGAAAAATGGGTTGAGATAGTAATTTTTGCAGTTTTCAAAAAATTATAAAAAATACAAGCGAATAGATTTTGAAAAAAAAATGTTTGCAGTCACTCTTAGAATTGTTTGAAGAATTTTTTTGCATCACAATATTATTTTTAAAAAATCGAGGAAAACAGTTTCAAAATAGACCTTTACAAGAATTCAAAATTTTCAATGGGTACTTAATGGGTTAAGGAAAGTTTAGTATCATTCAAACGGAACTGAAAAGAAGTTTCCATTGATGGCAAAATGTACATGTAGTAGAATCTAATTATGCGTAGATTTAACTTTAAATGTTGTCAAAATAAATATACCGTCTGGTAATTACTAAGTAATTTTTGTATTATTATACCCGTTACTTATAAAAATAAGTAAAAGGGGATATTGTATTCGTTGCAATGTATGTAACAGGGAGAAGGAAGCATCTCCGACCCTATAAAGTATATATATTCTTGATCAGCATCAACAGCCGAGTCGATACAGCCATGTCCGTCTGTCCGTCTGTCCGTCCGTGTGAGCGCCTAGATCTCAGAGACTATAAGAGCTAGAGCAACCAAATTTGGCACACAGACTTCTATAGATCCCACGCAGGTCAAGTTTGTCTCAAATTTTTGCCACGCACTTTTCCGCCTCTGTTAATTTTCAAAGCACTTGATTCCATTCTTTTCTGTTAAATGTAAACCACCACACGCACAGTTTTCAAGATATGTATAATTTTTTTACGTAATTATCGTTAACTACTATTATTACGCGGTATCATCCTACTAAATCGTAACAAGAGCGGACAAACAGAAAGGTGGTAATGGCTAATTAAAGTTTTTAAAAAATATAAGTGCCTAAAAGCATGCACTAAAAAATATTAAAAAATTCATTAAAATAAGTAACGGGTATCCTAGAGTCGGGCACTCGACTATAGCCTTTCCCACTTGTTTTTGTCTTATTATTTTATAATAATAATTTACTATTGTGTTTTATTGTAGATTGGCTGTTGGTGAGCAGTGGTCTGTTCCAGGCAGTGTTCGCCTTGGCCTTCGCCTACTGGGCCGATGTGTATCATCCGATCAAGTGGCTCGTGGGCACCTTGATGCTCCAGTCCGTGGCCTGTGTCATCGCCGTGATTCCCTCCATCATGAACTTGTGAGTGTTAACTCTTCCACTTTTCTCTCTCTCTCTCTCTCTCTCTCTGTTGACAGTTGATTCTCTGTGTTTAGTGCGGATGGTGTCAAGTCGCAGGATGCCTTGGTGGATGCCAATCTGTGTGCCACATCGCTGGCCCAGTTCCAGAAACTGACGCTGACGGAGGGACAGAGCAGCACCTTGACATTGGCCATGTTGTTTGTGCTCCAGCTGGCACTGGGCATGGGATCCTTGGCCTATTATACGCTGGGAGTCAGCTATATTGATGACAACTCGCTGTCGCAGGACAGTCCCGCTGTTATTGGCGTTATCCTGGCGGCACGGGCAATCGGACAGCAGGTGGGCTCGTTTCTCGTCCTGGGCGTGGGACTGACCCATGTGGGCTGGTGGCTCGGCTGGATTATCTTGGCCCCGTTGATCTTTGTGGGCGCCGTGCTGCTGGGCCTGTTCCCCAAGCGTCTGCCCAAGACGGTGATCCACCAGGCGGCCCAGCGGATCATGGAGCAGACGAATCTGCGCGGCTTTGGCAGCCAGTTCTCCACCTACATGGACGACACGAACTTCTGGCCCTCGCTGAAGCGTCTGTTCTCTAACCGACTGCTCATGCTCAATCTGCTGGGCATCATGTTCCTGCAGAGCGGCGTGCTCAACTTTGACCTGCAGGAGGAGAACTATCTGCAGAGTCGCTTCTTTCTGCCGTACAACGAACAGGACGGTCTCACCCAGGAATGGCGACAGGCGTTCGTTGCCTACTTCCTCAAGCCGCCGGTCATGGCGGTGGGCATGCTCGTCGCTGGCCTGGTCATCTCCAAGGCCCAACTCTCCGCACGCACCATAGTGGGCATCAACATAAGTCTGGGCCTCAAACTGGCCCTCATCTATGTGGGCTATGTCTTCGTTCAGTGCGATGTGGGCGCCATTGCCGGTGTCGTGGGTGGCAAGCTCACCCAACCCTATTGCGCCAGCCAATGCCTCTGCACGCCCACCGCCTTCATGCCCGTCTGCCCGGAGAACAGCACCGTCACCTACTTCTCGCCCTGCTACGCGGGCTGCACCAAGAAGGCCTCCATCAACAGCTTCGAGCTCTACGAGGGCTGCAGCTGCCTGGGCGACCAGACGGCCAACGGTGCGGGCACTTCGCGGGCCACGCCCGGCGCCTGCAGCGCCGACACTTGCCAGACCAAGATCATCGTCTTCCAGGTGCTCAGCATTTCCGCCGCCTTCCTGCTCGGCATGAGCGCCATTGGCAAGACGCTGATTACACTGCGCGCTGTCCTGCCGCAGGACAAGACTCTCGCACTCGCCTTTGAGCTCATGCTTGTCGGACTGTTCGCCTATGTTCCGGCTCATCTCAGCTACGATCTTGTCACGCGTAAGTCCAACTGCCCTTTAGCTTGTCCTTCTTGCTCACATTATTAGTAGGAAACGCGTCTGCGTACGCGTTTGTTAACGAGTCTGTGTCTGCTTCTGCTTCTGCTTCTGCCTCTGCGTTCGCGCTGTTGTCTGCGCAAGCTTTTGCTTCTGCGTACGCGCCTGCATATGTGCTTGCCTTTACATACGCGTCTGTGTCTGCGTTTGCGTCTTCGTACGCGTCTGCTTTTGCGTACGCGTCTGTGTCTGCGTCTTCGTACGCGTATGTGTCTGCTTGTGTCGTCCTTGTCTGCTTCTGCGGACGCGTCCGCGTCCGTGTTTGCGTACGCGTCTGGCTATGCCTCTTCGTACGCGTCGGTTTCTGCCTCTGCGCAAGCTTTTGCTTTTGCGTACGCGCCTGCATTTGTGCTTGCCTTTGCGTACGCGTCTGTGTCTGCGTTCTCGCCTGTGTCTGCGTTCGCGTCTTCGCACGCGTCTGTTTCTGCCTACGCGTCTGCGTTCTCGCCCGTGTCTGCGTGCGCGCCTGTGTCTGCTTACGCGCCTGTGTCTGCATACTTGTCCACGATTGTATCATCCTTGTCTGCTTCTGCCTCTTCGTACGCCTCTTCTGAGTACGCGTCTGCTTATGTGTCTACGTAAGCGCCTGTGTCTGCGTCTGCCGCTGCATGCGCGTCGTTCTCTGCGCAAGCTTTTGCTTCTGTATTTCTGCGTACGCTGCTTCGAAAGCGTCTGTGTCCGCGTACGCGCTTGTAACTGGAAGAGCGTCTGCACCTGCATGCGCGTCTGTGTCTGCGTGCGCGTCTGCGTATATGTATTTATGATATATATATATATATATATATAATATATATGGATACGTCTTCGTACGCTTCTCCGTAAGCGTGCGCTTATGCGTCAGCTTCTGCGTACGCGTCTGCGAATGTTATCATAACTTTCATAACTCTTTTCACTTGGCACTTATAAGTATGTATTCCTTTCTCCACAGGCACCACCTGCGTCTATTGGGCGCCCAACTACGAGCGCTGTCTGCTGCGGGAGACGCCCAAGCACGGAAATATCCTGGACATACTGACAGCCAGTCTCATATTGGTGGCCGTGTTCTTTGACGTGCTGGTGTTCATATTCGCCAAGGGTCTCAATCTCTACAATTGCAAGGTCACGGACAATGATTACACACCCTCGCTGTATGCCCCCGTGCCGCATGAGGATTCCGCTTCCGTGCCTGCCTCGACACTGCCCAGAGGTGGCAGTCCCGAAACGGCAACCACGGCAGCTTCGGGTTCGCCCATGCATCGTCGGGACGCACCACAGGCTCTTGATTTGCGACCCGAGACAACTGTGTTCCGACATCCCAGCTCACTGACCAATTCCTCTGGAGCTCAGAGCATTGTGGAGCCCAATGGCAGTGGAGTCACCTACGCGCAGGTTGTTTTTCCGCCCGACAAGCGCAAACGCGACGATGGCAACACGAGTCCAAAGCGCCTGGCGGTGCCCGCCAATGTCCCACTGCATCATCTCTCCGAGTCGGATGTGCGTGCCCAACTGGGCACCCTCAAGTCCTTTAATCCGGCCAAGCCGCTGCTGGAGGAACATCCCCACCAGGCGGAGGCAGGTCACGATGTGGCAGGAAATGCCAACATGGATTCCCTGTCTCCTTCAACTGCCGTTAATGCTTCGAATCAGCAGGAAGTTCCGGACCTTAGACCCCAAAGTCCTGAAACTGACTTTTAAGGATATCCACAAATTGTTTTACTATTCATTTCCATTTCGATTTTTATAACTTTAGTTTGTATATTTCAGCGTTTTGTATTGTTAGCATTTACATTTGTTAATTTATAGCATTAAAACTGTATTATAATCCATTTCATGTCAAAGCATTTCAGTGCTGACCTAAGAGATACCCTGTAATAATATATCCTATTAAGAGTTAGCACTCAAATACACAATTATCATAATCATATTACATAATCTAAACGAATAACAGTAAATAAACACACACATACAAACATGTTGCTTCTTCTTTCTTCTCGTTGATAGAGAGTTTAAAGGACATCGATTTAGGCCTTGATTTAGTCCTGGATTTAAATTAGCTGTTGCAGAAACTTAAGGCTTAAAATTGCTTCTCAAAATTTCATGTCCTTGCACATCTTGCCAGGAGTCGGCGCATTCAATTAACTAAGATGAATCCTTCAATTGGCATTAAAGGATAATGGGCTTATCTAAGAATCGGAACTTGAAAATTTAAATAATGGTCCAAAAACACAAATTCCTTGATAACTCGAAAAAGAACAGGTCTATCAAAATGTCCTTTGGTCAATGAGAACTATTTGGCAACGAAAGGACATCCTCGCAGTCCTTATTTTTCTATAAAAAATTTGAGCCATATTTTTTAGGAAAATCCTGGTAAGTCTTGAATGCCATCCATAGTCCTGCTTGCTGTGATTACGAAATGAAATTTTTATTTCATATTCGTAAGAATAAAACGGATATGCTTTTTCCGAAATTCACAGTATTTTGTTTATATCCTTTAGAATTTTTCTCCTTTTAGTTTTCGTCCTTGCTTCGAGTAAAACTGAAATCCCGCATAAATTCCCAATTAAAAGAAATTTGTTTTGTTTTTTAATTTTTGTTTGGTGTTTATTATAATTATATTGTTTTTCCTTTAGTTTAATATATATATATTTATATGTTTTGCATTTGATTTATTTGTTTTAATCTTTTGTTGATCTCTTACAAACTAATTAATAAATTAATAGTTAGACTTAAAAAACTTACTTAACGCGTCTAAATCAATCATGGGGAGCAAAAATAAAACATGAAAAGCAAACGCATGACAAATGTCCTTAAATAAAAATTAAAAAAAAATAATAATAAAGAAAAAAAAAACAAAAGAATACTTTAAAACAATTACTTTAGTTGGATGGCTGCGACAGGGTTGCCACCTGACCTGATCGATCGAATGTGCCCCGTAGATTGACAAGTTTTGTGCATTTGATTGTAGAGTATCTCTCTATAGTTAAATTATCGTAATATTTGAGTCAACTGTGGCTTTTACAGACCCTTTTAGCCGACCTTAGACAAATTGAGTCTCCGCAGGTGGCGAGTTGATTTTCAATTGTTGCAACATCATCGATATGTGTGTTGCAAGGATACAAAACTTGTGGCGTCAACGGGGCACAGTTCGAATCGGGGGGCAGGTGATCAACACACTTTCTCTGTTATTATTTAATTATGTTTATGCTTTCAGTTAGCTAGTTAATGCTCTTCTGTTGTTGTTGTTTTAATTATGTTTTGTTTTTGTAGTTGTGGCTATGTGGCAGAGAGTTGAGAGTAACAGAAATCTTACAACAGATTTGTTTTCTTTTCGATTATACAAAAATTCGAAATTAATATTAATAATTATCAACTAAAATATTTGCAATAACAATAAAAAATAGGACGACTTTTGCTTAATAATATACATTTCATATTAGTATCTTCTATATCTTTTTCTTCTTCTTTATGCATGCTTTTTTTTATAGATATTATAGGAGTGGGGTATGTTGTTTTTTATGGGCATGTTTGGTGCATACTTTTTAAGTTTTACACGCACTTTCAATTGCTGTTTGTTTTCAATTAGTTTTCAAGTTTCACACATACTTAAATATATTTACAATAATTGTATTTTTTGTTTGTTTATTTTAATTTAATTAAATTGAAAATTATGTTTGTTTTGCATGCATGTTTGTGTTTTTGTGTAAAATGAAGAATATTCTAAAATTGCTACAACATTTTCTAAGCGAGTGTGAATTGTGATTTTAATTCATATTTTTTGTTTTCTTCAATTAATTTGAAACATGTTTTTGTTTAGTTTATCCATTTGCTTGGTTTTATCATCTTTTACTAGAAAAATGATAATTTAAATTATATAAAAATATCAGTTTACATTTATACGTATTTTATAATCAGTGTGTTTTTTGTTTTAATTTTTTAATATTTTTCATATCAATTAGAATTAAGTGAATAAAAATTGTTGAAATCTGTTGTATGACTCTCAAGTGTTTCTTTTTTTATTATTATTGTAATTTTTTATGTATCTTTTTTAGCGCTTGCTTCGATATTTTCTTGCTTTGCTTTTTTACAATTTACAATGCACAATGCAAATTATCACATATTTTTCATTTCTATATTTTTCTTTTTCAATCCAGCTTTCCCATGCACAATTGCCAACTATATATTTAATCATCTTTTTGCATTTGTTGTTACATTTTTCTGTGATGGCTCAAATTCTACTTCTATAGTTTTAAGTATGTTTTTGAGGCCAATTTTGTATGTATTGTGTGTGTGTTTTTTTTTTATTATTTGACTTGCACAACTTCCTTCGAGCGTTAATAACATGAAACAAATTCAATTCACAAATAAACAAAAAAAAAAGAGAGTTTAAAATTAAATAAAACAGAAATTGATGTATGTTAAACGGAAAACTGAATGTTAAAATGCGCAACAGCGCTCTGTTAAAAACAAATCTCGCTGTTAAAAGCGCTCGTTAACAGATTGTTAACACGCAGTCTATCCGTCTATGTCTATGTATGCACGTGTGTCTGTATGGGTGTATACATGTATATATGTGTGTGTGTGTGTGTGTGAAGGTATGTGTTAAACAAATATCACAATCGAGAAATTAACAAAATGGCGGCTGCAGCAGTTGCTACCGTAACAGCAACAGCTCGCAACTTTAACAGCAAACAGCTCGCAACTTTAACAGCAGCATGTTATGCTTCCTCCTTCTACCTTCTCTCTTTCTCTTTTTAGCTTTTTCAATTGAATGTTTAAGCTTTTGTAATACTTTTGTATTTGTTGTTGTTAAAGTTGCTGCTAGCGTTGCTGTTGTGGAGTGGAGTGGGGGTGGGGGGCTGCAGCTCTATCTCTTTCGCTCTGTCTTGATTTCATGCAGCATTGTTGTTTTCTTTTTTGTTTTTTGTTTTTGGTTTTTGTTTAGCTACAACAAATTTCGACAAAGTTGAGTTGACATTTTCATTATTTCGACATTCCAGTGCCCAGGACAAAGGGCCGCCTTGCATTTTTAAAAGTTACGAGTAAAACAAACTAACAACAACAAACAGCTTAGGACATTGGTCCATTTGTGCTGCTGACGACGGCCGCTGCTGCTGCTGCGACGCCGCCGCTGCTGCTACCGTTAACCGCTGTCTGCTGCTGCTGCGCTGCATCAACAACTGCAACTGCTGCGTCGACGACGATGCCGCTGCCGACGCTGCTGCTGCTACCATTCTCGGCACTGCCATTGGCGACTGATGTCGCTGGACTGGTCGCTGCCGCTGCCGACGCTGGCGCCGCTGCTGCGACTGCTGCTGCTGTTGCTGTTGGCGGCGCTGCTTGAATTGCTGGCGTTGCGGGCGGCGCTGCCAGTTGCAGCTGCATTTGCAACTGTTGCAGCGTCTCTGGCGTCATGTTCGATTTGAGTATGTTATTCTCCAGCTCCAGATTGGAGATCTTATCCATCAGCTCGGAAATGCGCTCTTTCAAGACCTCAACCTCCTCACGCACCGCAATCATGAGATGCGATTTGACCAGATCCTGAAAATATAAATAATGTAAAAACATGTTTAGTTATATTCATTTGCTTATTTGTTATCAAAAACTATATGTACATAAAAACGGTCTGAGCTGATGTTTGGATCAAATATGTTGTGTGATCTCTGCGTAAGTCATGTTACTTTACAACATGTCGATCGAACATGTTGTATAACAGCGCACTGTAGTCTGATCTCTGCGCATGTTATGTTAGCTTACAGTCACGGTTGCCACAATTGGCGTTTTTGCGCTAAAACTGGCTAATTTATTTCCTGTTGTTGCAATGGCACTTTTTTTTCGATTTGACTCTTTTTTTCGTCAGTTCAGAATCAGTTATTTTGTATAGTTTTATACATTTATTTTTATTTAATAACATAATCACTAGATTAAATTGAAAAAGTGAAATAATATTTTTTGTTTAATTAAATACAAAAATAACATGAACTGCCTAAAAAAGTTCTGGCTTTTTTTTAGTCAATTTGGCTCTTTTTTTCTTAATTTGCTTTTGGCTGAATCAGATATTTTTAAGTGGCAACCTTGCTTGCAGGTGCAACAGTGCGTTGGCAATAATTACGACAAATCTATCGATTTCATGGCGCTCTCAGAAAATTGCGAAAAATCAATGGCAACGCATTTAAATACTATGTACTTTTGTTTGATGGCGACCCATTCATAAATCATTTTCGATGTTTGCTCACCGTGTGGCGTGTTTCAACAAAAAGCGCAAAGCAATTTCAACGAAAACTGGCTGGGGGGATAATTTCGTGGCACAATGTCAATGCCAACACGCCACGCGTGCCCGTGAGTGTCATGAGAATTTAGTAGACGGCTAAATACCAAGTTAGAAGCAGTAAAATAAAATAAAACAATGACAGATTTTGTTGAACTGTCGCCACATTTCCCTGTCCCTTTCTCTTTCACTTACACTTGCCGCAATTTCGTTGCATGTGGCACGTGTATCACCAAATGGACAGGTGAGATTTTTCCTCTTCTACCTCTCAATAAATACAGCTGTTGACAAGAGAGTGCGTTTTCCTTTTTCATTTTCTTTTCTATAAATACACGCATTTTACTTTTAACCATTTTCACAGCTGGCCTGATTTTCACTCTTTGCAAAATGCCATCAAGTTGTCCATAAAAAGTGTCCGAATGTTCTCGATCTCGACCAACAAAGGAAAACAAACAGCAAAAATGGCTTAAACAATTTTTGGTTGCCACGTTGATACATCGCGCGCGTTTCACGCGCGTTTCGTGTGCGTTTCGTGCGCGATTTTCTTAGTCATCAATTGTGGCAAATAGAAAAAGAATTATGGGCATGAGAATATGAGGCATGGCTGTTTCGTCTCGCATGTTCTTCTGGCCGGGCCAATTGCCAAACACTCAATACTTGTTCTCTATAAATATTTGCACGTTTTTCATTGTGCGAATTTTGCAGGGATTTGAAATATGCATAAATCTGTCAATGAAATGCCAAAAATAACAAAAGAATATATTCTATATTATGTTAATTTGCCTATAGATGTTATTTTTGGCAACAACAGTGTATATATCAATTATGGCTTGGTGCGCATAAAAAATAAATAAATATCAATCAATTTGTTGAGTGCAAAACTGGTTCAAACTGGCTTGACTTATAATATTTATTAAGTGACAAATTTTAGTCACAAAAAATATGATTTTTAGGGGATTTACTTAGACAAAAATAAAAAAACATTTAATCAACATTTTGGGGAGTTGAATTTTGTTTGTCTGTTGGAGTTGAGAGCTGTGTTGAATTTCAAGTCGTCGGGTCGAGGTTCAGAGGTAGACACAAAACTCATCACGCTTTTTTTTTGGTTTTTTCTTTCTTCTTTTTCTTCATTTTGGTTTTTTTTTTTTTTGGTTGCACTTGCTCAACACACACACACATACAAATATGGCGACTAAAAGGCGTCTCTTCACTTGTTCCATGTGCTCTTTGTTGTCTTACTTTTGTTTTTTTTCTGTCTTGCTTTTCTTTTCTTTTCTTTTCTTTTCAATTTTTGGCTTTGTACAAAGGAATTTTGGCTTGTCAAATTGGCACGAAAAATAAGAAAAAAAAATCACATAGATTGACAGTTTTGAGATGCGTTTGACAGGCTAAAAGGTTTTCTTTTTTTTTTTTTAAGATATGCACAAAAATCAATAGAACTGCAAGGTGAAACTTCCTCTCATGCCCCGTCTCAGTCTCTCTCTGTCTCTCTTTCTATCTACTGCTCTCTTATATGAATATATGTTTTTTTTTGTCTTTGTTTCTGGTTGTAGATGATACATACTTTTGCATTTGGCACCATAACGTAGCAGGGACTGTCGTAGCCCTTCTGCCAAATCTCGTAGAGCCAATTTTCTGGCTGACGTAGTGACATTGTGCCCATCATTTTATTTGCTTTTCTTTTATTTTTTGTATTTAAACACTAATATTTGGTATTTAACTTTTTGTTCTTTCTTTGTTTCTCTCACTCAGTCTTTTGCATCGAGTATTTTACTTTTTGTACACTTTTCGCACACTTTAATTATTTGTGTTATATACGAAGATTTATTAATTTAAATCACAGTTGCAAAGATTTTTTTTTATACTTTTTTACTTTGCTTTTGCTTGATATTTTTTCAGTGTGTCCGTTTTTCCGTTTTTTGGTTTTGCGTTGTGTGTTTGCGTTGAAAGTTCAGCAATGACTGAATTCGCTGCGTAGCTTTTGGTAATTTATGAGACCGGCGCAGAGCTTTTGCATTTGCATTCGAAGAGCTTTTTTGTATGTTGCTTTTGCTTGCATCAAGTTTTAGGCTTAACTTTATGATTATGCTTCTTCTTTTATACTAAGTATATATTTTATTTGTTGCTTGAGTTTGTATTCTTAATTCAGAAAGTCTCTTTTTGGCTTGCACAAATACTTAAAAAACTTATTAGCAAGTATTTTATAAAAATGTTTTTATAATTATTTTTTTTTTTATTAGAATTTTGTTTAGCGTGTTGCGGGTTGCGAGTTGAACTGGCGACTGAACGTCTGCTCGCAATTATCGTCCGATTTTATATAAAATGGCAGCGCCGTTTTTGTCTTCACAGAGAGAGCAAGAGAGAGGGCGAGGAGAGAACGCGGGAGAGCGAGCACGCGGCGAGAGAGTTCGAGAGAGCGGCGGCCTGTCTGTATCTGGCAGATACTTTTTTTTTTCGCTTTATTTTTTGGGAGTGCGCGCCATGTTGCGACAGCTACAAATACAGCTGTGTGTGCGTGTGTATCTCACAGACGGGTGTGTATCTTCATCTATAAGTATTTTTCGCTTCCAACCATGTTGTTGTTGTTGTTGTTGTTACTCTCTGTTTGTTTTGACGCGATTCGCCGTCGCGACCCATCTTAATAATTTACATGCTTTGATTTATTCATGTACTTTTATTTACTACAGCAACAACAACAAGACTACGCATAAGCGAATTTCTACCATCATTAGCAATTAAATTTTATTTTTGTAATAAATACATATACAATACTTATTGGTATTTACTTATGCGGAGTTTTCGTTTTCGGCCTGACAAATTTTGTGGTTATTTCTTTTGTTTTTATTTTTCGATTTCTTTTGCTTTGCTGTTTCGTTGACACTTTTGCGCTGCGACGCAAAAACTTTACGACAATTTATTGCTGTTTTTTTTTTTGTTGTTTTTTATTTTATGATAAAAGACAAAAAACAAACCAAATACTCAACTGAGCGGAGAGCGAATGCCGCTACGCGTTCTTATAGATACTTTTGAGCGAAACATGCGGTGGTTTTCAACAACAACAACAACATGGTGGTGTTGTTGTTGATGGTGGTGGTGGTGGTGGTGGTGTTTTCTACCTTTTGCGCATTGCGTTTTATGCTGAGAGCACGAAAAAAATAAAACAAAATAAATAAATATAAACACTTTCATCGAAGTTTGTTTTGAGTTGAAATTGAAATGCAGTTTATATAATCGAGTCAATTGTTTCCGCTTTTGGGTGGAGAACAGAAAAACAAACCAGTAAACACACACACACTAAATTCAAGGGCTCGTAAATTTGCAAAACAAATTGTTAAAAACAACAACAACAAGAAGAAGAACAACCACAACAACTGTGTTCAAATTCAACACATGTTAACATGGAACGTATCGATTTCATGCGCATGTCGAAGAAACCTTCTTGTTTTCCCCACCAACCCAAAGCAAAGCTCAGCACATACAGATACAGATACAAATACAGCTACAGATACAAATACAGCTACAGACACATTCCCATAAATTCATAAACCCAAGTCGAAATATTTCCCATAGAGCAAAAAGCCGGCAACGAATTGTAAGAAAAACATCCGCGTTAAAGCGGCAAAAATTGTTAAAAGAAAAAAAAATTTAAGTAAACAAATATGTAATAAATGAAAGAAAAGCAAATAAACAAACAACAGCAACAACAATTAAATGCACATTTGTACAAACAAATAAGTAATAACTCTCGCATCTGAACAATTCGTTCTGTGAATGAGCAGAAAGCAAAGTGAATTTGCAAACTGACAACTGCGTAGAATTCATAGAAGGAAACTTTTTAGCATGACATAAGAGCATAAAACAGTTCCAGTGCGGAAAACTTTAGATAACAACTCTGGGCATTATGGGCTTAAAAAAAAGAATAACAACTGTTCAGACATTTCAAAGCATTATTCACATACTATATTCTATTGAAATTTTTCCATCATTCAACTATCGATTACAAATGAAATGTTAACGTGGCACTGTTAAGCTTAACATAACATGTCAATGTTGATAACAGCTTGCTAAAATGCTTTTAGGAAATGTTTAGTCAACAATTTAACGAATTTCTATATTGGAGGGCAGACAATATTAAAGTGGGATTGTGTTCATTCAAAACAAATGATAAGTATTACTGATGAATCTTTTCTAAAAGTGGTGTGTAGGGGGCTACAGAAATACAATTAAGTGAACACAAGCCCCTAGAGGCAGAGACTCCCCCGCATGACATAGTTGAAAAGTGATTAAAAAAAAAATGATTGTTGTAAAAGCGTGTGGAAATTTTAGTTTGTTGTTTACAAACAAAAATATAAATAACAATTGCAATAAAAGTCGCTGCATCGTGCGGAAAATTACAACAGAATTTCTATTATTTTTATTATTTGATTGTTGCTGCTTTGTTTTTTCGATTTGAATTTGGCACGCTGTCAACGCGTGTAAAGCGAGGAAGGGAACGAGATGAAATGGAAAAACTATAGAATTATTATATAGATGTATATTCAATGGATTCCGCGTTGCCAACTTATACTGTGTTGACCAATTAAAGAGCACGATATTCCAGCCAAATCCAATTCAGCTGCTGAATCACATTACGGCGCGTGTGCGGTGTATAAATTAATGGATTGCAGCCTCTCAACATGGACTTTGAGCCACTGTAAAACTGCAACTGACGCGCGATAAGATAATTGAGCAACGGGTTTTTCAGTCTTATCAATAGACACCATCATGAATTTTACTAAACACAAAAAACAGATGTGCTTATAAAACATTCCCGTAGACATGCAGTCTCCCCAAGTGAAGGTTAACGCAGGGCAGTAGTCTACTAAATTGTTTAGAAAAAAGGGGGCTCTTTAAGTTTAGTGTATATTAAAATTGTTGTGCAAATGGGCACATGTTTTGAAACAGCGACTAAGGTGTAAACAATTGAAATAAGGTTTAGGTAATGCCATTTACAAATGAGTTGAACAAAGAGCCCCGTTACGTGACCATGGAGGACTTGTCAAAGCTAATAAAGTGACTCACAAGAACAGACACAAATACAAATAAATCAAAGACTGTTGAGAACTTTTAGTATGGATTGTAAATAAGAGTTATGAGTTTAAAAAAAAGAATCAAACGTGATTTCTGAGTGAATTGAAAAATTCTAGACAAAATTATTATAAATTACTTTTTAATTTCATTTTATTAGGAGACAAGGACATAAGAGATATATACGTTAAAATTTTTATTATTATAACTCAATTTTAATTTTGGTTTTATTAACATACAAACACGTATATTTTAATATATTGATAAAAATGGTTTGTATTTTAAAATTTATATTTGAAAAAAATTTACAAATAAAATGACTTATTTTTTTAAAATTTAAAATGTCAAAGAAAATGTGTAAAATTGAGATCTGTTCATAACTGATCTGTTCCACTCTCTCTTTCTCTCTCTATCCATTATGTAAAACACGGCACCTGTCTTCATCGCTTTTCAAGATATTTTCCGTGCATTTCCCATGGCAAAATTGTTTGCCAAGAAACCACAAAGCGACTTCACAGATGATTTTGATGTATTGACAGCTGTGCCATTTGTTGAATTTGGCAACGATTTTACCGTTTGGTGTGCCGTTATCAATGGGGCACATCAGGCCAAACGGAACTGGACAAACTGAACTGCCTATAATCAGTTGAAAATGCCTTATCGCTGAGAATTTTGCCTCGAACTTGTTTAAGTCAGCATTTAAACAGAATAAGAGGGAATATAAAGACAGCAATAGGGAGACAGAGATAGATAGAGAGAGATAGAGTATTTGTTTTGATTTTGGGCAAGTGGCCGAGTCGCATTTTTAATTGGCATTCTCTATGGGGACTGCTGACGTATCGAGTGTGTTTTGTTTGCTGCTAAATGGCCAGCAATTGAAATTCATTAAAAACAAATCAAATAACGAAACAAAAAACGACAAAAATGTTCAAGTATAAAAATTGCTTATAAATTTGAGTAGCAGTAACAGACGTGGAGGGGAATAAATAAATAGTAATAGTTGATTAACTATCAGCTCATCATAATCATCATCAGGGCTGTTTCAGTCTCGTTATCAGCTAGTCCGATTGTCTGGCAAGCTTATCAGCTGCACACACTCTTTGCGTGATTAGCTCAAAGGCAAATAGATCACAATGGCAACGAAGTCGACTGAGATTATTCCGTATTCTATAATCAACAATTAGCACATTTGTTTACCCACAAAAACAAACGGCACAACAGGTAAACAAACAGATTTATGTTAAATCGTGAGTTTCAGACTCTCTCAGAGTTCTATATATGTATATTATTTTTTGTGTATGCTAATTTTGTGTTTATCTCAGGTAGCGCATAAATATACATATATATATATACCTGAAAAAGATATTTGCATTTGTATCTTGACATGCCTAAAATACACTTGTGTACTTATAACAAATAGAGCTTCCAATTGCTAAGTTCTCTTGTTATATGCATAAGAAATTAGTATATGATTCGTCAATAACTGAACAGCTTCGTTACATAGTATCTATAAAGTATCTGTTCAACTATAGATACCGCTTATCTACAACTCATATTAGTGGTTTGCTTCTGGGGCACGTGTAATCAAACAAAAAGTCAGTCTTATACAGCAACAGCTACACAGAACTCAGATACTCTATGAGTATATATTATAGATACATTGAAGAACAGCTGCTGACTGCAATAGTCAATAAGCCAATTGTATCTACGAGTAGCATATTGCATAGACCCAATCAAAGGAAATACTAATAAAATGCTAAACGAGCTCAATAGCAGCAGTTTCAACAGCCCTGAGCTGAAATAATATTGGCAAAGACTACGACACAATAAAAAAGGTTGTTTAAGAATTATATGACGAAAGATTCTATATTCAAATGAAACGTATAATATGTATTACTGATAATAATAAATATGCTACAATATATATTATTGTTTTTTGTATCTCAAAAATCAATAAAAAATACAAGTACTATGTATCTGAACAAAAACTGATAATCTTTTTAATAAGAAAACTTTCACATCTCAATTCTAGACTTAATATTTTTGCCAAAAAAAAAAAAGAAAAAGTATCTTCTGCATCATGTCAATTAGAGATCTTTTAATGCAATTTGATAAATTACTGTACACATGTTTATTCGAAAAATCAAATGTAGCTAAGAAATTGGGTAATTAGCTTTAATGAATTAAGCAAGTGTTCTGCGAATTGTGTGTAATTAAATTGCATTTGAAACTACAAGTTATGTGCCACCCACGCGACATTTGGTGGGTGGAAAATGAGGAAAAATGGGGAGGGGGAGATGACGCATTTTGATGTGATCATAAAATAAAAACTTTTCCTTTCGCATTGAAAATGTTTGCTGAAAGCTTGCCAAGAATTTTAGAAAAACCAACATGAACACAAATATTTTGGTCATCTATAATATGTATAAGAAAAAAAAAGAAAGAGATTTGACAGCTTCAGCCTACGTATTGTGCGGATAAAGATATTTGCCAAAGACTTTGACAGTTCTAAATTAGGTTGATCGGTGCCGAAATAAGAAATATTATTCACACATTTCTTTCAGGAAGACGGCGGCAAAATACAAAAGGAAACTTTGATAATTGCACATGACACTCACATTTCAAATACATAGAATAATTTCTGGTTACTTTTTGGCCTTAACCCAAAAATTGAGATAATACGTTGAAATTGGAATGGTTACAAGGATATATGCGAGTTAGCTAAAGAACAATAATAAATTGAAACTACAATCAGATGTATGTACAACTAGTGAACAACATAATAAACAATCTCATTTGCCGCAGCTCATTTTCATTTATTTTGAAAATACAAAAAAATTCAGGTCAATGGGAAAGTTTATTCAACCGCCACGGGCAAAAATAAACTATAAGCAAAATAAATATAATATATGCTTATTTTTATTTTATTTTTTTTTGTCTTGATTGTGTGTAGAAAGGATGCGCAGTTAATGGCTAGACACGTGTAGCTAATAAAACATATGAAGAGCAGATGATTTTGACATGCCAAAGTTCCAAGACAATTTTAGGTAAACTATACAATTTATAGAATTGCAAACTAATCTAAGATAACAAGAAAAATCTATTGTCAGATATCGAATGCCAAATGAAAAGGATACTAACTAAACACACTCTATGAGCTCATCAATCAATACTATCGTAATTATATTATAACAATCGCAATTATATTATAATCAATCCATACAATAAGGATCTCTTTCAATGTATTACACATTTCAGCACAGATTGATGATACTCTCTTTTATTGTAGAGTATACCAGATTTATGATCTGCTATTTTAGTTTGTGTGACCTCGGATCTAAACGAAAGGGAACCTCGAGAAATGAACATGCGTCAACACAGCCAACAATTTGCCACGTTTGGGGACACACTTAAAAAAACAACTCAGTTAATTGCCACACGAGTGCGGCGCCTTCAACCAATTTTGTGGCTAGCCATCATTTACAGCTAATTTGCGCATTCGAATGCAATTAGCGGGTCTCGTCTGTCTGGGACAGAGTTTGGGTCTCAGTCTCAGTTGTGCAGAGTCTGGGCTAAAGATAAAGATACTTTACTACCTGTGCCACATGCTAATCCACAAACTGTTGGTCATAAGGCAAATCGTAAATTGTAAATCGCTTCATGTGTCTGTCCTGTCAGACAACAACAACACCAACTGTTTGTGTTGCAACTGCAACAGAGAGAGAGAGAGACAGACAGATCTCAACTGCCTGGCGAGTTGAGTTAATTGCATTTGTAATTTATTTTGGTGCGCTTCAATTTGTGTTTGACCGACAGTTGCCAGCAGAAACTGATCTGATGGATGCATTTTGATTTACTTCTTTGATCACATTTTTAAGTGAAGCTTTAAATTGCAGTGAGATTTACATGCTTGACAGACTGTAAAAAGTTGTTAGATTTAGTTTAAATATCATTTGCTTTAGTTGATTGTTTAGCCAGAATAAGATGATCGAGAGTTAATTAAATGAACAGCCTCTCTAAAGATACACATCTTTAGTTGAATTTTTTTTAAGAGAAGTAATTATCTGTACAGTTGATATTTTATTCTTAAATTTAAAACTTTATATTTTATATTAAAGTCAAAGCAAACAGTCAAATTGTTATACATAGTTTCCAACTCTATCACTTCTATTTATATACCAATTCAAAGTGCCTCTAATTGTTATGGTACGATTCTTTTTTATATTTACGTATGACACTATTTATGGGCCCGAAACGAGCTTTGCTTATCACATTACAGCACTCCCCAAATAGTTCTCGCTCTCGCTCTGCCTCTGAATTGCTTGCTCTCTCACTCCAACTCTCTTTCATTCATTCATTCTTTTTGCTCTCCACTTTGGGCTCCTATGCATATCACAAATAGTTCGTAAACAAATAAGCCAACAAAGAGGAATGAAAAATACAGGCAAAGAACACGCAGAAAATTAATGAAAATTTGAACAGGGCAACAAAAACAACAACAACGAGGGCTCACCAAACACAACACAGCCAAAAAATAAAAAAAGGAAAAAAATGAAAAAAAAAAAAATTATTATGAATTATTCAAGGCCAATGATTGAAGGCAGAAAACACAATAGCAGCAGAGACCACTATTATTTCATACTGTATCGGACCCTATTTACAGTGTGGAAGTCTGATGATGATCTGATGATATATGCGAGGGTTGTCGCAAAAGTACCTCAGTAAAATTGACATTGGTGGTCCATGGTTTGTTTATTTTATTGATTTTATTTGTTCGATTTTTTATTAATATTATTTTTAAATAGGTAGTTGATGTTGAAATCATACAAGCCACACATTTATTGGGTTATTAAATTTTTTAGTAATAGAAAATATATTTGAAAAATTGCTATTTGTGTAAAATTGAATGTAGCGAAACATTTGAAGGATTTATGAGAATAATTGTAAAAACAAAATGTTGAACAAATATATATAAAATTTACTAAGGTAAAACAAAATTTCTTTTATTTATGAATTTACACGAAAAGAATCAGAATTCTCTCTCTTATTTAGTTCAGCTATTTTGAGAACAGCCCTCGATTATCATGCTCTATGTGCCTGTGTTGTTGTATTCTCATCTCATCGCATCATCACATACATAGTTAATGCGAAATATTTTAATTATTTTGTTTTGCTAGTCAAACTTTTTCAGTTTCTTGTTATTCTTTCCTTCTTTATTATTTTTATTTTTATTTTGCTGTCGGTTTCGTTTTAGCTATTTTTGGCAATCAAAAGTCAAAAGATCGCTTTAAGTTGTTTTGATCGAGCCCCCCTTTAATGATCAAGTAGTTCTCGATGCTCAATTGATTTCTCTTCTATGGAATATTACATTTTTTCTTTATTGAAATTCATTGAGAACATTGACAATTGTCTGGAAAAATTTCAATTTGATATAGACACTCGTTTATAATTGACTTACGCAGACCATATGTGTTTTCATTTCATATTATTGTTTTGATTATGTTTGCTTACCTGCAAAGAGAAGAGAGAAGAGAATGAGAAAAAATGTATCAAAAAGAAACAAAACAAATTGTAAATTATATATTCTTAAAGAATTCGTGGAAAAAGAGACAGCAAACTGTCAACAGCTGATGATATAGGGAACCATGGGAGATCATAAAAATATTTCCTTTTTTTCACATTTCAATTTTATTAATTTCCTCTGAAGACTAATTATAAAATACCCATCAAGCAAATTGAACGTGGCAGAAATTTGTTGTTTTTCCCCCATTTAGTTTTTCTTAGCTAAATTATTAACGCGGAAGCAAATGAACGAGAAACGCGTCGTGTTCAGTTTATATAGATTTTATTGAGCTATAGAGAATCGTGCACGTTTTATAGACATGATAAATATGCACATATATATTTATTATATATCATAGTCTGATATTAAGTATAAATGTCAAACGCAGGCATATTAATCATAGATTTAATGCCAAAAGAGCCTTTATATATTATTGTATCCTCATTACTCGAGACTTGCATTCTACTAAATTTTTTCACACTCAATACTTTATGTGAATTCTTTGAATATTTTCAAATTTATTTTTATTCAGAGGGCAGTACGATTTGCTGAATTTTATCGTGAACAGGGGCTATAACTTTCTATAAGTGTATTATTTCTTCTGTTTTGTCTACATACAGTTGCGGTCAAAAAAATAGTAGTGCATGCAATGTAATTACAAAAACTCAAAATTGAAGGACTTTTAATTTATCCAAATTTTTTATTTAGTTTTTTTAAGATACGTGATTATATTATAAATCCATCTGAGAAATCAAAGATAGTGAACAGTTATTATTTTTCGACTTAGAAATTTTTTTCTTGAAATAGTCTGAAAAATGGTCGGTCAAAATAATAATAGTGGTAAATATGTTCTTATAATTTAATGATGAAAACGATCCAAAATTTTATTTTTTGTTATTTAAAAGGTTAGATATGTTAAAGGCACTCAATAATTAACAAATTTAATACTTTGTTGTGAAGCTTTTATTTCCAATTACCGCCATACAGCGACGGATCATGGAATCCACCAGGATTTGACATCGTTCTGGATGTATTGAGGTCCTGGCGCTATTAACGATCTCCCAGAGATGATTATTCTTTGTTGATTTATGCTTGGCAATATCCCTCTTGATATCGGACCACAAATTATCAATGGTGTTTAGATTGGGGGACCGTGGTGACCACTCCACTACATTAACCTTTTTCTATGCGAACCACTCCTTGGCAGATTTGCTGGTATGATTTGGTTCGTTGTTCAGTTGGAACTTCCAAATGAACGGCATATCATCCGAATAATGCAGTAGCATAATGTCCTGCAAAATTTTCACATGTTCGTGTCTCTCCATTATGGTTTTGATCCAATATATGGGTCAAACCCCGAAATGTGAAAATGCGCCCAGATCATTATTCTCGAACCACAATGTTTGACGGTCTTGCAGGTGAATCTGGACTGATATTCGGAGTTTTGTGGATACCTTACATGTCGTCGAGACCCTCGACCACAAAAAAAAAATAATTTGGACACATCCGACCACTAGAGGTTTCTCTATTTCTCAAGGGCCAATTCGGATGTTCCTCAGAAAACCGAAATCGGATTTGGACAGGTATTGTTTTTACTGACGGAAATTTTCTCGAGCTTCTTTCTGCCAGATTATTATTCCACAAACATCTAAGAATGGTTTCCACACTTAGGTCCATACGTAACCTCTTTTTTATAATTGCTGCAGGAGCAAAAGGATCGCCCTTCAAGTACCTCACTACTTTTGTCACTAGTCTTTTGGACGTGGATGGAGGTCTTCCACGGTTATCTTTTTTTGGCGACTACTTAATGACATTTCTGATTATATTTGCCAATCATCTAATCAAATTTTCCACTTCCTTAAACGTTATCCTTTTAGAAATCAATTTTTTAATAGGAACACTCTTTTCAGGAGTGCAATGCTTGCCACGCCCCATTGTAACAACTCTAAGCAAAAAAAAGTTTATAAAATTTATAGCAAATTATCAAATTACGTTAATTAATATCAAATCAAGTGCCTTTCCTGCTTAATATCCCTTTTTTCCACTTTTAATGCATTCACTACTATTATTTTGACCGGAGCAAATATAGCATAGATCACGAAATTATGAAAAAACTCAAAAATGGAACAATCTTTTAAGTCCTTATGATACATTTTCATAAAAGCTGTTCCAACACTATGATCTGATAAAGTCAGAAAACTAAAACTCTTATTAAGAATCAAAATATCAAAGCTTAAGTTTTTTGCCTGATAGCACTACTATTTTTTTGACCGCAGCTGTAGCTTTATTATTAATCTGACTTTGTTTTGCAGCTAAAAACTTTCCAATTTGGTGCGCACATGTTGAAGAATTTCGTGGGCCTAATTTGCCAAATGTTGAATGGCATATTGGTGCCAATTTGCAATGCCTAAGTACAACCAACAACAAAAACATTGACAACAAACAGACAACACGTGATGAAAGAAGAAGGCATTTAATATATTAATCATCGTATTGCAAAAGCATCTAATTTTAAACGTTGCTCACTGAGATCGAGATCGATGTGAACGCATCCATCTGTTGGTCGACACAACACAACAATATGCAAAAAAGGCAAACGCGTTTCATATTCGTATGTTGGTGTTTGCGATCATGGCCAAATATATATTGAATATATGGCCCGAACCTACATATGTACATTATGACGAGGTTACTCAGGTAGGTGTGTCTCTCTCGCGAGTCTCTCGGCCAAAAAGTCGCCAGACACATGCCACGCACACGCAGCAATCGCAACAACAACTGTGGCAACAACAACAACAACTCACGACTCGCCAACTTGTTCAACTGGTCCCCAAACTCAATTAAAACTTGAATCGATAAACGAACGCATTTAAATTAGTTGCTGGCGACGGACTACGAGACATTTGCAAAAATAAAACGCACTTGAATAATACTTATCAACATTCATATATGGAGAAATTTAAAAAGTCTAACCGCAATGCTCTACAAAGAATCAATATTCAATTAAGGAGGTTTAGTAAGCTTGAACTCTTATTTTTTATTTATTTAGTATATTATATATATTTATTAACAAAATTAACAATAAAGTACACATTATAAATTATGTTTAATTTCATCTTTTGTATATTTTAAATAAAAAAGAAAATAATCTTTTATTAGTATTCAGCTTTATTAAAGATAAAAATTTGTTATCTTCAATCAAATATCTAATGATTTCTATAACTTTTCAGCTCCATCCCAAATTTCATTTTCCAACACCTTATAATTCTATAGGGTTTTCACATTATAAATAATTATTTTCATATTTATATTTTTGTTTGTTGCTTTATTTTTAGCAATTTGTTATAAGCTGATTTTTAGCGCATATCGTTTTGGTATCGTTTCATTTTATACTCGAATGCCAAAAAGTTAATTAGGTCAACAACTGTTTTTGTCATTTTTCAGTATTATTATTTATAAATAAATGTTGTTTTTTTTTAAACAACAACAACAACAACATATTGTTATTGAGCGCTTGGCAACCAACAAATAAAGCATAACATCAAAATATATAAAATATTTAAATGTATTATTTTTTGGCCAAGCGTGGAAAAAACTTTTGTGTGTGACTGTAAATGCTATTGTTGTATGTTTTTGGGGGTAAATCAAGTGCAGGTTGACAGTTGTCAGTTGATTGACATTTCTAGTTGTTGTTAAGTGGCACAAGTGTGTGGCTGTTGTTGATTTTGAGAGAGATAGAGAGAGAAATTTGTCAACTCTAAAGTATTGCAGCTGCTCAAGTTGGGGACACACCTACTTGACTCCCATTTTATTGGGTTATTGTCATAAAATCATCAATTGACAGCTCAATGGCATAAACAGAAATTTGGCCAAGTTTTTAGTGGGCAACTCAAGTTGAAAACACTTTAAAAGGTCATTTCGATCATGATTAACAAGTCGATTACTCGCATTATTATTCAGAGTTCAGAAAACGAAATTAAAAAGCAATCTTAGATTGTTTCCTCATACACATTTAGAACTCAAATCGAATCCAATTAACGTTATACGGAAGATATTAGTGCTAAAGTTCGTATACATATAGCACAAAGGTCATTGTGTCAATATATCAAAACATTTAATACACAGTTCAGTTCAGAGGTGAACATCGTTTCATTCCATTCCGATGCCTATGCAAATGAGGTAGAGTCACATTAATCATTCCGCATATAAAGATTTTCTCTAGTTGTGCCAATGACAGTGTTGGTAAACGTGTCATTCTTTCCGTGTTTTTTGAAGATATTTTCAAGAGACAGCTGAAAATTAATTTGTATGGAAAGTATGACCTAAATATGAGATTTGTGTATTTATTCAATTCCAAAATTGTTGAAAATTAAATTTAACTAATTTCCTACTTGAATTTTTTTATATTTTAAAGTTTTTTCTTAATTTTAATTAGCTTTTATAGTGCAACTGCTATTCGGTATGCATTTAAAGTCTTTTCTTAGACGTGTTTAACATTAATTTGTATTCAGGCGCCATCGTCGAATGGGTGAAAATTCATTCACATATGCAAAAATATTGTTATTACCATTTTTAATTTGCATAAATCTGTTTATTGTTGACGCCGCTAACGACATAAACAAATAATAATAATAAGGTATAAATTATATATGCATACATAGATATGTGTGTATCTGAAAGCCAAAGTGTGGACCATTTGGGTTTTAGCCGGTTTTTGTTTACGCGTTCAGCTATTGTTGCCGTTTTTTCTTCTCTTCTTTTTTTTTTGCTCATTTTTAATTTAGGCAATTAATTTAAAACAAATGATTGCCAAAAATTGGCACAAATTGTTTGTGGCAATGCGAGTAAATCAAATGTGATTTATTTAATACTCGTATGTGTCTAGTTCCGTGTCTGTCAAGATTTTAGGCAGCAGGAAACTGGCAAACAAATAAAAACGATAGAAAATTGCCTTGTGTTCTTGTCGTCGAGTTTTCTGAAGCTGTCTAATTAATTTTTTGGCATGAGAAAAAGTGAAAACGAGAGCAGCTGTTGAGTATAAGTATGAGTACAGTATGTCAAATAATTGTTGTGACAAAGAAAAATATAAGCATGCAGTTAACAAAAATACAAATTTATTAATTTTTTTTGGTTTGGTTTAAATATTTAAGATTTATATTCATAAATTGTTTTAGGAACCTAAAGCAACTATTTAAATAAATCAAAAAATATATATTCTCGGTCAAAGATATTAATTGACATACTCGTACTTAAAATTGTGCTGGGGTCTATTAACTTTGTTTTTATATAAAACAATGACAATTCAAGTGGGGATTCAACTGTTAATCTGAACGATAAGCAGCCCACACTTTAGTGTCTGCTCCCTTGGGTTTTCAAATGTTGATAAAAAAAAGTGTTGATAAGCGACGTGAAGTTACTGGGCGTTGTGTTTGTCTAATCAAGGACGTTGCATTCGAAAGAAAGAGAGAGCGAGAAAATAAATTGCGAGTGTCGCTGTGAGAGCGCACTTTGTACATAACGAACGTTGTTTTTTGTCTTGACTATAAAAATTGAGTCCGCTTAGCAACAAAGCAACAACAACAACAACAACGAATGCAAGTGAGTGCATGGCAAGCACAAACTGTGAATACTGTGAATACAGTTGAGTTGGGGCGATAAAACTGACCCACTTTCAACTTGACGGCAACAAAACTGCATCTAAGGCTAACGATAAACGTCTCTGTCTAGGCCAGTAAGTATATATATATGTGTGTATCTGTAAGATACAATGTCGTCACAATGTCTAAACATGTTGTGTGAGAGTGTGGGAGTGCCTAGTAGTTTTTGGCAACACCACAAAAGACACATGACCTTGAATGTGAAATGAAAATTCTAGACAAAACAACTAAATAGCTAAAGTATCTCATGCACACATTTCGTGTTCACTTTGTTGTTGTTTTTCTTCTTGTTGGCCACATTTACGATGCACTTATAAATGGCAAAAACAAAACAAAGTTTAGCATCGAGCCGTTTTTCCTGCGAATTGTTGCATGACTGAGTCACAGGTTTTTCCACACTTTCCACTCCTCTCAGTGGCAAGGTGAGCTCATCGGCTAGGCTTAAATTGCTGTGAAATTCTATACCAATTTTCCCTTTTACCAACACATTGACACTTGGCTGGCATTTCACACGAATTGAAAGTCGCCGACCTCCAACAACAACAAAAAGCTGCATCAAATGTCAAATTGTATGAGTAACTAACGCTAAAGTTCTCAGTATTTTTAAGTTTTAGAAACGACACAATAGACACGTCGAGAGCATTGGTAGCATCTGCAACAACAACAAAGCATCTGTATCTTTTGTGATGCAATCTGAAGCTGCAACCAATGACGTCAGTTGAATGACAAAACCCATTCTCTGTCTTTTATTCTTTCTAGATAGATGTCAAATTTAGAGATGGCAGTTTGAGCCGAAACATAAGTATCTTAATATTTTCTGTTTATGCATTTTGGTTTTCTTGTAATTTTTCTATTTCTAGTTGATATTAAATTATTATTAAAATAAGATTTTTATGAATTTTTCTTCATCTTAGTGAAATTACTTTTAATAATTTTCTTGTGATTCGTCAGATTCTAAAATGATTTCTATAGCTCTCCTGAGACCATCAAAATCATTTCAATACAACACATAAAAACGATCTAAATATTTCCTATTACATACCTATGATTTTTCTCTTGAGATTTTTTAATTTCTTATGAATATTACATTTTGTTTTCTGATTTATCTTCCTCTTACATAACTTCTCTTATTAATTTTCGTTTTATTTATCAGATACAAATACGATTTCTCTGTCTCTTTTGAAAGTGCAATATCCCATTGTCTACAATAAAGTTGGGAGCTGTCGCTAGCTCCCGGAGCCCATGCGTGCCCACCGCTGGTTTACATTCTTACTCTTAGCTTTCTGTTCACATTGAATACGGCTATTAAATTGAGCTCACGAGTTCGTCTCTATTGAAGTAGCTTTCAATATGCTATTAGCTAGCTATTTATTTGTTGTCAGATCGAATGATAAACACGCAGTGTTGTGTCTATGCCTCTGTCAGTGCCGCAACTACTAATTAGCACTAAACACTACTATAAGTCATAAAGCGACTGACGTCAGTCGGCTGGTTCAAAGTGCAATTAGTGCAAAAGCTACAGATACTTAACATTAAATACAGCTACAGATACATTTACAGATTCAGATAATGATTGATAGACAAATAAATGGACTGTTTGTGGCAGCAGCATATCAGCCATGATTTCGCATCTAAAGCTTTAACTGTTGATTAGCACGCGTATCTCAAAAACAGAAAAAGATACTTTTTTTTTTTGACAGACAACTGTTGGGCTTTCCATTCCAGCTCTGATAATAACCGAATATGTTTGCCAGATGTCATAACAACATTGTTATGTAAGCTACATTTGTTTATTATCTTTTTCGTTGAGCATAAAAATACACTAATATTTAGCAACATTTTCAACGCTGCTTTAGTTTTGTTGTTCTAAAAATTCTTGTTTTTCACTTTCAAAGCTCAAAAGCACTTGCACAAATAGAGCAGGCAGAACAGAGAGTGGTAAAAAAAAACCAGTCAAGTCAACTGAACCTGGCCAACGTGTTTTTCTTTTCGTGTGTGCTTTTATCTTATCTATCTTTTATTGGTTGTTCCTTTTACTACCCATAGATTTCTATGTATTGTTGTTTATGGCTTTTGTGTTGTTTTTCCTTCAAGTTGAAAAAAATAATAAGAGTATTATAACTTTCCGCCCTTTGCCCGCAGTCGTGGCAGTTAAAACATAGGCTTAGAAACGTTGAAAAATTAACGCCATAAATGTCATTAAGTCATTAAATTGCATTATCGGGTGGTTCTCTCTCTTTCTTACACACACGACCACACTCTCTCTATTCATCTTATCTTGTTGTTTTCAGGTTGTTTGCTTAACTGTTAAATATCTGTTTTTTTGCTGTCACATATTAAGGAAATTTGATAATTAACCAGCTGCTTGAATTTAGACAAATTTGATAAGCTTAAAAGTGAAAATGAGAACAAGTTTGATACATCACCAATAAATAAAGATTGTTAACGATTTGTTGTACTTTACGGCATTTATAAAAGACATTTAGACAAATTGATTAGCTTACAAATCGTAATAAAAGCGGTTAAAGAGTGAGAAAAAATTTGACACAAACTTAAAGTCATTCAAGTATCTTTTGCTTAAACTAATTGCGAATTACGAGAGAGAAACAAGAGTAGTAGCGCAAAAGTATGCTTTATTTGTGTGTAAACATTTAGTTCTTCAACAATTTTTAATTTTTTTTTAATACATTTACTTATTCAATGATTTCTTTTATTTAAATGGACTTATCAACTCGCTGTCCACACTTTGCACTGCTTTTTAGTTTGTGATAAGCTGTCAAATCAATTATTCAATATTAGTATAACCTAAAAACGTTATCAATTGCTAGAGAATCACATTTAATCATTGGCGCCTAGTATGTGTTTTGTTTTGATTGAAATGTTGTTTCTTCAAGAGATTTGAGATTTATTTACGCGCAATGAACACGAGATTAGCATAATACTCATAATTGTCACACACTCACAATACATTTAAATGTATAAGAAATATTTGTATTCATGCTGATAACTTCCATGGCTAGTTCTGTCTGTTTATTTAATTTTCTTCTTATCACATCTGTTCATATATATTTTTACTCATAACAGTGAGGCGTGTGCCTTCCAAAAATTTTTAAAATGTATAACAAAGAAAACAAACATAAAAAACTTTATTAATGCGCAAAAAAAAAGTGACGTCAGTATCGTTTTGCATTTGATTGATAAGCAAAATGTTTATTTAAATAACAATATGTATATTGTTTATGAATATAAAGAAAGCGTCGTTTAAGGAAGAAGCTGTCAGACTTCCGCCCACACGAAGGGCGTGTATTTTTATTGGTATATATTTAATTTATTAAGACCTCTTGTTCCTGTCTTTGTAATACAGGAAAAGTATCTGCTGCACATAAATTACAGAAATATCTGCGCGTTAAATTCAGTTTTATTTTGAACTTTGTTTTGTTTGAGTAAAACAAATAAACGACATTTCAGCGAGTGTAAATCATCATCAAAGAACATTCTTTTTCTTTCATTATAGCTATAAACTCTATGATTACGAGATCTTTTAATGAAGTATATAAAATGGCATAAAAAGTTGAATACAATATAAATCAAAGATCTTTAATTAAAGAGTATATTTAATAAATTTATGATTGAACAAATATGGATTTAAACAAGGACCGAATGATATGTTATAAAAAACATTTTAATCTAATCTAATAATTGTATAATGATCGGTAAATGAACAAAGATAGAAGTTGTAAACTGAGTTGGGATAATATTTTCACATGTGTGAACTTCTCTCAGATTTTTACAGCTTATCTGCTTTTATCAACTTTGCTATAAATAGACAACGATTACACTGCATTTAATATTATTTTGTTTTAACAACTTTGATATCTCTTTTTATACACCTGCCTAAGCGCATTCCATGTCTCAGGTCTCAGGTCTATTTTTAGGCAGCCCATCAAATTAAATATCCCTCCACACTTGACTACAAGTATCGATATAATGATGCATAATTCGATGACTTTCACTTTGAAGGCAGATAAAAAAAGGCTTTTGGGCTTTTTAGGTGAGAGTTGACTTGACTTTGGTCATTTGATCAATATGTATAATTATTGATATTATTTCAAATCATGGTTTTCGCAATATCATGGCACAAAAATTTACTTGAAGTGATTACACACACAAAATGTTTGTGTGTACGTTTATTGTATTATTATTATTGTTATTATTATTTGTATTTTTTGCTTTGGCTAACAATTTATGGCATTTTCGAGTGGCGAGCGATAAGCAATGCGAGAGCATAGCAAAATGTCTGCCATTTTGTAAACAACAAGCCTGATAAGAGAGTTGGGCCAGCCCGATTAAAATTTTATATTTATTTGTGTTTTGTTTCATTTTTGCCACAAGGTCAATAGCAAATACAAATACAACTACTATAAGAAATAAATCCTGTTGCAACGGGAAAAGTGAAACAAATGAAAATTACTTTCACAATGATAAAGTAAAGAAACTTCTCAGACAAATAGAAAGGCAAACAACAGAATTGTAGCTTTATTTTGATAAATGATGGTATTTTCTTCTTCTCTTCAGCTTTTTTTGGCCCGATGAAAGTGCAGAGCAATTGAATTGACCCAAATGACCAATAATGGCCATCGTCTTGGTTGTCATGTGAAGCGACAGAGAGAGCAACAACAGATACTCAACAGTTGCTCTCTGAAGCGTTACACATTTGATTTCGAAAAGGAAAAGTTGATTGACTTTAGAAAACTCAACACTGCAACTGCAACCAGCTGAAACTGCGTGCAACAAGTAGAACCAAAATGTGTCAACCAGATCCGACAGATCCGTCATAAAAGACACCATATAAAAAAAAATAATATGTACACAAGTGTGGCAATCACTTTTTGGTTTATTTTACTACTGTTCACTGATCGGTTTATTAAAAGCCCATAAAATTGTGCTTCAAAGATTAGTTAAGAGCTGCAATTTCTTCAGTTAACGGAAAGTAAACTGAAGTGACCATTGGTTTTATTGATGATTTGCGTCAATTTTATATTCCAGTTCATTTATGACCGAAAAAATATCATAAAAATTCCATGATAAGTGATTGTGAAATGTGATTGAAATTGTGAATGAATATTTAACATTTGTACATAGTAGTCGGAAAATATAACTGAAAGTCTGCATTAATGCAAGGAGTTTCAAATTATAAGACTTGCTTTTGAGTAACAGCTACAAATTCTGACTACTAGTATTTTTACTGTAACTGTTAAGAAGCAGTCACTCTGTTAGCAGAAAAATTATCATTTTTAATGAAATACAGTTTTAAATCGTGTCTAGTCTCAAAATAAATTATTTTGATTGGCAAAAACCAAGCAAAAACAATGAGATTCTATTGTATAATCGTTTTCATTCAATAGCTTTCAATAAATGGATGCTTGTCAAGGCTTAAAGTGACCATTCTGTCACTCCAAGAATAGCAGCATAAAAACAACAATCAAGGCTCTATGAATATCTCAATGGAGAGTGAGTTCAGTTCAAACTCAATCAAAAGCCGCCCACGAGCTGAAGCGCAATTCAATTGAAGCCACAAACAATTGTTGGTGGGGATTTCAACGCACTTTGCGAAATCATAAAGAATAAGAGAGAAATAAAGAGTGTCGACAGAGGGGATCAAATAATCAATTGGCATCTTTCAGTTTTCATCGCCGTTGTTGAATGTTGCCGTTTTAATTGAGTCTAAAAATAGCTGCGCACTTGTACATTGATATTACGACTATGTACACAGCAGCCGCACATCAATTCAATTGAACTAAATTTGCACTCCTAAGGACAATCACGAATATGAGCATGAGCAGAGGAATAAAAGCCCACTTGAATGTTGTTCAACTCGGAGGTCTTTGGCCAGACTTATTCAAGTGTTTAACATTTTGAAGAGCATTTTCTGCAAGTAAGTTTCGAATGAAATTAAAGTGCAAGCTATTTTTGGATGACTGACAAGCCGAAGATTTTTGATTGAACTAGCTAGAGATTAAATATGTTAAGACTCTAACTTAATTGAACAAACAAAATGTATCTTATGCCTAACTAAAAACGATTTTCGGATTAAAATTACAGGATTTTTTAATCTATTTTTCATTTAAAAATCGTATTTTCTGACATTCTTCATACGTTTATCTGAACACGTTTCCGAAATATATTTAAAATTTAAAAACAATGGGTAATAGATACAGAAGGTAATCAAGAATCCTTGACGCCTCTAAGTACCCTGAGAAACAATTAATATTTCATTTTTTTATTTTTATTATTACATTTTTCACGGTCAAAAGTTCGCGGTGACAGTTCTGATAAGGACTTCTCGTATATTACTTTTAAATAACAATATTGCACATTATAAAGATTATTTTGTGCTTGTGCTTATCAAAAAGAGAGAGAAAGAGACGTCAAGTCACATGTTCTTACAGAAATTATATATTACACAAGACAAGGACTTAAAGCTTTAAATAAAATAATGATGACGAATTAAACTTACCATTGCCTGTTCGATTTTGTTGTCAATCGCAACTGCACTTGTTCCAGATGCACTATAAAGGAAAAAGATAAAATATTTAATATTAATTATTTAGTTAAATAAAGTATAAATCTATTTTAATTTCCTAATAATTGTCAAACATTAACGCGAGACAATTAAAAGAGATTTGGGATGCGATTTAAATCAGTTTAAGAGATTGGTATAACCCCTGGGGGACACCTAAAAATGTGGTTTATTTAATTTGACCTTGTCTGGATTGAGGTCAATGCGATAATAAAGCTTCCTACACTCTTGCAAAACTTTGGCACAATCGGAAAATAAAAGAGCCCCCATTTAAATGCAATGTCAAATGCGCAATTAAATTGTCAGCTTTTCGCATTAAAATTGCCGAAAAGTTGTGAGATAAAAAATTCAAAAGATAATAAAAGAGTCGCCCCATCAAAAATGTGTTTGCAAAACATGAATAATGAAAAAACAAAAAATAAAAAAAAACCCCGAGTCTGATAATTCGTTTGACTCATTAAAATGATTGAATAGTTTGTCTGTCAATTTGAATGTCCGTTCGTCCGTCTCGCTGTCTGTCTGTCTCTCTTCATTCCCTCGGCAACGGTCTGTCAATTTTTCAAATGTTTTAACATGTCAGTGGAGCAGCTGCAAATATATGTACATATATGTACTATACATTTCCTTAATTATTGAGTGACCAAACAAATTGCATATTATACCATTGTTCAAGTCGCTTTTAATTATGTAACACAGGCAAAAAAAACTAGATGAAACCAACAATAACACAACATGTAACTCAACAATTGTAATCGTTGATTACATAAAAAAAAATTCAGCAGCAACATAAAAGTGATTTACAGTACATTTCGGAGTACTTTAACAAACAGCAAATATATTTTTAATAATAAAAAAGTTTGTTTCTATTTTTAATAATAATAAAATTAATTTTAAAATGCCACCCAGAATATTTTCCAATCTCACAAACATAAATCAGTCACATTCCGCTCAAGATGATTTTCTAAAATCACTGTAACAAGTGTCAATTTATTTTTAGTAAAGATCTTTAAAAACTAAATATACTAAATAATACACAGTCACATATTGACTAACAAAGTTATGATAGTCCACACAAAAAAAAATAACGTCAAAATTGCCAACTTTGATAGGCAAACATTTAAAGCTCGAGTTAAGACTCTCAGACTAAGTTCTTAATGGCAAACTACTTTGCCCAGTTGGCAGATTTGTTCACCTTGAGCAAACGTTTTGCCTGAGAGAAGTAAAAAATGAACTGGCGACTGGTTTTTTGGTGAATTGAAAAAACCTTTCAAGGACTTTTGACAATTGCCAAAGCGATAATAATAATAAACACAAAATTCTTGATTAAAGCGCGGCAAATCGACCCAACGAACTGACAGACTGTGATTAGCATTTTTCTTTTCTTGAAATGGGTACAATGAACTAAGCGCACGTTTTTATGGGTTACAGATCATGGTCAAAATAGTGAATAAAAGAGCTCACTGCACTGTAATCAATCGATAATATATGAGCTCAGATAGAATGAATGAAAGTCGCAACGTTTAATGTGTTGAGGTGTCACGCAATCTTCAATTTTAGAAATGGCCCCTGCTTAATGTGTCATCATAAAGATGGTTTCAATAGATATCAGAATAGCAAGATAGAGAAAATACAATTTGATGAGTCAATAGTCAATTTCGCGTGGCAACATTGCAATTTTCCTAGAGAATGTCAAAGGTAAAGCAACATTCCACAAATTTCAAGTTGATAAGAGGGAATTGAGTCATCAAAACTAAAATAATTTGTGAATGAAATGATATCGAAAGAACATAAATTTGATTGAAGTCAAACGGAAATTGAATTAAAATATGACTAGATAAATAGGTAATGCATTTGACATATTTAAATATTTTCACTCAACACAAGCTACTTAAATAAAATTCCATACATGTACTTTGTAGAATTTTATGCCTGATAATAACATGAAATACGCGTATCAAGTTTAAAAATAACTTAATTATTTTATTTATGTCTGTCGAATGAACAAATGAACACACACATGAAACGAAACAATAAAAAATTCACTTTTCATGATTATTGTTGTCGCTGAAACGCGACTTATTTATGTGGATGGATTTGTGAGCTTGCAAAATAATTAAAGTTGAGCGACTATTAAAAATGCCGCTCATCGCAACGGAATGATGATGATTTTTAATGGGTTACGGGCCGAGTGCTGAGAATTGTGACTGTACACAGTAAAAAAATAAATAAATTTATTCTTAAATCCAAGTTCATTTTGCTTTAGGCATGTTTTTTTTTTTTGATACTATTTTTTAGAATTAAAATAGTCAAATAGGCCTACAACTTTTGATTCACTGAAATAATAATTATAGATATTTGATAATCAAATTATTTACGTAAAAGATATTAAAATATTGTTTTCGAATCAAGTTTTTTGTAATTAAATTATAAAAATCTGGGATTACGAAACTATTGACATTGCTTCAAATTGATTTTATACCGGAATCCCGAATTTTTTACAGTGTAGCTGGACAGAGAATCTCATCACTTTGCCTGACATCACAAGGACGAAACGCGAAAGTTTCTTAACCGACCGCCCTTGTCGACAACAACAACACAGACAGAATGCAATCGAAGCTTTTTTGTTTTTTGCTTTTGTATGACATGTGCCCATATCACCAAAAAAAAAAAGTAAAAGTCCCACAGGCTGGACGACCCCATGTAGAGTGCAATGACTCATGGCGTGACTTTTGTTCTCTTTCTTTGCTTAACGCCATATAAAATCATCATAAAATATACTATATATTTTATTCTCGTACATATTCGTATATATTGCCATATACAGTATGTGCATTTGTGTCTGTTGTGTTGCCAATGTCATTGCGGACAACGGTCAATGGCATTGTAAATCGCATTTGATAAAAACAAATTTAAAAAAAAAAAAAAAAAAAAAACAAATGATACGAAAAACGAAAAGTTGCTTAATAACTAAAAAGCATATACATTTAATATGGCCTTTATGTAAATTGCTACTGTACTTTTTATCTCCAGAAAATCAGTTAAAATTGCCTCGTTAAATGTTGAAACTGATTGAGCAAATAAGTTGAATTTTAAGTTGAAAATGTTAAATTACATTCATCAACTAACGTACTTGCTGCCGTCTAAATCTCATTAAGAAATGCTTTTGTAATTTTTTTAATAGTTTTTAGAAATTAAATTCTTTTTTAAATTGTTTTTCAATTTTTTTTCACAAATGATTAAAAATACTTCCTATATCATTTATATTTTTTATTAAATTAAAACACATTATTAAATTAAAGCATTAAACGTCAACAGCATCATTAGCATTATCATTATCATTAGTGTAAACAGTAGTCGTAGTATTATTATTAGGTGTATCATTATCACTATAGAATAAATAAGTAAACCTACTGACACAAAAGGAGAACAGAAGAAGAAAGCAAAGTCAAATAGAAACAGCAAAGCGCAGCGTGATGAATGAGTAAGAAGAAAACAAAAAAACGACCAAACCAAAAAAAAAATGTCCAAAGTTTATTAAAGTTCAAGCGATGACGGCAACAAAAATAAAATACAACAATGATGTCATTTTATTGTTTGTTTTGTATGCGTTGATTTTAGGTTTTTCATTTTCCATTTGATTTGATTTTTGGTGCAAACATACGAGAGTTTTATTTGCTGTTGCGGCACGCTTCCAATTGCTATTTGAACCTCAAATCACGTGATAAGCGAAATTTTGTGTGTCGTTTGCTATTAAATTGTGTCAAACGATAAAACTTGAGCTTTTAACAACAAAGTTTTTAATACCCTACATTTTGATTTTTGGCAGGTTTGTAAAATAATAGTTATTAATTTATTTTTGAATTATTTAAAGTCATTTAATACAAGTTACAAAATATTTATGATTTAAAATTGACAAAAGAAATTATAAATTTTTTAAAATAATTAAAAATTTTACTAAAATGTTACATAAAATATTGTTATTTTTTTTTTTTTGTTATGTTACACTACTACCTACTGAACTATTCAAAATTTTTATTTTTTTATAATTTATGTTTATCTAAAACTCAGATTGTTCAAATGTTGATCAATATAAAGTTGCAATTCTTGTTGCTCTGTTTTTCTCTCTGGTTATTTAAGACGTCTAACAAGTCGTATACGTAATATTATTTTGCTGTGATTTGTGGCGCCAATGCAAAAGATGTCGACGTGCCAATTTCTGCTATTGTTGTTGTCGTTATTATTGTTTTGACTGCAACTGCAACTGCAACAACGTCAAATTACACGCCAATTGCGAGGCAAATTAATTGAATTGAGTCACACTCCTTTCTCTCTCTCTGTCTGCTTTCCTCTTATTTGTTGGCCCATTGCCAGCGTTGCCAGACTGCGTTTGGTGTCGCTGCTCTTTGGCATTTTGTTGTCTATTTTGGTAATTCACACATTCCACACTCAAATATCAAATGATAAACAGACAGTTCCACAATTTCCGATATGTTAAACTTGCGGATGTTGCAGTTGTTCCTCCTCCTCCCAAGTTCCTCAGTCCCAGTTCCCAGTTTCCAATTCCCAATTCCAGTTCGAGTTCCCACTTCAAATTGCTGTTGTCAGTTCTTTTCCCATTTCAAGAAATCTGCTTGTGTTGCATTTTCATCATCTTTGATGACGTTGCATAAACAAATACAATGAGTTTAATTTTGTGTTGAAAAATTGAAATGGCAACAAATTCTGTTAACGTCAGCATGAAAACAATATTCTAGAACTGACATGCACATTGTATATGATTTATATACAGTTAGTCAAGTAATTGTTTTGACACCATGTATAAATAAACATAATTTATATTGAACTTTTTTCTGGATTTGAAATATTTTCTCTTTTTTTTAATTATGGTTTGGTTTGGCTTTTTTTTTGACAAAACAATTTTTTGACACACTGTATATACACATTAATGCATTCTATCTTGTGATCTTCTTGTGCGCATTTCCCGTATTGACAACTTTAAGAGTATTTCATTTGGCTCAAGTGTTTATTTGCATTGTTTACGGTTTCAGGAAGTGAAAAACATCATAAAATTGTTTGATTGTAGGGCGCAAAAATACAAATGATTCAGGAAGTCGGCAGATGCATACAAAGTATAACTCAGACTAAGTAGCATTAATTGTTGTTGAAGTACGAAGAAAGAAATAGCTGAAGAAATACTTTTATTGTTCAATTCGTAGAGCAATTCAGAGTTCTGTTCCTTGTTTTTTTCTAAGAAAAACAAAGCCTACACAGAATGAAAGCTAGTTAGAACTGAATATAAATATTTTTAATTTCAATAAAAAACATATTTTAAGCTCTGAAATAACAAAATTTGCAGAATACACTAAGAAGCTTTTTTAAGTATTTATTAAAGAGTCATTACTTCAGTTATATTATAAACTGTATATAGTAATTTAATTAATAAAATTATGAGTTATCCTGTTACACTATATACTTATACTTAAGAAGTAATAGGCATAAAAATGCAAACTTCGCACTTTGAATAAGCGCCTAAAAACCATAAATCAAAAATGCCATTTCATTTTTTGTCCCTGACCCAATTAAAAAGTCAATCATTAAACGATATGAAAACGATAAAGACAAAAAAAAAACTGAAATGAAAAACGCCAAAGAAAATAAATCAAAAAAGGGGCAAGAGCAACAATACCAACAAGCCATAGAGTGAATCGACAAACATTGTAGGCCCTGTAAATACAGTTAAAAGCCGCAAGTTGGTAACCAGTTTGCAACTCGAACAACGACCGAAGACACAGAGAGAGAAGTTGTTGTAGGAAGCCTTAAAGTGTCTAAAATGTCGCCAACTTGGCAGGCTTCAGCCATGGCTAAAACGACAGCTACAGCTTCCACTTGGCAACTCATCTGCCCAACTTGCAACAAGTTGCTAAACTGGACAACGTGTTCAGCGCGTAACGGGCCAAAAGCAATGGGGTCAGACTACACACAAAAATACCAAAATAAATAAAATAAAAAATACCAAAAAAAATACAAAACTGACCAACTAACGCATCGTTAGTCGCTGATGTAATGCGGAACGCAGAAATGCACAGGAAACTCAACGTGCATAACCTGTATCTATAAGATACAAAAGCACTCAAACACACCAACAAGTAAATGTATCTCAAATTAAGCGAAATTATTGTGCCTTACCTAACAACAACAGGCAGCTGGTTGTTATATAGACTCTCTGGATAACTAACCTACATATATAGTTATTGACTATAGTTGGCTAATTTTAGACGCCCAATCAATTATCAAAGCGCCATGTAACCAAACAAATTAGACTGTTTTAGCTAAATTTATGCCTAAAATTCAATTGAAAATTGACATCAATTATCAGGTGCTATAAATAGCAACGGCAACAGCAATAGTTCAATAACAATTTCCACTGTAGATTTAAAAAACTAATTAGCAGCGACAGATATATAGTATAAATATTGAGTTGTATCTGACTGTCGCTATGTTTGTCATGTTATAGCCTGATAACCTGTAGATGAAAACAGACCGTTGACAGGTTAAAAAAACATTGTTTACCTTTAACGATTTAAATATGTAGACATATGCAAAAACTTAAGCACTTGTCATTTATTTAGTTGAAAATTTTCACGTTATTTATACTGAGCAAAGCAAACGACTTTAAAATCTAAATCTGGAGTAACAAACATATTTTGTGCTTTTTTTTCAAAATCAATCATGTTTAAAATTTGCCCATAATTATTTGCTGACAATACTTGTCAAAATAGTATTTGAAAAGGATTCTTTGAAAATTAAAAATTTTGAAAAATTAGATACCAAGAGAGGACGATAAGAAGGAGAATAATCCTACATAAAACTTTAAATGTCGAAGATCTTTGCACACTTAGGAAATGAGCACATTTGCCCTGACAAGTAAGCTTTAAAGTTCCTTTTTTGTGTCAAACTTTGAAAGCTTATAGATAAGTCTTCCTATGTACATATACTCCCTACAATATCTTCCTACAATTTTATGTCATATCCAACTTATTAAAGTTTAACTCGCAAAAGTGAAGCTTTGAAAGCTCCGCTCAGACATTTAGACAGCAAATAAAAAAAGGCTTTCTTTTGCCATCTTTGGCCCTTGTTTCATCATCTCTCATTTGGATACTTTTTTACCACTTTTTATATACTCACTCGGATTCTGGTAGAAAGTAATCAATGTATTTCATAACAACTTCCCTAACGGGATCTTGCTGTTTGCCCGAAATGCTTGGATACATATCGAAATCCATTTTGTTTGTATTGTTGTTGTTATTGTGGCTGTTATTATGATTATGATTATTTGAGCCGGCTTCTGTTTTCATTATCGAATTGGGCCAATAATGCGGGTTAATTGTACCGTAATGTTGTTTCAGTTAAACCGTTATGCAGTCTAATCGGATGATATGCACAAATGTAAGTACACATACATATGCAAGTATGTATGCAAGTTATTCTTGTAATTTGCCTCTTTTGTTGTCTATGTGCTTGTGCTCTTTCACTCTCTTACACTTGCTCTTTTACTGTACACACACTTGGAAACAACAACAAAAAGTGATGTTTAAATGCCGTTGCAATTGTTGTTTTAGCTGTTTTTATTCGCCTTTTTCTTCTTATTTGGTATGCCAACAACCAAGTTAATTATCTGTCTTTTTTTACATTTGTTCTCTCTCTTCTATCTCTTATATTTGCACTTGTGTTTTCTCAAATTCTTTGTTATTTTATTTTAATGAGTTTCACTTTGTATGCTTAAAAGAAGCCTCAAATGACTTTTATGTATTTTTTTTTTTTTGCACACTTTTTGTGTAATTATTTCGTTTTACATAAAATAACAACAACGCAAGTCGCACACTCTGAGCTCTTCTAGTATTTTTATGCTGGCTGCGACGGGGTGAGCGAGCAAACGCTAAACGTTGCGCTCTCAGCTGCAATTCAGCAGAGAGTCGAGAGAGTAATGTTTGTAACACACACAGTTAATACGACGAATTCAGCACTGACACACTACACTCCTTCTCTTTTAGTCTCTCTTTTGCTTTGCTTCGCTCTCAGCTTTAATGCTGCTGAGTGAAAATATTAAAAATGCGCGCGATTCGTTTTTTTTTTTTTTTTTTTTTTGTTAAAAACTTTTAACAACTTTTATATGTGTGTGTGTGCTTAATAATTGTTTATCTGCGACTTTTATAAACAATTGCCGTTTATTGCAGCAGTGCCACACTTAATATTTTTCTCACACACAATTTAAACAATTGCAATTGAAAGCACTAAACAAAAAATGCGAACACGCAAACACAAAGAACAACAAATTATTACTAATAACGACGCGAAGCAACAAAAACAATGCCAAAAGCAACTTAAAATTTTATCGTGAGTGTTGTGTGTGATTTTTTTTTCGTGTTTGCTGCGCCAGAGCTCCTCAGCATAACTGAAACGTTCAGTTGCTTTTGGTCGCTGGTTCCGTGAGAGAGCTGGCTGACTGACTGACGACTGCCCAGCAACAACAATGGAGAAGACAACCAGGTTACAACAGCAACCGCAGCAGCAGCGGCGGCAGCTTTTGGTGGTTGCTTTTTAAAGTTGCGTTGACTGCTCCTGCTGCTGCTCCGGCTGAAGCTGAAAGTTTCATAGTCCGTTGCACTATGGGGTATTTTACGGCAAAAGTGTCATTTATTAATTTTTTAGAAGTATGCAAATGTTAAAATTTTGAATGCTAGAAATGTTAACACAACAGTCCAATGTTAAGATAAAAGCTGTTAAAGTCAAGTGTTGCAACCGATGACCTCGTGCTTTTATTAACTGAAAAATTGAACACAGCTTAAAGAATCACATTATAAAGTAAAATTTGAAATGGATGTCAACTGTTCAGGTTTGGTTTACGTGTTCATGCTTGTAAATATTTTGTTGTTTTTGTGTGTGTCTGTTTAATAAAATGTGTTTTTAGCAAGTGGTGTCAATGTCAAATTTTGGAAAGTAAAGTTGAGCTTTGCAGAGAGTTTAACAAAATTGCTAGAAATGGTTGACTGTGAGTCCTTATCCATGTTGTAGAGTCATTAATTTTCTATGCAGAATAGTTTATTTCGATATCCACACTTGAAACCATTTTTTCGCAATTCACAATTTTTCAGGGCTGATTTGCTCGCTTTTCGTAAGGAGAATTCAGTCTCTTCCTGAGGCATAAATTAACTCGTGAACTAAGCAAGATATTTTGATGCGGACTTGTTTTTCAAGTGTTATACATACTCTTAGAATTTTTTTTTGACCCCTAATTTTTTTATTTCATTTTATGATACGCCCACATTTCCAAAAATTCTAAGGTTTGTATAACACTATAAAAAGACCGCATCAAAATATCTTCATTAGTTTACGAGTTTTTAATAAATGCCACTTTTTCGATAAAATATCCCATAGTGCGTTAGTTGGGTGGCAAAGGGCAGCGCAGCAGCAGTCGCAGCAGAACCAGCAGCAGCGCTGCGGCAGCGGTAGCTCAAGCAAAGCTTAGAGTTCGGAGCTACAGCATGAAACTGAACGAAAGCTAATCAGCACACACAGACATGCATACAAAACGTATGTGCATCCATATGTAAATGCGTACATACAAATGCTTCAATGCAGGCACATGGCAGACACGTTTGTGGCTCGTGCTCAAAACAAACAAAACGCATGTAAACAAACAAACGAGCAAAACAGCAGCAGCAGCAAAAACAACAAAAAATGCCCAAATACAAATCTTTTGAGACTGCAGCAAGGTAAATTATACAAAAAAAAAAAAAAAGAAAAAAACTTCTGACAAGAACAGCTCTCTCCCAATACACACACACACATACACATTAGCATATTAAAAGCAACATGGCTGCTTCAAAAGCTTTTCAGCTGAATAATGCAAGCGAAAGAGAACGAAACCGCACAAAACTTTAACTTGTCAGCAACCAGAGAGAGAACGAGCCCAAGAGCCACAGAGAGAGTAAGTGAGAGAGAGAGAGAGCGGACAGCTAAACGTTTAACGGCAAAAGAACTTTTGAAATTCAGTGAAGCGTCGCAGCATCAGCAGCAACAAAAAGCAAAAACAACAATGACAATGGGCTCTCGATGCCACTCACATCAAGACAACCTGCCACGTTGTTATTAAAAAAAAAAAAAAATGAAGCAGCTCAATAACCCCAAGACTTGCACAGCCCACATTGAGCCACCCCCAAACCGCAGTCTACAACTTTTCTTTATGTAGACAGACATTATTCATCAGGGGATTACAAGGGGGTGGGTGTAAAGAGAACCTGCAGCTAAAAATCAGCTGATTTGCTGATTGTCTGCCAAGGGTTTTGTATGCTTTGTCTTTGTCAAACTCTGAAAGCTTTTTTCGCTCTCTTTCAACTGAATTACAGCTTACAGCTAGCTTACCATACATTCTTTATTTTTGGATTTGGCTTTTGTAAAACAACAAAACTCACCTGCAAATAAAAGAGAAGAAATATTACAATTAATAAACATGTTTCACACAAATTTAACAATCAAATAGATAGATATTTAATAAAAGATACATTTTATACGTAGCTTTCGCAAAGCTCTAACAATTTTCATTTTCATTTTTTTGTTTTACTTCTTTTGACTTTTTACGACTTTGGCAACGCCAGCAACAATTTCGAAACCCCATTAAATGTAGAAAATTGTTGCCGGACACGCACGCAATAAAATACTTAACACAGCAAATGTGCGTAACGCTATTTAATTCAAAGGAAAAACACAAAATAAAATAAACTTATATAAATCTTTGTTTTATTAGAAGAGATGGGCATGAAACGGGGGCGTAATGGATTATGTTGAAATATATTAGATTACGGAATAAGAGAGATAACTTATAACAATTTTTAAAACAAGTGGCAGAGTTTAAAAGAGATTGACAAGGAGATACTCAGTACTGAGAAATCTTAATTACACTTTAAATGTTGTAAATAGATATTTCAGATATTTGATTTGCATATTCGCATTATGCAAGATTTTTTGAAATACATAGGAAAATAATTTATTTATTTAATGAAATAAAATAGTAATTTTTTGGTATTTATTAAATAACAAACAATTTAGTATTTTTCTACGTTCATATAATAATAAACCATTAATTAAATGTTCAGTTTATTTTTTAACTTTTTATAATATTAAATTCAGTTTATTTATTTTTTTAATTATTATTTTACACATGTTTTATTTATGGATTCTGTTCAAGGGAACAACATGTTGTTATTGTTTGAAGTTAAAATTGACAAGTTGAACAATTGGCAAATTACTTAAACAAATTTGTCTGACTAAAATGTATCTGTTACAATCTCTAAAGATACAAATGTATCTATAGTTGTTTTGTTTGTTGTTATTGATGTGTTTTGTTGTTGTTGTTGTTATTATTGTAATTGTTGCTGGGCAAGCTCATGTTAAATTTATTTCTGTTGTTGTTTGCATTTTATTGGCCATTAAAAGGCGTCAAGTGTTGATTTAAATATTTCGCACAAAACAACATTTTGATGGGACACGCCTAATCAATTAGCAGACATCCACACCCACACCCACACACCTAAACACACACTCACACACCGCTTCACTCTCATTAAAAAAAAAACGAAAGAAAAATGTGCATTGTGCAACAACAAAAAAACAGCAGCTTAAAAATTTGTTGTATGTTGATTTCTTGTTGCTGACAGCCATTTCCAGGCATTGTTTTCGTTGTTGTTATGAAACATTAGCCACCACAACAATCGCTACAACCACAACCACAACAACAACATCTTTTAAACGGCAAATTATCCGATGTTGCCGTTGGCAGCTTCAACCAAAAATCGTGAGGCAGCATTATATTTTCCTCTTTTTTTCTTTCATTTTTTTTGCTTGCAACTTTCGTTTTTTTCTGCACTTCTATTAAATGCATTCAAGCCACAAAGTTGCATGCAATTTGATGCCAAACAATGCTGCCATTTGTTGTGGCCCATTACGGGGGCGGCCAAAATGGCCAATGAGGGGCGTGGCTGACCCCTGGCATGCTGAAAGCTGAAAAGCGAAAGGCAACAACACAACAAACACAACACGTCAAGTTCAAAACAAATGTCTAATGAAAATAAGAGACCATCAATAAATTTAATTATCAACAAGAGTGCTTAAAAATGTAATTCCTAAAGAGAATTCTCTAGTTAACTACGTTTTATTCAGGAACCGAAATAATTTTGAGTAACATTATAAAATTTACAATGGATATGTGTATAAATATTTTTAAAAATTTTCTTTAATGACAATGATTAACTTTGAGCGAAAAAAATAAAACTCTGTATAAATAAATGTATAAACCCTGAAGTTTGATCTTGACGGGGTCTTTTACCTTTCACTGCTTACACAAATCAATAAAATAAATAATGATGTGCATAATTTTTATCAGTTAAACAAGCAAATGCAAATTACTCGTAAATTTAAAAAATACAGCTTTAAGTAAACGAAAGAAGCCATAAAAATTTTGATCAGTCGAAGCTACAAACTGACCCAAAAGTTGGACATCAATATTGGTGACATGGCCCTTAAAAAAAATAAATAAAACTATGTACATCTCCTTTCATCTTCATAAAGCAAACAAAAATCTTTCTTTGACTTTTGACTGACGTCATCGGCATTTGGATTCAGATTCCGCATATGAAAGGGGTAAAACCGAAACCTCGAAAAAAAAACTGAGTATGTTTACTTGCCGCCTATTTGTTTTTGAATTGAGTCATAAAAAGGCAACGAAGTGCAAGATAAAAGCAAAATATTTAACCACAAACAGAGAAGAAAAAAATATGCAGCATATCGTTTTATTCATTGCTTTTTTTTGGGGCACTGACGTCACGTGTGTGAAAAGAAAATTAAATAAAATAAAAGTTACTTAAGTTTAAATCAGGGACTGCGACTAATAGTTATGAGTTTCAAAAAATTGATAAAATTATAGCACAAAAAAGCGTCCTAGAAGAGATGGAAAAACAGACAAATGTTATTTTTTAACGCCAAACTCGAAAAGAGGATAAACCTTTATTTACAATTTTTATAATAAAATTATTTGTAATTATTAAAATTAATTTAAATGATAAAAATCAAAAACAATTATTATTTTAAAATTTTTATATAAAACTTAAGCTCAGTTCTATACAAAATTTAATAAGATCTTAACTAATAATGTTTTTTCGGTAAAAAGGTTGAAGATTTAAACTTGTTTTGATAGCGCCAGATATATTAGGTGTGAAAGTTAGTTTATACAATTGCTTATTGCTTAAATATCTAATTTTATTTTACTATTGCATTAAATATGAAATAAAAAAATAATCAACAAACATAAATAAAAAAGAAGATAACTAGAATTGCTTTAAATTGAAATTTGTCAAAATAAATACTTTAATTCGCCTTTTAAAGTGTTACAAGTTTTATTACATATCATTTATGCCCTGCATAAATTTATATATAGAAAAAACCCGAACCGTATTCAATGTCAGACTCAAGCACACGAGTCATGAGTCAATTTAACTCTCCCACTTTCAACCCAATATAAAATAGACTGAAGTTGACTCAGTTTTCATTGTCATTATGAGTAATTACTCGTCTTTTACTTAGCACAATGACTAATATGACATCATAACTACAAATAAAACAAAAATTCTACAAAAGCCTCGCATTATAATGTGCAGCAAATGTTGTCAGGAAGACAGACGGCTTGGCGTCTTTAAAGCTAATCAACAAATATATACGAGAAAAAAAATCAACATCACTACGTTTATCAATCGTTATCAATAATCGTTGGCCAGCTGAGTTATTGTGAAACGTTTTAGCAATATTAATTCCGCTTTTGTCTATATAAGAGAACACTTTTGCCATGTGCGTCGTAAATTGTTGGTCAAGGCACGTAATGACCCCGACATCCTCTTCACCCCCACCTTTTGTCTTCCTATCAGCCGCCTTTCACATGTTAGACGAGCCGGTCAACCCGCCTCGTTGCACTGCCACGCCCCTTGGCCAATACTACTACTAAATGTGCAATGTACAATATGCAAATGTGCGAACGTGTTTCATACTGTAAGCAAATCAATTTATTTACCTCTAATACTTAATGCTTTCCCGCTGAGGCGTGAGTTTGATATAAATACGAGTACGACTCTGAATATGAATATGAATATGTATACGAGTACGAGTGTCTCGGTGTCTGCATTCAAATAGCTCAGCTGCTGTGATCTATGATTTTACTTGTAGTGAATTTAAAAGTCGACTTATATAGAATTTCTTACATTTTATAGACGTTTTGAATCCTCAGAATTAGTAAGTTTAGAAAATTTTCTTTAAATAAATCTTTAATAACACCTTTCAAATTTTCCAATATTATTGAAGAATTTATTTCCTATATTTCCAATAGAGATTTTGATAAAGCAGAAGTTTTGTCTGAACTAATTATTTTTTTAAAATATCCTTATTCAACTCTACTTTGTTTAGAAAGTATCCAAAAATATTCCGTTTATTTTGAAAAGAATTACATATTAAAATTATTATTAATTATAAATCTAAGGCTGCATTTATTATATATTTATAATCTGGAATACCCCCAATGACCTGCCTATGTATACATGCTGAAATTTATATAAAAATAATTAATTGCATTTCACAGTTGTTTAATTACATAATGTATAACCTGATAAGCTCGTTTATTAATAATTTACTAAATTTATAAATGATTTCATCTTTCAATTATTCTAATTACAATATTAGAATATCGCCGTTGAATGAGGAATCATTTTGAAAAATCTTTAAATAAAAGTTGAGTTATATAGATACGTATTTATTTAAACAACTCAATCTTTGGTATTTTTAGTAATGAAACTGGGCAAAACAATCGAGGTCATTGTAAATGAACATGCCACGTGTAGCACTTAACAAAAGATTTCAATTATTGTTAAGACATTTTTACTCAAACAGCAACAAAAAAAACCGCATCTTTTGTTCACAAAATACTTTTCGTCTCGGTGGGTGACAACAACAACAACAACAACAAACAGCAACAACAACAATTCGTTGTTCGTTTGACAGGGTATCCATGTTTTGTGCATTAACCTTGACATTTGTTCAATGTCAAACTCTGATAAATTAACCAAAAAATGCAGAAGCAACAACAAAAAAAACAGGAAGAAGTCCAAAGTGATTGACTAAAAAATACCCAGAAGCTAGGACTAAGGTAGACAAATAAAATTATAAAATTAAAATTGTTAATTCTTATTATTTGGGCTTATTAACAATTGATCTAAAAAAAAAGTCCTCTTCTTCCTCTAGCCCATATCTTATTATACTCCCCCCAACATTTTCCTTATTACAGGGTATTCAAATTTACCTCTCATTTGTATTTTTTTTTAAATGCAAATTAATTTTTCAAAGATATTCAATAACTTTATGCGCAGTTGCGAACAATAAGAAATAGCAAACTCACACACAAGTTAAATGAACCAAATCAATAAATTTTCGGTTAATATAAACAACGATTTTTTCACTTTTTTTGTTCATTTTGCCTTTGGCAAGAAATAAACAATAACAAATGAACGTAGCGAATTAACAAAACCAGAAGGTAGGCATAAATCATAAATCGAGCACAATAATAAAAACAAAAAAAAAAAATTAATGCCAGAATGGAAATCGAAAATGGAAATGTGGCGCCAGTTGTTGTAATACTCGTAATGATGCCCATAATTATTATATGTATTTTTGGGGCAGCTGCCCAATTCCTGGGGGCCATGTGGTCAGGTCGATGAATGTGAATAGCACATGTGCCTGGGCATTAAGAAGGTCAATAGATAAAGGAGGAACTCGTTAAGATGATACCCTGTATTACAGATGGATTATTGGAATACTTTCTCTTTTAAAAGTAGAAAAAGAGTTTAAAATGAATGCATAATAATTACGGCATCGAGAAATTTTATGGTAAAAATTAAACTTTTGTATTTATTTTCAAAAACTCAATACAGCGGTATTATTTGGGGATATAGCAAAAACTCAATTCATTAATTGTTGATTTTTAAGTATATATATTAAAATCGATACACAGTTCGAATTTATTTCACTACTTTCTGAATTACATTATCAGAAAAGGTACATGGTATTGAAGTGTGTTAAAAAATATTGCATCCTGTACGAAATACGTAAAAATAATGAGAAATAAATATCAACTGCCTGATGTTAATTAATGACGATGCCAACACACAAAAGGCGTCTCCTGCTTGTTGGCCAAGTTAATTTCGACATAAACAAACAAATAAAATTGTTAAATATTTTGTTGTTATTCCTCTTTTTTAATCGTATACACCTCAGCAGACTCGACAAATGCTACGATTAAATTTGTTTGCTTAAAGCTAAAAAACACAACAAAAAACGTAAATAAGAGAAAAAAAGCGAGAAAAATAGCTAAAAACATTTTGCAGGCCTACGGAAAATACAAACATCTGTGGTCTTTATATAGCTATGGATACATAGATATGTATATATGTATCTATATATATACACACACACATACGTTCACATGCTTAACTAGTACACACATGCAAATTGAATTGACCATGAAAAATGTTTTTGCCAGCTGCGTCCTTAACTGTGTGTGTGTGAATTTCAGGTGTGCTACTACAAAATAAATTCGTTTACTATATAAGCAGTTTTTTTTTTTATCCTCACAATTAATGTATATTAACACATTTTAATAAATAACTCAAATTTAAATTCACTTAATCTAAAATGTTCATTTGCTTGGCAAAAGAAAGGGGTTTGATTTGTGGCTAGAAATTTGGGTTTTATAAATATACATAGTTCCACAAATGACTCAGTTTCCTATTCCCAATCCTTAAGAATAGATTCGTTTAGGGAAGAGCAATCATTTTATTTAAAAATAAAGCGATCCCTAATTGCAGGGATAGAAATAATAATAGAAACGACAGTCGTTTTAAAGTTTTAAACAAATTTTTAGCAATTTGATAAAAAGTTGCGCATGAATATAGAATTCCGTTGTTTGCTTAAACTTGAAAACATTACTAAATATTTATTAAGCTAAAATTATGAAACTAGTACTTAAAAAATAAAAAGAAAATAGTTTTATTATTTTTTCCATCAGCGTATACCAAACAATAATATATCATTTAATTTGTATGGACCCTAGATACCCTATGCTAAAGAAGTCTATATACAAAAACATATAAAGAATTTTCTTCAACAAATCCATCAATATCAAAAGAAGACAAAGAACAAGACACAAGATACTTAGACAATGGAATAGTAAATATCTAATCAAATTTAATACAAGGCTACATAGTCACTAAATAGGACTGATAAGCAAGGAAGAGAGAGAGGCAATTGCAGATACCATTGAGATTGAACCCACTTCAACCCCATTTTCAAGGTCGAATTAATGTCCCTCTTCTGATATCTAAAACTTCGTTTACCTGACAAGCTGTGATTTAATTATAAATAAAAGTAATCGATAGCATATTAATAGAAAAAGCGAACTCCTTGCTTATTTATCACATGAAACATGTGTTCGCATTTTCACGCTGCTTTTCCATTTGAATGCACAGTCAAGTCTAGTCAACCGTTGAATTTGTAGGCACAGAGTCCAAATAAAAAAAACAGCTCAAGTGAACACAACAACAACAAAAAAAAAAAACATTGCGGCGGCCACACTAAAAGGTCAAAGGTCGTGTGTCCCCCTTTTTATAGACGACGCAGCGTGCATTTACCTTTTGGTCTCAAAATGAGACGTTGACTCAAAGAAAAATGTTTTTATTTTTTTGTTGTAGATTGTAATTCTAGTTGTTGTTGTTGTTTTAGTAAAGTAAAGTTCTGTCTTAAGATTGGCAAAGGTAATCAGCGTGCAGAGGCTTCGTCTTCGCCTTCAGTTCAAGGCAGTTCATTGATAAAAACAGAAAAACAACAGCAGCAACCACTCAACAGACAACCTGGCAACGTTGCCTAATTACCTCCTATTGTTAGTGATTTTATATGTGGAGGGGAGGGTGGGGCACAAAAGGGGTTGGGGGTGTGGCAAAAGTTTTGTTATTTTCAAGTTGCGTGCTCAACTTGAGTTGAACGAGTCTCAAAGCCCACAGATAATGATGATGTTAATGGCGTTGCCAGACGGCGCAATACAGGAGAAGAAAAAAATAAAATAAAAAAAAATGTGCATTTGAAATACAGACAGCATTATTTTATCAATTCCATTTATAATCTAACATTATTCGATGTAAAGCAAGGGAACTTTATTATTTATCAAAGATTCTAAGTAATACAAATCTTACCGAAAAAAGTGGACATTTTTTATTTAAGAATTTACTCTATAGATTCTTTTGAATTTCAATCTGTTCTCTATTCGCATGCTAAGAAAAATGTCTTGAAAATTTATGACTTACGGTAACAAAATTAGGTTTGAAGGTAGAAAAAAGGTGAAAAACTGTTGTTTGTAATTTAGTCAATCAGAATTGAACATAACTTTTTCAACACAAATAATTGAAAATATAAATAAATGTTGTTTTACTAGCTGATTTAAAAATATTTTCAAAAATATATTGAAGTGCACTATACACATGTTTTTCCATATTCCATATTCCAAATAAATATTATATGTGCGTAAACACAGTTACAAACACTTATCGTTATCACGCTCTCAAAATACAACTAAGGAATTTATTGTACACATTATATGCCATCAAATGATTAACATACATGGAGTTATTATTGTACCCAAATAAGAATAACAGTTTTATGATCCGATAGTCATAATACCAATAATAATTCTTTGGCTCTTTTACTCGTATGCAATTGTGAATATATACTTAGTTTTCAAAGCGCATTGCAAATGTGCAATTTCAATGCATTCGAGAGCTCGAGGGGCGATAAGCTAAATGACCCCACTGAAGAGAGAGGAGGAATAAAGAGGAGGTGGCATGGGAAAGGGGAAGGCAAATGTGCGCGCGTGGCTCCAAAGCAAATAAATGCCACCCACATGAACCACTAGGCAGACAGACAGGCAGAAGGGGGTGCGGCTGAGGTTGGAAAATGCAGTTCCACTGCTAAAATACTAGGTGTATTTTAATTTCGCGATTTTTTTTTCTTTACATTTTTAGACCGTGTAATTTTAAAGCACAAGTAGTGTACTCTTGGTTTGTGAAAAGTGAATAGTTAATAACAATGAAGAGTTGATTTACTTTGTCGATTCAGTTAATGTACCTAGACTACAAGAGCTAGACACACCACTATTGATATGTAGATTCCTGTATGTGCTGGGAAGATAAAATTAATTTAAGGTTATAGCCTTGATAATTGATGAGTTGATTTACTTTGTATTTTCAATAAATCTCACCTAGATCTCTGGAATTACAAGAGCTAGGCACACCAAACTTAGTATGTAGATTCCACAATATGCCGACAACATATAATAAGTCCTTTTTATCGTATAATAAACTTGCAAATTAATCAAGAAACTACTTTTCCAGAAACTATATAAAGCTGCGCTGGGCTCGAAATCTGAATTCGATGGCTCCCGGAGCCATTGCGTGCCCACGGCTGATTTAAAGTACAGATTTTCCCACAGTCGAGTTCGCTCAACTGTAGACCTTTCAATTTGTATTATTTTTCTTTTTGTTAATTGATTTTTCAGCGACTTTTCTAGAGAGCTTTTGTTTTTTTACTCCCAGTCTGTCCGAGTTGAGTAGTATGAAATTTGCATCTTTTGCACATTTCTATAAAACGAGCCCCGTTTGCAATTCACAATTTTTTATTCGCTCCTGTATAATAAACGAATTAATTATGCAAATTGCTTGGAAAATGATTTTGTAATAAAAATTTAAAAGTTTCAAGCTAACAACAACAGGTTCTTTTCTTTTTTTATTTTTTGCTTTTGGGGCCACTTTGTGAAGTTGAATTCATCTTACAGCTGGAATGAGTTTGTTTTGTGTTTAGCCCATCAGCTGATTTGTAAATTATAGTCAAAGTTCTGACAAGCATATGCTAAAATTTGATATTTAGTTGCCATTTACCTAGACATTGAAATGCCGCAATATCGTAAACATTTGCATATGCATATGAACTAAAAAAAAAAAAACTGCAAACTAATTAGCCTTGGGCATTTAAAGGTGAAATTCCTCGAGACTTGACACCCACCGCACTTGAAAAACTCAGGAGTTAAATAATTTAATCGTTATGAAGTGTGTTTAGCATATGGCGTTGACATGCTAAAACTGACATTCAGTCAATATCAAGACTTGATCTATGAATCTGAATTTAGAATTAACTTTTTAAAAAATATAAACTATCTAAAGATCAGAGTTGAAAGGGTTATAAAAGAAATTATATTTAATTTAATCCCGAAATTAATTAAAGTGCTCAAAAAAGGTAGAATTTTAAATACAATAGATTTTAATTTGTCGATTTATCAAAAAAACCTGTTTTTATTTTAATCATTTATTGCATTATTTGTTTACTTTGTTTTTCGGTATTTTTGTCAGTAATTTACTTACTCTTCAGTGCTGAACATTCGCACCATGTGACGTTGTAAATACTGTGGCACACATTGGGGAGAGGACGGTGGGGTTTGATACGGATTCATATTCATTAGGGCCTCGTCGTCATCAAAGTAACCAGATGAGGTGGATGAGGAGGTGCGCGGATACTTGAGCATGATTGCGATTTGTATTGTTGTTAACAACAACGATAACAATAACAATTATATATAATAATAAAGTAGCAAACAACTCTTTTTCACAGCTGTGTGTTATAGTTGAACAAAACTTTTGGTCTGAACTCGTTTTCAGTATTTCTATTTGTTTTGTATGGTTATTTTTGGCACAATTACGCGTTTGTTGTTGTGTCTAAGACGATTTTTGGCTTTTGATTTTTTTATGATTTGTTTGTATTTTGTCTGGGTTGCGTTTTTCTCTTGGTTTTTATATATTTTATTTTTTGCAAATTCACTGCCAAAAAAGATGGCTTATTGTAATTTTTGCTTTTTTACTTTTTTTTAGCCACGCCCTATTTAACTGTTATATAAAGACAATGTTTAATTATTATTCAATCAGCACATAGCAAGCAACAAAACGAAAAAAAATAAAACGCTTGCGAATTTTATTTGTATTTAGTGTTGTTTTGCTGTCGAACGAGTACAAAATGTATCTGAATAACTGAGCAAATGTCCAAAAACGAATGCGAAACATGCACTTGAAACGAAACGACAACACAGCCGACAACACGAATCGTGTTTATTGAGGCAATTGTTAAGTGGATTTTTAATTTTTATTTTTGTTTAAATAAATAAATAAATATATTCAACAACAAAATAATTGTAAAGAGTCGCGCGAGCTACTGGAACTTGTTGTTTAGCGTCGTGCCAAATGGCAACAACTAATATTTTTATATATTTAGCATTATTTTTATAGAGAATATCCCAACTCAGTGAGAGAGAGAAAAAGAGCGTCGTCTATTTGCAATTAATCAAGCGCTAAGCACGTTGACTAAAAATAAATATTAACAAATTAATTTGAGTTACAAAAAAAAAAAAAGAAATAATAAGATACACAGCAGCCGCGCAATGAGATACAAACTGTTTACTTGTTGTTGACATGGGCAAAATTTCTGCTTTTTATGTGAACATTTTGAACACGTTTTTAAACTATTTTAAGCTGAATTTTTTGCAGCGAAAATATACATTCTCCAATAACTGCTTACACACCAAAATTTCAGGTGAAAAGCTTCAGAATTTTGCGAGTTATGGAAGAAGAATGTCTAAGAGATAATTGTATCATAATTAACTATTAAATTAAATTTAATTTAAAGATTTTATAGTTTACTAAACTTTTTTTCACTATTAATTAAAAATTTTTAAATTTTAACTTTTTTGTGGCCTTTCCAACACTGTTTTTCGCACAAATTGATTAAAACAAACGTTGTGACTCCGTTGAATGTAAAACAAATTGTGGAAGCCCACAAAACAGAAATACATCAACAACAATAAAAGAGGAGAAAAAAAGCAGGAAAAAAAAAATAAAAGCGAGGCAAACTTAAAAATTTATACCACAATTCGTTGCGTTTTTCTTCGTTTCGTCTCGATTTGTATTTGTGTGCGTGTGTCTCTGTATGTGTGCGTGTGTGTGTTTGTTGATTTTGTATTTTTGCTATTTTTAGCCTATATTTAAATATTTTGTAGTTCGTCGTGTGTGTGCTTTCCGTTACGTTTGTGTCCAGATACATAGATAGAGATACATAGATACAGCTACGCCTATAGATAGAGATATAGATAAAGATAGAGATACCGTGGATCTATATAGATTTGTATTTGTAGTTGGTTAGTTTTACAAATGCGCAACGTGGCGCCGCTCTCAGTAAATTACAAATCAAACTAAGAACCAATCTCACAGATACAAAGATACAACGAGCATCAGAGACAGACGACAGTAACAAGGTCAGGGCGTCGTAACAACAACAACAACAACAACAATTAACACACGTCATCGTTCGTCGGCCACTCGAAAAATACAACAACACCACAAATTGTATCTGTATCTTTTATCTGTATCTTTATCTGCGCGTACATTCAACTTAAATTGTAGCAAATTGTTTAAGCAAATAGCGAAACAACAATAACAACTTTATTTCTGTTTTCTCGTATTTTTTGAGTATGCTTCTCTTTTTTCTCGCGTCTCGCGCCGGCGACAAGTTTTTGTTTACTGAATTTCGAACCGAAAACTGATTTTTACAAAATCCAAAAACGTCTGCGACGACAACAACGACGACGACGACGCTAACAGCGCTGCCAGCGGCAGCTGCGTTTGCAAGCAATAAAATTATTTTCAAAAAATACACAACAATTTGTTTCACGGCTTTTAGTTAAGGCAGTCGGCAAATAGTCAACAAAAAAGCAAAAAAAAAAAAAATGTTAGAAAAAAAAAGCCAAATTAAGAGCAAAAATTATCGATAAGCCGCGACTGCGACGCCGGCAGCGACGTCGACGAACGATAACAACGACAGCTTCGTAGTTGTTACGATTAGTAAAAGAATTTGTGGGAGGTAGAGAAATTGGCAAAGCAACCTTATCACATTGCGATCTAATCGGTATATGATAATTACCATTTATGTGGATATTATTGTGTTGTTTTTTATGGGTGGTTTAGAAAAGAAAAGAAAAAAGAGACTTGAGCAAACAAACATGTCTGCTGGCTGATTGAAAAGCAATCATCATCAATTATCAAAGTGTTTTAACTTTTAAAGTACTGCAAATTCCAGCGAAATCCTACTGGGCAACATCTTCCAAAACAACGAAGAGTTTTATGCGTTTTCTAAATACCCTTTAAATGAGAATTGAAATGGAAAAAAGTTGCAAAAACGCACACGTTTTTGACCTTTTAACATAACTCAGCCAGCATTTAAAGACCATATGATATTACATTGTTTAATAATTATTTCTTTTTTTTATCTTATCGTTGGGGTCTTTTAATGCTTTTTATTAAGCTGTTGTTTTGCGATATCAAATGTTTGTTAATTCTACATTCTGGTTTTTCTGAACATAAAATGATGAATTTCCAGATGGTTATGAATATTGCAGTATATGGACTTTTTTTTTTTTTTTGAGATAAAATTCTTTAAAATTAGTGCTTTTTTAAATGTAATTTAGTTTTATTCCCCTACTTCTGTCAAACTGTCCCAAAGTTTTTATAAAAACTCATATATATACCCCAATATTTTTATCAGTTTCCATTAGAGAGCACTTAATACTTATTAAGTGTATTGTTTATTTAGTTTCATTAAAATCGTTTGAGCAGCAAAACTTGTGCCTGATTAAAAGTCACTTAAAGCCAGCAAAAATACAAGCAAAATAAGCATGACAAAGACGTCATTTGAAAATGTTAAAATAAAAGCAACAAATAAATAATACCGAGTTAAAGCACATAATGCGTGGCCGAGTTGACAATAATTATCGATTATGTGCACACGTTTTAAACCTGTTGATGAAAACATTCTGACATTTATTATGTGCCAAAAACAAAATTAAAAGAGAAGCCAGGGAAAGAGAGAGACAGAGAGATTGCAGCTAAGTGCATGCAGCGCCAAGTGTTGAGTTGGCGTGAACAATTTATGAGTGTGAAATGACTAAAAAGGAGGAAAATGAAATAAAAGAAATGCACAGCAAATTGTGCAGCGAATAATTTGCTTTTGATTTAAGCAAATTACAGCAGCGGGCCACCTGCGCGTATACGTAATATCTGAATTCATTGGCTCATTAGAGAAATGTTCAGTTGTTGCACAAAATAAAATGCGCGCACGTAAGCACAACAAAATCAAATTACACTCAATTTGCAGACAGTCTTTCTATTTCCACCTCCCTCTCTCTTTCTTTCTTTACCCAGTCCATAATTGGCCTTTAATTTAGATCAGGAAGTTTCAACTTTTTATGATGTGCTTATCAACAAATTTGATAAGCTCCAAGATAAGTTTGAATTGTGACTCATTTATTGCTAGACAAATTGTGTAAAATTTACTCTCTCTCTCTCTCTCTCTCACACTTTTCTTGTTATCTCTATCTTTCTTAGCCACGTTTCGTGTTTTGTTTTTGCAGCACTTACAATACGGAAAAAAAAGAAAAAAGAAACAATGTCAATATTTGCTCAACGCCCCAGACAGACATTTTAATTAAGAGTCAATATGTGTGTGTGCAATTCTCGACCAGACTTTTCTCTCTGTCCATATACACAGAGTACTCATAGTAGCAGGTCATATTAAACCCTAACAAACTGTTGGACGTATACAAACAAGTACAAGTACTGAATACATCTGCAAAGACAACAACACTAATAAAGTGTGTACTCGTTTGAATTCTACAGGAGTGTGTGAGAGGATTAAAAATGGGGCTTAAACTGAACAAACAATCGTGGACATGTAATTTAAGTGGTTAGTGTGATCGACTGATAAATATATAATCGAAGAAGAGAGTTTGTAAAAAGGGAAATCGTTAACTTATAAAGTCTGTCTGTGGTACAAAAAATAATTTATTTATTTACAAAATATTTACCATTTGTTTCTTGCCCTTTTTACGAGGGCTGCTATATATATTTCTGGCCTAATAATGAAAATGAGAATATTTATCATCAAAAATTGTTTTATTGTTTTTCAAAGTATTCTCCAGCCTGATTTATACACTTTTGCATGCGCTCAAACCAATTGGCGAAGCACTTTTTCCACTCCGATTGAGACACCTCCAAAACATGGTTTTTGAACGCTTCAACAGCATCTTCTGGGCACGAAAATCGTTGACCACGCATTTTTTTCTTGATGTGCGGGAATAAAAAGAAGTCATTGGGTGCCAAGTCAGGGCTGTACGGCGGATGACCCATCAATTCGACGTTTTGGCCGGTCAAAAAGGCGCTGGTTTGAGCCGATGTGTGAGAGCTCGCGTTATCATGGTGAAGAATGATTCGTCTTCTCTTGTTTGTTTTTCGAATTTCTCCGAAGACTTCAGGCAAACAAATTGTGGTGTACCACTCAGAATTGACCGTCCTTCGTTGCTCAAGCGGAACAGTCGCCACATGACCAGTTTTGCCGAAGAAACAGGCGACCATTTGCTTCGAAGTGCTTCTTCCACGAACAACTTTCGTTGGATTTGGCTCGTCTTCGAAGACCCACACGGTCGATTGTTGTTTTGTTTCGGGCACATACGCATAGATCCAAGATTCGTCACCTGTGACGATCTTATGAACATCTTTTGAAGCACCGCGATCGTATTTTTTCAACATTTCTTTGCACCAATCGACACGAGCCTTTTTTTGAGCGATTGTCAAATTGTGCGGGATCCAACGACAACAAACCTTTTTTACGGTCAGGTGTTTATGTCATATCGAATGTATGCTGGTGGGAGAAATGCCCAAGGGTGCCTCTATCTCCCGGTATGTCACATGACGATCTTGCATTATTAGTTCACGCACTGACGATCTTGCATTATTAGTTCACGCACTGCATCAATGTTCTCTGGCACAACGGACGTTTTTGGAAGACCTTCACGGAATTCGTCGTTGAGCGAACTGCGACCACGATTAAATTCGTTATACCAGTTTTTCACGGTGCTATAGGATGGTGCTTGATCGCCATACAAAGACTTAAGTTCATCGATGCACTCTTGTCTGGATAATCCACGTCGAAAGTTGTGAAAAATGATCGCACGAAAATGCTCACGTGTCAATTCCATTTTTTTAACGGAATTGAATTGTTCAAAGCTCTGTAAGTTTAACAATTCACGATTAAATGACAACACGTTCTGAGTGATGTTATGCTAAAAAATGTCATCCTTTCCAATGGAAATATCAGATTGCACCTGGCAACACTTATTGTTGCCTAGGCCAGAAATATATATAGCAGCCTACGTATTAGCTCAACTTTAAACGAAACTCTTTAATTATAAATTAATTCTTTTGTCTACGAGTGTCTTACTAAAAGTTAGAATTTAAAGCCCTTTTACGATAGTGACGACTAGCAAACCAATTTTATCTGATTGACTGATAAATACCTATGTGATTGGTGTGATTGCCTGATAAATACTTAATTGAAGAGAAAAGTCTGTTTGTGGTACAAAAATTAAAATAAAATTTTATCGTAATTTCAATGCTAAATTGAACAATTTTAAATTCTTGTAAACTCAACTCTTTAGTTTTAAATGAAATCTGTCGTTTACTGAAAATTCGAATCTAAATTCCCATTCTAGAATGGTTCTCAGTTCAAAATAAAATTATAACTTTCAATATTTCTTATTGAAAATGATTTGACTGAGCAAATAATAGTGTTGAAATCTTTCAAATAATTTTCTTGTTTATTTAAAAATTAACCTTCAGAAGTTTTACTTACTGCCCTGAAGAATATTTATATTTAAACGTAGGCCTAGGCTAGTGACAGTCACAGTCAGTAAAATGCTCACCTGCAAATAAATGCAAAAGTAAATAGTAATCAATTAATGGCATTCAAAACGAATCAATTTTGCGTATGTAAATAGAAATTAACTAAAAGAAATTTATGTACTTTAATTTCAAGACGCAAAAACCTCACCTCATGATAATGTACGATTATATTCGTGTACATTCAAATAATTTACTTTTCTATTGATTTAATTAATTGACGTGAGAAAGAACGCAACCAAAGCATTAAAATGAAACCCAAATAAAAATAAACATTAAATGACAGTGAGTGCCAAAAGACGTCATCCAGGGGCGGCGAGCCAAGAAATCGAATGCTAATTTTTTGCGCCGCCGAGAATGAAAATGTTGTCAATGAAATGTAAAGATTCAGATTCGGAAATAGTTTTCAGCTGTAAAATGTAAATTTCTACTTATGGCAGGTGTTGCAAAAATACAGTCTGGGGTTCATATTCATTTTCATATTCCTTTCCCTTTCTGCTTGCCATAATATACAATATTTACAATAATATTTCATCAGGCCATCATACAGGCGTTGAGACTTGGATGAGTCAAGGCATTTGCCGCTTTACAATTTTTGTGTTTATAATTTAAATTTCTAATTTCCTCATTTGGCATGTTAAAAGTAATGTCATGTGGGCGTTTAGTTAATTGACTTCTAGGCATTTTTTAGTTTGTATTTTATAAAAATACTTTTGTTAAGCATTTTACTCGTTTCATACATTTACATTAACATTTAAAACATCGATGAAAAAATAAAAGGAATAAACATATTTTCAATGATTAATCGGTAACTCATATTTTTTATGTTAATTCTTCAGTCAAGGAATTGGGTGGCAATTCATTCTCCAGCATTTCATCGGGCAATAAGTCGTTCATTAAATCGATACTCTTGTCATTAACTTCAATAATGCTCTCATTAGTTATAGTGTCAATGCTAGACTCTCCCAATTTGGAGTTGTCATCATCCGATTCGATATTGAAAGTATCCGATGATATTTCTTGATCGCCTGAATCATCTAAAATTTGTTTCTTCTGATTGTCATCTCTATTGTTGGCCACTTCTGAATCATCTGAAATTTGTTTCTCGAATTTTTTCTGCTCACCAGAATCTTTGGAAATTTCTTTCTCCTGATTGTCATCATTTTCATAGGCCTTCTTGCCATTGTCATCGATTAGAACGCCAACCCTTTCATAATTCTTATCTAGCAGAAATGCCCAGCGTTGAATGAAATTAATTTTGGTCTCAGTTTCTGGCAAAGTTTGCTTGAGATAATCTGTAAAATTCTTGCCAGCCACACAGCCCAAAGTGCCCTTGGAACCAAACTCATCCAATCCAGTGGATACATCATAGATACTGCCTTTAAATGCAATCAAAATGCGTCCATCTGGGCGACTTCCATCATATTCAGCCAGCTGCTTTTCTGTCAATTCAATAAACGACAATGGTGGCAACCCTGGTTTATCCTTATCCTCACACTCTACAGCCGGCTGCTGTTGCTGATTAGGGCGCTTCGTCTTTCGCACCTTCTGATAATAAAAGATGAACAAATAGCCAACAGCTACCAAGAATAAAACCAGAATCACATTCAAATTATTTGTATCCTCCATTTCCATTTTCATTTTCTTTTTCATTTTTTTTTTCTTTTCTTGATAAATTTGGAAAGATATTGAAATTTTTTTTTTTTTAGCAGTGAGCGATCTTTAATTTTAGAATACCTTTTGATGTATGAATGAAAATAGTTAAAACACACACTGTCACAGTCTTTTCAATGCCAACTTTGTTTTGTAAACAAGGAAATTGACTTTCGGTGCCTTTTGGTTTAATTACAATTTGTTCTAAATTCAAGCAGATGCTAATTGCACAACCTAATTTATACCCCATAGCAAATGAGTAAAAAGGGGTCTAAACGGGCAAACAATTGGTAAATTTCATTTAATAAAACATTACAAAAAAAAATTTCCTTATTTACCCAACAAATTTGCACTTATTTTTAATGTACTTCAGTTTGACTTATTGTCAAATATCGCAAAAAAAAAAAGACTTGTGAGTTTTAAAAATGTTAAAACTGGAAAAAATTCATTACCTAAATAAAAAGTAAAATTTTTGAAATACATTTTAGCATACAAATTGATTTTAAAGAGATAATTATTTTTGCAACTTTTAAATTTTAATGTTAAAGCATAATCCTGAATATCAAAAAAAAAATTTGCGCCCACAATAAATAAAAGTTAAAAAAAAAATTAATATAAGGTGGCTCTTTTAGGATTTTAAATTAATATTGTAATTTACTTATTATTTCATACGGTCCCCAGCTGAAGAGAATATGTGTACAGCGTATTTGTCAGTCGATCAGCCTGGCTGTGTATTTTTTTTTATTTTTTGAGGCTCGACAGTTGACAGCTGTAAAATATGCCGAAATATACAAATATTGACTGTGATAACACATAATTTTACAGCGCAAGTATCACAAGTGATATCAAGTGTCGCTCTGCCCTGCGCTGATATCAAATGAAAACTCGGTGCCCAAAAGCAGCTCCAAGTACAGAATGGCAGGTGATAATGGCAGTGGGAATAGCAGGAGAACAGAAATTGGAGCAGGCAGCAAAAGCAACAGCAGCAGTTGGTTGACAAAGTTCAGACACAGAATGTGTATACACATTGTACACTTTTGCAGTTATCAGTTGATTAAATATGAATTATACAGACAAATAAAGGCACATACAAGACTGAAAAATGATAAGCGCCAGTAAATGGGAAGGCAAACAAATGTATATATATTGTACATAATACAGGGTGTTGCATTTGTCGCCAGCATTTGTTGAGCAGTGAGAAAATTGTTGGAGGGGAAAGTCAAGAAAACTCTGTACAAACATCAAAGTGTTGACACTGAATTACAGTAGCATTTACTCATGCTATATTTGTGTATTTAACAAGATTCTTGTCCACTTTTTAATTTATTATTTATTTATAAAAATTATTTATCTATTTTGGCAATAAATCATCAACTTGGTGTGAGTTTAATGAACCAGTTGGTAGGTGTCATACCTGATCAAAGGTTCGCAAAAAACTCTGCCTGCTTTTAATACCCGTTACTTGTAAAAAAATAAATAAAAGGGGATATTGTATTCGTTGCAATGTATGTAACAGGGAGAAGGAAGCATCTCCGACCCTATAAAGCATATATATTCTTGATTTTGCATCAACAGCCGAGTCGATATAGCCATGTCCGTCTGTGTGAGAGCCTAGATCTCAGAGACTATAAGAGCTAGAGCAACCCAAATTTGGCACGCAGACTTCTACAAACCAAGTCAGGTCAAGTTTGTTTCACGCCCCTTTCCACCTCCGTAAATATTAGTAATTTTTACTAATTAACGTTAAGTACTATTATAACCTATCATCCTACTAAATCGTAACTAGAGCGGACAAATAAAAAGGTGCCAATGGGAGGTATCCTATAGTCGGAAGCTCGACTATAGCCTTTCCCACTTGTCTAGACCGCAACTTTGAATACAAAGAATCTTTTTTTTGACTTTAAACTAAAGTTTATTTTTTAATTTTATTAAGTTAAAATTATTTGTCGATTTTTTAGATCCAAATTATTGAATATTTTATTTTTTAATTGAACATAAAATAATATAATTTTTTTAAATATTTCTAATTTTTTTTTAAATAAATTTTCTTTTATTTTCATCACTAAATTATAATATATTTTTTTTTTTATCTACATTGAAAAAAGTAAAAAGTTTTTCATAACGCGTCTCTAATTTATAATTCTAATTTATTTTAAAATATTTTAAAATTCAAATTTATTCTTTTTGGAGAAACTTCATATAATTTAAAGTGTATTCGGAATTTTGTAATTTTTACAGATGAATTTTTTCATAATTAAATTTTTTAGCTCATCTTTTGTCAATACCAAAAGCCTGCCGAAATAAATATTTTATAATAGTTTTACAACTTTATGTTGATTATTTGTTGAATATTTGTTGTAAATATGTAACTATATGGATGCTTGTAATGCTTTTAGGCTTTAAAGATCTATCAGAAGCTACTGATGACAGTGCGAAAATTGCTGAACACTCGCACTTTTGTGCGTTACTTACCCAATAAATTCTTTGATAAAACAATAAACCTTAAATAAACCGCGATCATTGTTCAGTAAATAGTCGGGTTGTATAACTGAAGCGGTCATATGGCCGTTGATCTGTTGTTGTTGTTGTTGCTGTTGTTGTTGCAGCGTTGCTTCGCTGCTGCTGCTGCTGCCGGTGGCCATATTGGCAGCCATTTTGTTGGCTAACGCAGCCATTTTGCCGCCATGCTGGCAAAATTCACATGCACAATTTGCAGTTGTATTTTATTGTTGTTATTGTTGTTTTCTCTTCTCGTTGTTTTATTAGCAATTTTTGTTGTTATTAGTTTTTACTGTAGTTGTATTTTTTTTTTTTTGTTATTGTGTGTGTTTTAGCCGTGCGTTTTAAAAGCACTTTTTTTTATTGCATTCAACTGTTAGCCGAAAAAAATGTACAACATTTAGAATACGATTCTTGTGATTGTGTTTAAAAAAGTTAAAATAACCAAAAATTGATTTGCAACAAAATTCAATTACAAAAAGCAATTGCCGCAATTGGTAAATTACCCAAAAAATTATCCAATTTTAATACGTGTGTATGTGTGTGTTGTGTTGGCTTTGCATGCGTCATTATAGACTGACATTTTCATATGAGCATAACATTTAATTAACATTCCGGTTAGTTGACGTTGGCTTGCCACTGGCAATCAGATTTTCAAATTGCAAGTGCCACATTTAAGAGTGGTTGTGTGTGTGTGACAGAGAGAGAAAGAGAGAGACAGAAATAGTAGAAAATAGATATGACAATTTCCACAAAAAAAATTTATACCCTTTTTTCACTATAGCATTTTTATTTGGTCTTTACAATATTTATAAATCTTACATTTGTTGTCCGTAAAATTAAAAACAATCGTAGATTTACAAATTTTGAAAAAATTTATTATTAGGCAGAAAAAAGAATAACATACAAAGACAGTGAGTTTTCAATATGAAAATAATGGCACTTGCATTATTATGAAATAGAAATTTTTTCCTGTAGAATTTCTAACAAATGTACATTTTTAATTGTGTTCAAAACTTAAGTAATTGTTAAACGAATGTGTGTTACAGAAATGTCTGAGTCAAATCTAAGGAGGTTTTAATAGTGTTGGGCGCCACTGTCAGACAGTCATGTCCTCGCAGCTTTTGCTCACGCATTGTTCACACAGACACTAGACAATTTAAAACTTGAACTTTTTATATGTAAAACTACACTAATAAATATAAAAACCACTAATATACAGACGCAAACGGGCTAAAGTGTATTCAAAATAATATGAGTATTTATATTTTGAGACACCCTAATGTGTCAGAGACAACACCATAAGTGAATGTCAAGCAGAAAACTTTTAAAATATACATAAATACATATAAATATACATATGTATATGTGTTTGTGTTAACATAAAACATAGTTTTGTTATTGTGTGGCACTGTGGCAGTTGGTCGACATCAAACGAATGTCGCCTGTTGACAGTTAGTTGACAGTTGCTAGAATTATGACAGCTCGAGCTGCAGTGCCTATTCCTCTCTCTCTCTCTCTCTACCCATGTCTATGTGTTGTTTGTTAACAAGCGACATTTACATCAGCACTACATAACAGCAGTAACAACTTGCTAAATGAACCAGAAAGACCATGCAAATGTACTCGATTCAGAAATACCCTATAGATATAAAGATTTAACTATCTTATTTTTCAGAGATACATTTTGATTTCTTGGAATTTTAAACAAATTTATAAAATTTCTGAGTAATTCAATTAGATTCAAACAAATTTAGTTTAATTATTATAATTATCAGAAATTCGGAATATTTCTAAAACTATTTGTGGATCTATGTTTCAATTATAGCTCGGCGTATTTAAATGTCTAAAAATAACATTACATACTAGAAGACTCCAATGTGTCTGTAACAGGCTCAAAAAGTCTTTGATGAAAGAAAGTTTAAGAATATCAAAATGAGTAAGTCTTAAATTTTATTTAAGAACGAATAAATATGGTATATTTACTACGATATAAAACTGATCCAAAGGATAACTTTTTTCGTTTTTTACATAACAATTCTTCAAGTGTATACTTTTAATAGACGTCTAAATCGGGTTGTTTTATTTTTGACAACTTTATCATTCCCACTTTTACACTTGTTAAACCCACAAGGTATATCAAAGACGCGCGCTAAATGATAACTATCAGCTACATTAATTATAAAATTTAATTAAAACAAGAGACAAGCACACGTGCTTTAGATGCATAATTAAAAGCGTGTTATACTACGAATGCGGCCTAAACCAAAAGCAAAAAAAATAAACACTTGTTTCATATCTAAAAGGAAGGGGAAACTGCTGGCAAGGTTAAAACAAAAAAAACCCACTTGATATGCTTACTCAGGTGGTTTTGTAGGGACAGAGAGAGACTTATTACAGTCGAGTACGAGTATATTTATATGCATATTTTTGAGGCCCTTATGCTCTTGACGATGACGACCCTGACTTTGACTTTTCCGCCCCGTTAAGTCCAAAACAAGTCACGTTCTGAGAGCCACTTGAGAGAGAAACCTCCGACATCATCACAACATTTGATGACTCGACTCGTAATGTGGGTGTGTGGATGAAGGGGTAGGGGGTAGGGTTTTCAAGTGTGTGTTTGAAGTACAGGAGTTGCTTAGAAAAAAGACCTTGGGCAGCAGAACTGAAACTGAAACACAGCATGAGAGAAAATGTCATTTTCCACTCGAAAATGTATTCATAACATGAAACAAACAATGTTCTCTTTCTATTCAACCGAAATTTACAAAAAATGTGAAAATAAAATCCAGGCCTCTCAGTCGGCGTTCAGAAGGTCGTGTGCACTCAGAAAATATAAAATATTACGTATACGTATAAAAGTGAAAGCTGTGATACAAGGACATTAACATGCAAAAAAGTCCAGATAAATAGTGATGGATATTGAAATATTTTTGTATATCAGAGATTACAAACCGTAACCGAAACCAAACCCGTTAACCGGTGTTAACCGATTGAAATTATAAACACAAAAACCCAAATTCTTCAAGCCGAAATAACCGTTTAGTAACCGATTCATGCATAACGGTTAGTTTCAGTTCAATCAATCATTAAAATACATTTTATTGTCAATTTTAAAAGTAATTTTGAATTTATATTTCATTTAAATATAAATTCAATTTAATACAAATATTCTTCATTGACATCAAAGAATTTTGTTTTCTATTTTAACCGATACTTCAAAACCGAAACAAAAAAAATAAACAGTAACCGTTTCGAAACCGATAAACGAATATCCAAATTCAAACTACAGCGAAACTGAAAATATTCATAGCGATATTCTTTTCGATAAGGGTTGATATCCTGGAAGATACATTATTTTATTTATTTAGATATCTTTCGAATTTAAATTAATTTTTGAATCTATCTAAGCAATTTATTTTCAGAAATCTGTAAGATACGAGTATTTTTCTCGAACTGGATCTACATAACATTGAGCTCTAATCCATTATTTCTTGGCATAATTTGCGCATAAGCCACAAGGATACGGGTCCATAGAATATTTATATGAGATGAGTAATAAACGCATTGAAGCGTCAAATTTATGCACGTCATAAAGGACACAACAATGAGTTGACAGAGCGACGACAGGAAATGCGGGAAGGACGGCAGGAAGTTACGTTTCAGCTCAGTCAACTCGAAACGGATTCAACTTAAATAACGAAATTATGCAAAGTATTTTCTGCAAATATACACATTTATGTGTGTGAGTGTGTCTGACTATCTATATGTGTATGTGTGTGTGCGTTTGAATACGCGTCATTGCGCTATAAAAACGCAGCAAGGACGCAGCCAAAGGACTCGACAACTTTTCTAAAAGCGCATTGCAACTGCAACTACTACAACAATTTTTATGGTGCAACAAGAAGCGGCAAACAAAGGAGAACAAAAAGAAAGAAAAAATTCGTTTTGCCACACAGTCAAGCACAACCTTGACCTGGAAATACGATGTTGCCACACACCATGTGGCAAGAGTGCAAAAAGTGGGCGGAGACGAGCATCGGGAAATTGGGGGAGAATGAGAAACAAATACGACACAACACATTGAGAATATCATGTTGATATCTGTGTGTTCAGTTCTTTCTTTGTTGCAATCTAGCAAATACACACAGATACATTTGTAGTTGCGAGATACATTCACAGATACAGATACAATCCCAGTTTCAACTGTAAGCTCTTTTTAATATTGAATATTCGATGAGTAAACGTCACCTACATTCATTTTACGATACATCTTTAGCTAAATTTTTTTGCAACTGCAGCAAATGTGGCGCCAATACAAAAATATGAGCACAAATTGGTTGTTAACTTTAACAAATTACAATTGCTTTGTGCTCGGACAATTTTAGCTAAAAGTTGCCGCAAGTTTCCTATCGAAGTTTGTCCATCAAATATTTCATGGCCAACAATTTTGTGCGTCCACATTGCGTATGCGCAATAAATAACATTTTAAAAGCATTTTTGTGACGCGTTCGAATTTATTTCGCTCAATCTAAGCACAAGTTTGTAATGCAGCAACATTTTTGAATAGAAATTTACGTTTTGAAAATGATAATGGGTATATTTATATTGGTTGTAAGTTAGAATCTTTTAAAAGGAGCTTGAACGAGATTGAGAAAATAAAAAGTCCTCATAGAAGCTAGACTTTTTTCTTCAAGTTAAATTAAAATAAAATTTAAAATAGATAATGTTGCTAAATTATGCCTAACGATTCGAATTTTAAATTTTCTATAAGTGCCAATTTATATGAAATTAAAGCTAGATAAAGATTTTTTCTGAACATTTTTTATGCATTCTTATTAATTCTTTCCCCAAAACAATTCGTTTTTCTTACTAAAATATACAGCTACATTTGCCTTGTTATAAAGATGATGGTATTCGAATTCCCTGAATTCATTGTTAGTTCTTTGTTTTATTAGGTTCTCTAGTTTTCTTTTAAATCTCTTTGTTAATTTGCAGAATTCGGAATTAACTGAGTTATGTAAACATTTTCTAAAAAATGTACATTTCTGTTAAATAAATAAGATTGACAATTAGGTCTTGCAAAAAAACTAAAGGTATATTAATTCCATGAATTTATTTATCAATATTTTTGATCTATTAGTTTGTATAGTAAATTCTCTCAATTTATTTTTAATTGCTCTACACTTTCTCTGTAAATGGGAAGAACTTTTATCTGTCGATTTGTTGATTGAGATAAAATCTTCAAGTCAATAAACAGCAATTGATGGGTTTCTCTAATTTTCAGCTATCAAATAGTTTTGCCGCGTTTAATTTCATCAAAAAATTCCCAAACTGACGTCAGATTCAATGTGCAATAACAATAACAGAAAAAATCGTGTCTTTTTAATGGCCCAACGGCTATTAGGTAAATTAACTTATGGCAAATTTCTCTCTCTCTCTCTCTCTGTCCCTCGCTCTCACATCTATCTGTATTCGTCTATCTCTCTCTGTATCTCAGCTCAGATGCCATCATCAAAGTGGTTTGTATCATAAACATATAAAGACTCAAATGTCTATAATAAACGCCGCCCGAAATTATCAGCATAGCAACATCTCAAATTCATTTTCCAAAACGCCAAAATTGGCAACAACAACAACGACAACAATAAAGTTGCATTCAAGCGAATAGGAAAAAAAAAATTAGCAAATTATTGCTTTGGATAAATGTTGTTGATGATCGTGAAAAACTAATGATTGTTTGACGTTCTCAACGTCGTGGTTGTAGTTGTTGGTTTCTTTTTTGGGGTGTGTTGACTTAGGTTGAGGTCACCCCCAAATGTTCAGCAAGGAAAAAATGTGGTTAGAGTAATAAAAATATTGCGTATACGCAACATTGGCGACGACGCCAATGCGGCTGTCAAAACAACGAAAAATTCAAGGGGTTGGTTCCTGTTGTTTGTTGTTGTTGTAACGGTTGTTGTTGTTGTTGTTGCTGGCAACCCACAATGAGAAATGAATAAAAGCAACTTTCAAGTGAGCATTGCGTAATCGAAACGAAGCCAAAAGCCATCAAAAGTGACGACAACAAACGCGGCAAAGACTTCGACCAAATGTCGTTGAATTTAGTATACCCTCTAGTCATAAAATTACCCAAATGGGTGTATGAGTTCTAATAATATTTAACTTGTTTTTGTTCCTTTCAGTTAAAAATATGAATTTATATGTATTGTCTTTTGACTTTACATAAAAATAAATAAATAAATTTAGCCAGTAATTTAGAGTTTTTTTAATTTTATTTTATTTAATATCTATGACTCTTTCCACATTTCTTGTGTTTATTTCATTTTTTTAATTAACTTCTGTGTTATTTCCGTTGGTAACATTGATCTAAGATATTCCCCAAGATTTTTCTAAGGTATTTTATAGTCTTGTTTTCTTAGAATAAAAGAAAACCTTAATAAGAACACAATAAACAACAACAACCAGAAAAGACAACGCCAATCAATAAAATTGCTCAAATCTATGGGCAGGTAACAAAAATACAAAACAAAAAATTGTTGATTTAAATGTCATTGCACAATTTAACTGACCGAGGGACCTTTCACTTCACATTGACCTCAAGTACAAGCTGAATTATTGGAAAAGCAATTTACTATCGCATTATTTATCAGACCCTGAGCCTAGAAGTATGCAATAGCTATTGATTTGCCCAACACAGAGTGACCGGGAGGAGAGGAACAGCGTGAGACAAAGAGAATTCCACCTTTATGAGAGCCCATTTTTGTGCTATGTTAAGGACCCTTGGCATGACATTGAGTTTCAATTCGTCTTGTCGAAAAATGTTTGCTTTTAGCTTGTATTGTTCATTTCGTGAAGATTGTTGTATGTTTACTTGAATAAAAATGGCGCAGAGATGGGAAAACATTTAGAGTGGTCTGAATAATTAGAATCACTAGAATTATTATATATTTAGAATAATTTATATTGAACTAGTTTCTGAACAGAAAGCTAATACTTCTATGCAAATTTAATTTTAAATTTATATCTATTAAACTCAAAAGACTTTATTTGACTATATTTATATCTTTATAACTTGATGTCCTAACTCATGAATATATAATCATTTTTTACTGTAATTTTATTCAAAATTTTTAAAAATGTAATTTATTGCAACCCGTAAGAGGAATTACATTTAATAATTAGGCTGCATTTTTCAACTTTTAATTTGAACAATTAATGTCAATTGAAGGCTTCGACAACCTTAGTTCAAATGACATTCAATGCAAGGACTCGAATTAACAGCGCATGCGTAGCCTTGAGCCTTAATAATAAAATACATATATCCATATTAAACTCCTTATACTTAATTAAGGAATTGCTTCAATTGCAGTAAACGTAGCGAGAAAATATGTTGGATTACAGAATCGATTTGTTTGAATGTTGACTTATTTATGCAATAACCAAAACATTTTTTTATGTGTGAAAATAATAAATGTCAAAATTACTGTTGATTCATTTCATAACTTTTTTTTGATAAATTTTCAAAAATAAATTGAAATCGTAAATAAAAATGCAACATAATAATTTGAATGAAGGGCCACATTACCTTTTAATAAATATATTTCCGTTATTAAAAGCAATTTCTAGATTGTTTTTGTTTTCCATGAATGAAATGTTGTTATGTGTTGTTGCACGACGAAAACGAAAACGAGAAATAGGCGCGAAATTCTAGATAGCGACGACGATGAACTGAACTTGCAGTTCGCAACTATCTGTGGAGTGTGGAGCGTGAAGGAGACAACAAAAACTCTGCTTTGTGGCACGCACGTTTAATTACACCAATACACACACATACACTCGCACACACGCACGCACTGGAGAGCGTGAGAGGATAAACGAATTTTAGGGCTGGCCGAGGCGTTTGCTAATGAATTTTTTTTTTTTGCTTAGCTCTTCTCTCTCTCTTTTCGTTTTGGTTATAAACAAAACAATTTATGCACAGCTCTCTTTTTTTTTTGTATATTATTTTTTATATAACACTTTTCTATTTATATTTGCACACTTTATAGATTCTTGTGGCATTTGATTCTTATTTCATCAAATTGCGTTGCACACTTGCGATGTCCGACGAAGACTGACGACGACAACTTCCGCATTTGCCACAAACACCATGAAACGGCGAACTCTGCAGAGGCGCGATAAGACTTTTTTTTTGCTCTACGTTTTTAACTATACAGCATTCATATATTTTAGCAAATTTATTTATATAAATTAACAAAAAAAAATATTTTATTACGCTTATCTTTTTTGTATTATTTATATTAATTTTTGTTGCTTAGTTAAATGCAATGGGGTTTTTTTCGCGTGTGTTTTTGTGTTGTTTGTTGGTTGGTTAGAAAGAAGCCAAAGTGTAGATTGACAGCCTCGCAGCACTCTGAGGGTAGCTTTTTTTCCCGTTTGGCGCGTTCATCGCCCAAGCGAAACATGCAGATGAGCGCAAAGCACTCTCTCCCACATCTGTACGCTCTCGCTCTCTCTCTAAGCAGAGCACTGCAAGTTCATTTGGGACACGTGAACGCGAGAGTGAAAGAGAGAAAGCGCAAGAGTTTTATGTTGCAATTTGCTGTTAAGTGGGCTCGCATTGATTAAATGTGTGTGTGTGTGTGCATGTTAGTGTGTGTGTGTGTGGGTGGTTGACTGAAAATAACGACGCTGCTGTTCGTTTCTAAGCAGCAGGCTGCTCCTCTGCCTACCTCCCTCCCACTCGCTAATTAGGCAATGCTCAATGTGCGCTCTCGCGGATACATACATAAATATAGACAGCGAGAGCGCCACATTGAGAGAGCGCATTAAAAGAGGGTTTTGTACGGCGCCTGCGCATTCATTTAGCATAAATTACAAATACTAAAGAAGCTGTCCTAAAAAAAATAAGTGGGGCAGGGTGCAGGAGGACAGTCACAACAATAGACAGAGAGGCAGCAGCAGCTGCTGGCTGTGCAGAAATGAACGCTGCACAAAAACTGCGAGAGAGAGAGATATATACATTCATTACACACACTCTCTCTCTCTCTGTCTCTGACTTTTTTTCCGTTAGTCTGCTGTTGTCCTAATTTTACTCGACGGTTTGCTGACTGTCTAACTAATTACGCCAATTTATAAATAATCAACGAGGCGCACAATTTTAAGGTCCTTGTGCGAGGACCTCAACACAAACGCAATGTAAATATTTAATCATACAAATATTACGGAAATTTCCAAATCAATTACATTTAAGTATAAAGCAGGACATTCTAAGTACACTTGTCTGCTCAGCTGCTTCTTCTTCCACATCTTCATCTTCTTCTTTGTCATTCATCATCATCATCAGCAACATCTTTATGTTGAGAGAACTATGTTAATTGCATATGCTTTCTCATTTTCTGCTTCTTAGGGTATCTTAACTAGAGCATGACCTACATATGTGTGTGTGTGTGTATGCGTTAAACATGCCACTAAAACATAAACAATAAACTACTTAGAAAGTTGGACAGTTATTCAATTGGTTAGAAAGTTGTGCTGTCCATCCCATTGTACTTAACAACAAACACACATGCGTTTACTTACAGGACATTTTCTTGATAGATTGCAAACTTCAAGTTGAGCTTTTCAAAAAGTTGGCTCAAATTTCAAAGTTTATGGTCTATAAAATACGTGTGGTTAACAAGTTAGATTTGTATTAGATTATATTACAAAGTTGCAAAATTCAAGCTAACAAAAATATTGCATCATTTAAAAAAAATAATATTCCCATTTTTCGAAACATTAAATACTTTCCCGATTAAAAAAAAACTGAAAAAAAACTTAATATGTCTTGTCTGCCAGTGTGCAGTAGTAAAAAAATTTAAAAACAGTTCCACGCATAGAGTTAGACAACTATTTATAAGATTAGATTCAGAATTGATTCAAAGCGGTCTTCAAGAAAATATCTTTAGCCCCACTAAAATTACACTCTTCATTATCGATTCCAAATCATCTTTTTAAATATTTCTGAAATTTATAAACCGTCTATTATACTTACAATAGAAATATAAATAGACATTGCTAATTATATAAAACTGTTGACAACATGTCTGGCAAATGATTCACAACATACCTGCAAAGAAAAACAGAAAAGAAATCAAACATTGGTTTAAAAGTACTTAAAATCTTTAATTAACACAATCAATTTATTATTATTGTTAAAGTCCCCATTGAATCCGATATTGCTTTAATATTGATTCGAACTGTGTTCATATCTTATTAATATTATTATTACTATTTGGTGTGTTGAATTTATGGCTCATTTATATTTTTAGCACAATTAACCAATTTCAAGTAGCTCAGTAGAAATAAATACATACATACATTGATCAATGTATTTACAAGTAAAGTATATAGAGCCTATAAGCAGCTCACATATGTAGGTAAAGAGCTCTGATAAGATTAAACGCCGACTGCTTTGTGCCTTTATTAATGGAAACATATTGAAAACTACAATAATAAAATAAACTCAAGAAACTGGTTGTCTGGCCGTAATTTTCCATATGCCATTGGACTGCATTTCATACGGACCAGTTCTGTAAAAGGTCGTCACAGAATTTGATAAAAAAAATTTAACGTTTTGGATTTCAATGGAAAAGTTTCTGTAAAAGATAAGATACTTCTGATTGGTCTAATTTGAGTATGCCCAACACATGGCATTGATAATATTCATCAAGTATTTATAGGACGCAAATAGTGAATGCTAAATGAAGGGTTTATCTAAGACGGATTGGAATATATTGAGTTTTTAAATTTTTTAAAATAATTTATTCCAGATTTGTTTCAGAATACAAGATTTTTTATTAAAGGTCTTGAAAGAAACACCAGAATTTTATTGCTTTTATTACTTTTTATTACTTTTAAAGGTAATAACGCCTGTCATATGAATTGAAAACAACTGTGATTACTCGATATTTGCTGTACTATCGATTTAATTATCATCTTTAAATGTTTTTGAGGAATCATAGTAGTGATGCTATTTATTGATATCATCAGTCACAATATAGAGCTAAAATATTTTGTTGAAAATAAAGAGCAAACAAGACAATTCGATCATTTTATCGATAGTAGAGGTAAGAACACGCTAAAATTAATCAATAATAGCTTTTAAAATGAACAGTACTTAAAGGTATGTCAAAGCTCATCCAAAAGAATTTGAATAAAAGGATCGATAATTACAATGCCATCGAAATTAAGGATATATAGCTATAAACCATCTCTAGAAGCTGTAGAAGAATTGTGCAACCGACAAAGGCAAGTCAAAGCTCACCTAATAGCTTAGCTTGGAGCTTGATAAGCTTGCAATTAAAATTGCCAACCCAAAACAAAATGCAAATGCAACAAAGTGGGAGTGTGAGCACCTTAATAATACGGGGTCAATGAAATAAAACGCAATTACAGCTAGAGTCTAAACCTCCCTGCAGCAAAAAATTGCTGACCAAAAAAGCCCGCAAAGTAAATGCTGACAGCACAAGGAGAGCGTGAGTAACTGACACACACACAGAGAGAGGGAGAGCGAGGGCGAGAGATAGTGCAAGAGAGGCAGAGCGCCAACGATCGGAGCGTAAAAGTTCAACAAGACAAAAGCACACAACGTCAAGGTGTACGCGAGAGAGTGGGAGAGCAAGAGCGTCAGAGCGGCTGATTGACTGTTACAAACACAAGCAAACACACACACACACACGCACACTCACAGCTGCTTAGGCATAAGCAGCAATAACAAGGCAAACAAACCGGCGACGCAACAGCAACAGCAACAACAAAGCAAAAGCAAAAGCAAAAGCAGTGAAGCATCAGAGCAGTCGACACTCAAGCGATTTGTGGCCGCTTCAGTGTGACAGTGAACGTCGTACGTTGTGTTTTGTGTGTTATGGCAGCTGTAGGCGACCAAACAAAGCTCAAGAAAAAAGCGCAAACTGTGGTAACAACAACAAAGACCAAAATCAAATAGTGGCGTGAAACCAGCGTGAAAACGGTGTGACAAAAAAACCACAGACAATAGCAAAAATAAAATCGACAAAAAAAAATAAGAAAAAAAAAACAACGAAAAACAAATAACAACACCCTGTTGCGGTTCCCCACCTGAGATCTATATCATCAACAGCAGTAGCAGTACCAGAGTTGCCACCCCGCCAGCAGCTAAAATGTTTGAGGTTGCCTGCCTGATGTTTATTTGCCCTTGGCTCATACTCGTCTTGCTCATGTTCATCGCCATGACCGTCCTATAGAAACCTGTGCTCTG